>CAXAMN010024139.1:906340-938549 GCA_963970005.1 Durusdinium trenchii | reverse complement strand
GTTGGGTGAAGAAGTTGCTCTCTTTGAAGTTGGGTGAGTCTCACCAGTCCGTTTAAAAAACCCAGGGACGTTGGGTGAAGAAGTTGCTCTCTTTGAAGACTGGTGGATGACGTTTGGGTTTTTGGTCTCCACCAGTCCGAACGGATCTGGCCGAAGAGTTGATCTGGATGTTCTTCTCGCGCCTTGCGCGAGCTGGGCTGGAGATGGCCGAAGCCGAGCCAAGGCTACTCTCCCCGTTGGTGGGAGGTGGAGCTGGCGCGCGAGCCAAGGGGTTCTCGGCCCCTACAGAATTGGTGCCGAGACCTAGATCGCGGGGGCGGCTGGCTGAGGAATGCACTTAAGACGTAAGATGTTTATGGTATGAAAATGTATGAAAGGTGTTCGATGGTGAACCTCAATGAACTTTCATTAACTTTCATGACTGTATAGACTATAGTTTGTAGTGATTAGCTGGCCACCACTCTGAATCAAGGCCCTTGAGTTGTCGGCCCGCCACGTGGTAAGTCCTTTGGAGTCCATTTTTGTAATATGTTGGAATGTTCTAGCTTCAGGCTGGCTACCTTTGCTTGCGCCTCGAGTTGTCTACAGAACTGCACTATAGTGGCAATTCTTCATCCAAAAGCTATTTATTTGTACGTTCAAATTCCTGCAGCGCCCACCGCCCACCTGCTTGTTTGTTCCTACTTTCAGCTACAGGAAGTTCGACAGGTGTTCCAAAACCAAAGCTCCTTGGTTCTGCTGTGACCAGGCGTTCTATATAAATCTTGATCCACTTTTTCAGGTCCCAAACCACCTGAGCGTCAGGGATTATTCAGGAACTGATGCATCTCATGTCCATTTCCCAGACAGGACCTGTCTGGGACTGGCGTATGCCGCCCCAGAAAGACCCCTGAAATCAACCACCCCAACTGATCAGCAAATAAATGCCAGAGTCCCACAGACACTCCTGGCTTGGGAAAGATCGGGCCTAGATACCCAACATCCAAACCCTCAAAAGCAGACCAGTCAGCAAACCACTTGGACCGACTCTGCTGACTCCTTTTCCTGCAACATACTGCAGCACTTGTCCTGCGCAGGTGGAATGAGCTTTTGGAGGGCACTGTGGTGCTCAGTGAGGCAGAGATACAAGACCAGGCGGATGTTTGACGGGTGCTGCACCCTGCCTGTGCTGCCAGTGATTGGGGGGCCAACCAGGGTTGTGCGGTTTTCACACCCAGAGAATGACCAGGTTGATGGATGATGGAAAAACATGTCAAAGTGGCTAAGATGCCTCAATATTTGGTTCTAGGTAGTTAGTGGCTAATCATCATCGAAGCTTAGCTGAGCAAAGTCAGATCTACAACAACTGTTCAACTTCTGTTTGTGTCTTTCGAATGTGCACCTGTGCCATGTTGCAAAAACACGTCGATTGGTTGTTGGGGTGTCCGCCTGACTTTGATATCTCTACAAGCTTGTTTCCATGTGATCTATCTACCGTTGACATCCACAAAAGCATGAAGACTATCACCATGGGCGTACACTAGCTAAAACACGTTTCAAACCAGGAGCTCCATGTAGGGCCGGGGTTATTCGAGGATAGGAGGTGCCACATGGTGCCACATCGTGCCACATGGTGCACCAGGAAATGCCAACTCCGGGGCCCAGCCGAGCGAAGCCTGTGACGAACAACAACATGGGGAACGACAACAAGCCTGTGACGATGACTTGGTGGGTCAATCATGGTGGGTCTGACATCTCATCCACTACATTCCACTACAAATGGTTGGTTTACTGAGTTTACTGTGAAGACCACCAGTTGTTCGAGTTGGAAGGGTCTCCCCAGAGGTGATGAATCGGCCTGACTCACTCGGGTTCGGTCAGGCCTTCCTGGCCAAACGGCGACAGATGGGCGGCGTGCCCACGAGTTTGAAAGCCTTCAAGAATCATCCGGCACCTTGGTACTGCATGGTACTGCTTGGTAGCTGGGAAGAAAGACATCAAGTCAAGAGCCTCTCCAATGCCTTGTTTGCAGATGTTCATGTATACTAGTACTGTAAACCTCACATTTGCTGAAATGTCCATCGGTTTGTGATGGTGTTGGGATGTTGGGACCTTTGCAGCAATAATGAGACTTTTGACACCCATACTGCATACTGTCAAAACTATCTTGTCATCACATCTCCTTTGCATTTATCATACATACATAGGCAAATACCTATGATAATCTATGATATGTTTGAACGCCACGCAGGAGGACTCACTCTTGACATGCGGTGAACACTTGTTTACAGTTGCTTGCGATGAAGGCTTTCTTGGAAGAACCCCCCAACCTTTATTTGCATTGTTAGGGTGGCTCAGTGGAAGTAAGGGCTCAGACACTAGATGAGTCATGAAGGCAAAAACCGGTTTTCATGAAGAAGGAGCGGCACCTGAAGCCTTGAAGTCAGTTGTTAGATAGCTGGTATTAATCCGATTGTCCATGGCTCAGAGATGCTCAACACTACCATGCATTCAACTCAGTGCACAAAAGACTGACCTGTTCAAGACTCTGACCAGTTCTTGGAGGGTCCAAAACTTTGGATCCAATCAATCGATTTGATTCAATTTGACGGTTGTTTGAGGGTCCAGTGCTTTTCAGGACACCGGGCACCATCCATTTCGCTTCAAAGCGACCGGGATCCATCCATCCCCAGGTCTATCGCCTCGGCCCCGCGAAGACGGAAACGCTGCGGCCCGGAAGTCATGCGGTGCAGACCGTGGAAGGGCAGCTGGTGCACCTGGGCAGGTGGATTCGGCGGGGTTCGTGGGCTGACGACCGCATTGATTTGTCAGATGTTGGACCGTATTTTGGGTGGCGTGTTCGGTGTTCAACGGGGTTTCTTTCCGGAAACTTGCGACGAAGGAAGAAACACAGAAGAAGAGCGTTACCAAAATAGGACAGGGAGCAGGGCTCCCCCAGGTTTTGAGGTCAGGATCGGGTAAACTATCCGTTTTGCGAAATGAACATAACATGTGTTATCATATTTGCAATGTGCTATGTGTAGGAAACGAATCATCAGCGCCTTAGTGGGGCCGTCATTGGAGGTTACGCGCATGGGCATCAGAGGACGTCAACGGCGAACGCCAAAGGTATTTCCACAAGGACATCGTTCCGCTGCGGAGCGTGGCCGGCTGGCGGAGGCAAGGGCGAAAGCTGAAGGAGGGAGCGCCTTGGGCCATGGTTTCAGGTGGGGCAATCCAAGAAAGGAGTCATCTGAGCCCATCTGCACTTGGAACTTATCGCATTCCGCCAGTGGTGATAATGATCAGTTCTACATGTTTTTACCAAGTCAAGTCTTTTAGCCTTAAGATTTTGTCGGCAGCAATTCTCCCAAGTTTGCATGTAGCTCAAATGAGTTCTACTTGCGGGCAATCGCTGTGGTGGTTTCCCAGATGACCCAGCAACAGTTCATCTATACTTGTATATTTATACTGTTTGCTCCTTGGAAACTGAAGATTGAGTGCTTCAAACGGCCCTCTGTTCCACGGGTTTTTCTTCCGCATACCCAGGTTCTTTGGACAGAAAACACCGGTTGGTTGCTGGAAGTTTGCTGGGGAAGTGTGGATATCACTTTGTGGCATGGTGTATTGTTGTGCCAAACAGCACCGCGGCACAGCGCAGCCGGCGGTTGGATCAAAAAGGAAAGCTCCCAAGCGACGAAGGAAGGAAGAATGAACTGCCAAGGAAGGTGATCCTCAACTTGTTTGGACGGCTCTGACCGGTTTGACCTGTATATTTGTTCAGGGACGATATCAACATGTTCTGGGCGTTAGCATGAGTGGAATGAGATTCCGTTGGCACCGGGTCATGTTTTTTTAAAGGATGAAATATCTCCATGTTTGAAAAGCATGTGGTTGCTAGACGTTCCAAATGGGACTGGCAACACCCCTGGACACCTCTAATAGGGGCTATTCTTGGACACCGGCGCAACCAAGGGGCCCTGGGAGAGGTTTTCGGCGCAACCAAGGAGCAACCGATCCAGATCTCGGGCTCCGATGCTCTGGCGTTGGTGCCGCTTGGAGAGAAACCCACGAAGGCTGGCAGATGCCGTGGATGCCGTGTCGATCGCGCGCAAGCCGGTTGGGTGAAGTCAACCATACCAAGATGTCACAGACACTCCATGCATGGAATATGATGGAATATTCAGGAAAAAACATTCAAAACCAGCTCAGACTCATGGTTTTCAGAGCTTTTCGCGCCTGCTTTACGCGTGTCCCTACCAAAAGCCGCGTCAAAACACCGATTACATCGATGCACACGCCGAACTGTACCGAGAAAAACCGATGAAAGCCGAGACGCTTTAGGGTATCCAGGGTATCCACCGTAGTGGTGCAGAGGTGCAGAACGCGTCGAACAGACAGCGTTTCTCGGCGTGGCGTCACACTTAACAATAAAACAGCTTGCAAGCAGGCGAAAAGACAGAGGGGATGCCAGGAATGCACAGAGGGGATGCCAGACACTGGGATGAAGGAATTTGGATGAGAGCTTCGATGGTGGGATTGTCAAAGATGGCAAAGAGAACGGTCGAACAGACAGCCGTTTCTTTTTGCTGCAACCCTGTCAATGTATGAACTGGGACCAGAAAGTCCAGAAAGAATCCCAGGCGTTCTCTTTGATTCGACCACTAGGTCCCATCGGTCCCATCCATCCCTTTCAGCTGCAATGCTTCCTTATTCATTTTTGCACATCTCACTCATGTGTGGAACCTTATTCACATCACAGTGATTATTCCCTATATATTCTGAGAGTTCCATGCAAGCCATTTCATGACACATTGGCATTTCCCCTGTTGCTTCATGGCCCAAGGGCCCTTGAACCAGCTTTGTACTTCGCCCCCTTTCGCTGTGGAAATGGTGCGTTTGTTTTGAGCGTCGCTTCGTTTCGCTGCACGCTTCGGCTTTATAAGTTGGCACCGGAGCTTGTGACTTTGCTTCTGGTGTTGCTCTGGATGGCAGACTGGGACGACTATGGTGATCTAGCTGGATTCTTTCCACCTACCTCGCCTTCTTCCCGGCAGGACCTTCCCTACGGAGATGATGTTGATGAAACACCAGAAGCGCCGATCCAGGATAGAGCTCGCTGGCGCTGCTTGAAATGCGCTTCCTTCGATGCCTCTTGGATTGAGGACCGCTGGTGTTGCACCACATGTGGCTCCACCGACTTCTACCAGGTGAACCAACCGACAAGGCAGATGACTCCCGAAGGGACTTGGCTCTATGTCCCCAATGGCGGCCAAGCTGATCGCACTCCTCGCCAAAGGCGACGTCGACAACGCCGATCAGGCCCGCCGAGCGACAGCCAATCTGAGTTGGGTGAACGGCACCCTGAGTCAGAGACCAGGACCTTCAACCCGGTCATCGACCCCGATGCCCCAGTGAATGTTGCCTCACAACCTGTTGACCACCGAGGAGACCCTCCTCTACCTCACCTACCTTCCGGCTCACAAGGCCTACCGGAGCAGAGTCCTTTGAGCACCGTTCGGGACCCTCTGATGAGGGGACTTCGTAAGCTGGTGAAGGACAAGAGTGATGAGATGAGTGACTGGGATCCTCGAAAGGGTCCGGACAAGGGACTTCGCTGGCGGACGGGCCAAGCACCGACTCCTCCGAGTTGGCGCTACGACGCCACCGACCTGAGAGCCTACACCAAATACACCAAGAAGGTGAGAATTTGGGAGTTACAGATGCAGCCATATGCTTCCAAGGCTGACCAAGCCTTACTCCTCTACAACGCCTTGTCAGGAGAGGCAGAACAGGAGCTCGAGCACCTGACCTTGGAAGAGCTGTACACCGACAACGGCATTGAAGTGATCCTCAACATGTTGAAAGCCCCCATGGAGCAGCGGGCTATCTTCCAGAAGCGCAAGTACCTCCACGACTTCGAGCATATGAAGAGGTACAATGGAGAGCACTTGAGAGCTTACATCAATAGGTTCCGAAGATCACAACGGAACCTCAAGTCAGTTGGCATCGACATTTCCGGCACCTATGACAATGAGTCACTTGGCGCACGCCTCTTGGACAGAAGTGGTTTGACTCCTGAACAACAGCGCATGCTACTTGTCGGAACTCAACAGAGCTTGAAATTTGAATCCATAGCGGAAGCAATGGTCCTTCAATACCCAGACTTCCGCCCAGCACCGCCCATCATGGGTGGCAAGGGAGACGGCCGAGAGCATCGGAAAGGCGGTGCACGGACTACCTCGTCTTCCTCGTCTTCGTCCTTGACCCCTTCGACGGCAAGCTCAAGCAGTGGAAAGGGCTATGGTGGCCCAAAGCGAGCATTCTTCACCGAGGCTGACGAGACCTACGGTGCTGAGCCCCTCCTTGAGTCCATCGAGGAGCATGAACATGATGAGAATGAGCCCAATGACCAAGACCCTGAGCCGGAGGTCGATGACTCCCCTCAGGATGATGAAGATGATCCAGACAGCGTAGACCTGGCTGGACTTGCAGAAGTGTTGACCGTCACTGCCAAGAAGTTGAGCAACCTCACCCTTGCAAGAGGATGGACCAAGCCGAGTGTGGGTAACAAGCCCAAGGAGAAGTCAGTTGAGGACGCAAAGAGATCCACACACTGCACGGCATGTGGCCAACGTGGCCATTGGTACAAAGATCCCATATGCCCCAAGAATGGTGGCAAAGGCAGTGCCGGCAAAGCTGGTTCCAAGGGCACGACTTTTGCCCCCTCGAATCAACGGTTCGAGAAAAATCAGCAGAACCAGCACTTCGTCCGTTTCGTTCACCACGACCATGGGTTGGTGCAAGTTGCTGAACACGATGAGTATGGCACCGAGTTCCAAGATAGCTCAACCTCCTACAGGGTTGGCATGGTTCAGCACCTTTCGCCACCGATGGATTCGACGCCCTCCTCAACAAGTCCGTTTATGATCAATGAGATCACTACCAAAGATGGCCCCAATGTCTTTGCAGGTTACCTTGTTTTGGATAGCGGTTGCCAGCGGACTTGCTGTGGAAGGTCATGGTATGATGCTCATGTGGCCAAGCTCAGCTCCTACAAGTTGGTTCCCTATGAGGTGTCCACCAAAGATGTTTTTCAATTCGGCAAGGGCAACCCTTCTACGGCTACCACCAGGGCATACATCCCTTCGGGTCTCGGCGGGGTACCTTGTTTGCTTGGAGCCTCCATCCTTCAGGAGAACATCCCCTTTCTTGGTTCAAATTCGTTGTTGACTTTGTTGGGCGCCACCATCAACTTTCAGGACAACTGGGTTGATTTCGAGACCCTCGGAGTTCGAGCGCCGATCCATCGAATCGCTGGTCACATGGCAGTGAGTTTGTTAGATTTTGACATGTCCAAGAAAGATGTGCACACCCTATCTGTTTGGAGTGAGTTGGCTGATGATTCTTTTTGGCAGCAACCTCATCCAGAGTTTTTGACTAGCTCAAGCCCGAATCTTTCTCAAGACCATGCGGACGGCACCACCCAAATGGCTTGTGTCGTGGAAGCGAATGGTCTACACCCTCATGAACCTCATGGCCGACGTCATCAGGCAGATGGTGAGAGCGGTAAATGTTGGAGTTCTCCCGCCGGAAGCTCTGACTTCGCTGCCACCGATTGTCAAGACCCTCAAGGATTACCAGAGCTGCTCACACGAGAAGGTGAAGAGGTACGGCAACGCTCACGGCCGTTACAGCAAGTGCCTCGAATGCAACATCACCTTCAAGTGGGATCCGAGCGGAGAAAAGTGGGTACCCCATCGTGGGCCCAAAGAGCCCTCATCGCGATTGCAACCATTGCCTCCACCATCCTCGGCAACAATCGCGCTGACCAGGGCGAAGCCCAAGGCTCAACCTTCGACGACTTCTTCTTCGAGAGCTCGAGTGACCACACGCCCAGTTGGCCAGGGCTACGTGGCACCACCGATCGCTATGGAACCTCCTCAACCGGAGATAGTGGAAGAGGAGGACACCACTCCTATTTGGACGGACTTCCAGATGCACAACCTTATTCTGGACCACCTCACGGAACAGCAGGCCCACGAGGTCTTTCAGATATGCGAGATGGAATGTCCTCTGAGCGCCTCGGCTACAAGTTGGGAGCAGCACGCATTCCTCAACGAGCAGATCTTCGAGGAAGCTCGCAACAACCTGTCGCGCATGTCAAACCGCAGGAGACTGGAGAGACTTTGCGAGTTGGGATGCCTTCCCATGGATCCGGACGAGCAGCTCATCGACTGGTCACTGGAGGAGGCCAGCCCCATGTGAAGAAAGGCGCAGTGAAGCAGCTGCGTGGTCAGTGGAACAAGTCAGCGCAGCTTTTGGAGAACGAGTATGACATCTACAAGATCGGCACCTCAGTATCTTCGCGGACTCCACAGACTGTCGATCTTTGGGAGCTTTTTGCTGGTCGCGCCTTGTGCACCGTCCTTGCACCACAATACAACCTCAACGCCCTTCAGCCCTGGGACGTGATCTATGGTCAAGACCTTAAGGACCAGCAGACCCGAGAAGAGTCAATGAAAGTTCTCAAGAAGTTCAAGCCCTACCTCACTTTGATGGGTTTGGACTGCGTCTACTACAACCTGTTCAACAAGAACTTGAACTTCAGCCACAGGCCAAAAGAGTGGGAGTGCCTTCAACGAAAACAGAAGCCACTACTCGATGCAGCCTGTGACATCGCAGAAGAACAACATCGAACAGGCCGTTTTTCCTGCTAGAGAATCCTCAGCGCTCAGAACTATGGAGCAAAGCTCGTGTGAAAAGGCTGATGACTCTTCCAGGAGTATGGCACATCGTCCTTGATGCTGGAGCATATGGCGCAGTGAACGCCGACGGTAACCCCATCATCAAGCCCTTCATGTTTGTTGGCAACATGCCTGGAATGGATGTAGTTCTTCATCGACGATTACCTCCTCATCTCAAAGCCCTTTGCATACCTGTTGAAGGTAAGCATACCCGACAGTCTCAGGAGTACCCTGAGGCCCTGTGTCGGACCATCCTTCATGAACTACGTCAGTATGTTCACCAGCAGCAACCTCAACGTTTCTGCACTCAGGCGACTTCTGGCTTTGAGGTGATGGCAGTTCAACATCCTACTACCGATCTCTCTCAGTGGGACCCAATTGTCGACCAGCTGAACCAGGCATACGAGCACACCTCCAAGAGGCCCTACTACATCGTGCCTGACACCGAGCAGGGCAAGAAGATTCAAGATCTACTTCGCGTTGACGCAACGCGAATCCAAGTGGTGGCCAATCCGACCACCAGGAGATTGCCTTTGCAATTCCTCGACTACAACACTAGGGCTTCTTTCCTGCTCTACAACGACAATACCCGTTCCATAGAGATTGAGCAATTGGACCAAATGCAATTCCCAAGACAGCGGTTCGCGACACCAGTGCGGCTAGCCATCTTTGTCTTTGGCTACCGACGACCAGAACCAGAACAACCCCCAGGATCACCCTTGACGCCGGCAGTGATCCCAGGACTTTCGACAGACATCTCATTTCCTGGCGTGTCTTCCGACACACCTCAGGAGATCAAGACAAGCATTGCTCGCATCCATTGCAACATGGGACATCCCTCCAAAGAGGAACTGTGTCGACTTCTGGCCTATCAGGGCAACGTTCCAGACAAGGTCTACGAGTGTGCGCGCAAACTTGTGTGCGCCACCTGCCAACGACTTCAGTTACCTCAACCAGCACGTCCATCCACCATGCCCAAGCCTTTCGCAGGCCAGTTCTCTGACGAGATCCAAATGGACGTGGTATACTGTCGAACACTGAACTCCACGACATTCGGAGTTCTTGGAGCAGTGGACAGGGCAACTGGTTTCCACCAAGCTTCAATTGTCCCGGATCGCAACTCTGACACCTACTTCCAGATCTTTGAGCAGATGTGGTTGCGACCATATGGACTACCAGACTACCACTCAAGGTGGTATGCGATCCAGATCTCTCCTTCAGAGGGTCGTTCCAGACTCGACTTGAGGCACTTGGTATTATCGTAGACCACTGCCCACCAGAAGCACACCACATCATTGGCTCAGTGGAAAGGCGCAATGCCCTTCTCCGCGCCATTCTGGAAAAGTTGATCGACCAATTCGCTGCTCATGATATCACTCAATGCCACACTCTCCTCACGGCAGCTTGTCATGCCCTCAACAGTGGCATATACACTCACGGCCGTAGTGCCTACCAAGCCGTGTTTGGAAGAGTGCCACGACTCCCAGACTCTACCTTCAGCGACCCAATGGTTTTTGCTACTTCCACACCGGTGGCACACCTCGAGCACTACGACCCAGCCTTCAAGGCAGAGGTGATTCGAGCAGAAGCCATGAAGACTCTCCATGACTTGGATGTCAACCAGCACCTTCGCCGTGCACTACTTCGGCGAACCAGAGTCACCAAGGTGGCTGACCTTCAACCAGGCCAGCGCTGTGCTTTTTGGCGGTGGCAGAGACGCGGACCAAAGAAACGCGGCTCTTGGATCACTGCAAGGTTCCTGAGTTGGGACCCTTCACATGTTGGAAAGCAAGCATGGGTCAGAGCTCAAGGTGGCACAACACTTGTCACTGCGGAGCAACTACGTGCCGCAGTCGGCTTCGAACAATGGACACCAGACAAGGCTGACATCAAGAGCCTGCGCGACGCCAGTCGCACCATCCACGAACAACTTGTGGATGAAAGAGGCCCACAGCCAGACGAACTCCAAGATCGGCAACCAGAGGACCGAGAGATCCTACCAGCCGACGAATTTGATCCCATCTACACACCCTCATTGGCAGTACCCGAAACACCAACAGCTGCAGCACCTGCCACACCTGCTCCACAACAACCGACGGTTCAGCAGCAGCAGGAAGTCACGACAACAGTAGCACAGCAGGCAGTCAACATCAACATTGACAGCCCAACACACGTGACAAATCAAACACTGCAGCAGCATTTTCACCGATTTGGCGACTTGCCAACACCACGAACACCTCGAACCACGAGAGGTCGTTCTCGCACACCATCCAAAGGATCACGTGCGCAACCGGCTAAAATTGCCAGCACTGATGACCAACATGGTCCAACCTTGCCATTGGAACAACAAGTTCCACAACAAGCTAGTTCCACAGCGATTTCACCCCATGTTTCACTTCAATCACTACCAGCTCAAGGGAGCACCATTTTGGCATCTCCCTCACAAACAGCGGCAGCAGCAGAACAAGCATCAGCACAACCGGCTGAGCATATGGACAGGCAAGAACACAGTACTCATGATGCATCACAACCCGATCCAACAACACAACAGCTGCAGCCAGAGCAAGAACCACAAGCCTCGACAGCATCAGCGCCGGCAGTACCTCATGAATCACAACCAGAGAACATGAGCACAGAAGCACTGCCATCTCTACCACTGAAGAGGCCATACGATGCACTCGTGATGATGTACACAGACCAGCTTGGTCACATTCACCACTTGCACCAAGTACAGGACCCAGAAGCATGGCACACCTTTGGCCCAGCAAACAACAGCTACTACAATGTGTACCTCACCACAGAGCAACGACAACTCGACGTTGCAGCACTTGGCAAATCGGCATATGAGTCAGACACATCAGATGACTCAGACACAGACATAGAGACAAAACAGGCAGACAACAATCCGCAACAGCAACCACAGGCAAAAGCAGCACCTCTGTACAAGCAAGGCCTAACACGACAGGAGCTCAAGGCAGTGGACAGAGAGATCCCTTGGCGAGTCATTCTCCAGATGCCACAGCAGTACATCGAGAAGTTTCTTGGCTCCATCGATAAAGAGACCTCCTCTTGGTCAGAATGGCAGAGTGTCGAACCCCTCAACGACACTGAAGCACAGGAAGTGCTCAACAGCCCAATCCTGTCCAAGCGCATCATTCCTTCCAGAGCCTGCTACCGTGACAAGTCATGCGGAGTTGGCGAACTGCGTGCAAAATGCCGCATTGTGGCCCTTGGACACCTTGATCCTGATCTTGGATCAGTCAGCAGAAGCGCTGCCACACCAGGACGCTTGGGAGAACACATGATCCTGGCAATGTTGGTTGCAGGAATGAATGGAGAGCTTTTCGGCAGTGGCCTCCGTTGGTTTGGTTGGGTGGCTGACGCCGCAACAGCATTTCTTCAAGGCGTACAAGACGCCTCTGAGAGGAAACTCCCAATCTTCATGAAGCCACCAGTTGATGGCCTGATCAACATGACCAACCACTGGAAATCCAAGCTCTACCGAGTTCGAGGAAACATATATGGTCTTTGCGATGCACCACTCACGTGGTACAAAGAAGTCAGCAAGCGCCTCCTCGACCTCAACTACCAGAAACACAGCTTCGACCACTGTGTCTTCTACAAGGTCAACGAAGCTTCCAGCGAGATCTGTTCAATCATCCTGGTTTACGTGGATGACTTTTTGGGCATCTACAACCAGAACTACAACCTTGATGAAGTCCACCAACAGTTCCGTTGGGGATCCATTGCCCACCTGGAAAAAGATGTTCCTCAGACCTTCAAAGGAAAAGAGGTCACGGTGAAGCAAAAGCCCTCAGGAAGATACTACATCGCCGTGACCATGAACAAGTTCCTCAAGGGTTTGACCCCTGGTTTCCTTCCACGTGGACGTGGACAGCAGGGCGACAGCCTTACCACTTCCGAGCAGAAGGAGCTTAGGAGCATTTGCGGATGCCTTCAATGGGCAGCAACTCAGTGCCGACCTGACGTGGCTTCCCTGGTGAGTTTGACACCCCATGGAAGTGAAGCCAAGCTGGAGGACCTTAAGAACTTGTTTGAAGCCATCTCCTACCTCCAGGCCACAAGTGAGGACGGCATCATTTTTGAGGATCTGCCTTTTGGCCAGGACAGCGTGATCCTAGCCTACTCAGACGCAAGCTTTGCAAACGCTCGCAAGTCAGGTTCACAGATAGGCGTTCTTGTCACCTTGACAACAGCGCAAGCAGCTTCCACCCCGACGGCTGTGACTTTGCTGGACTGGCGCTCGACTAGATCGCCAAGAGTGTGCAGGTCTACACTCGCCGCAGAGGCGACCGCTGCTGATGACGCTGCAGACCGGGCAGCATTTGCGAACATGTTTGCTAGTGAGTTTGTACATCTCACCCCGGCGCATCGCGCTGGATGCCGTTTGGCGGCCTTGCAGGCCGTTGATGCCAAGTCTTTGTTCGACGCGGTACTGTCCGCGGCCCCGAGCCTCCAGGATAAGAGAACCCTGGTGTCGATCCGTGCGATTCAAGAGACCATCACCGGAAAGGAATTGAAGTGGATTCCTACTGAGTATCAGTTCAGCGACTGTTTGACTAAGGTGGATCGCATGCTTCGACAGGTGTTTAGAGCCTGGCTTCAAAAGCCTCGTGCAGTCCTCATGGATTCGCCAGAGGCCAGAGCATACGCCGCAGAAATCGGCTTGGGAGACGGAAATGCCAAAAGAAAACATACCAGTGAGAGTTCCATGCAAGCCATTTCATGACACATTGGCATTTCCCCTGTTGCTTCATGGCCCAAGGGCCCTTGAACCAGCTTTGTACTTCGCCCCCTTTCGCTGTGGAAATGGTGCGTTTGTTTTGAGCGTCGCTTCGTTTCGCTGCACGCTTCGGCTTTATAAGATATTCACTCCTTATATTCATGTGTTATCAAATATGTTGAAAGACACAACCCAACGGAATTCATACCGGTCGTGCGTGTCCCACGTCAGGCGGCGCACTCCTCCTCACTCTATGCGGAGTGGCAGACCGAAGCGCTGTCGGCGGAGGACCTGGTGCGGCGCCGGAGCTCCACGCGGAGAGCGTCCGGTTTGCCGGAGTGTCTTGGAGGATCCTACGGATCTATGGTCTTTCCAAGGGGCTTTTGGAGGAGCTTTTTGGATCTATATCTAATTTTACGGGGGGAGTGAAGTTAGAGGGAACTCTTCCACATTTGTCATTTGACATAAACAATAAATGCCAGTCAATATCTTCCAAACCTTTGCAATTCCCAACCCTTTAAGAAGAAACAGTTTGGCATGGTTTGGCTCTCATATTAATGGATTCGCAGTCAGGGGGTACCAGTCATTAATGTCAATGGCGCCGCCCCATCGGCTATCGGGTGTTTCCGCAGAAAAGTATGCACTAGTTGCGGTCCTGGTCCGGCGTTCTGAGTAGCTCCAGGCTGAACGTCGATGGTTTTGTTGGACTGCGTGTCGATGGTTTTGTTCTTAAAAAGCTGGAAGGCATCACATCAAACTTCATCAAACAATGGCGAAGGAGAAAATCTACCAATTGACTTTACTGTATAAATCTAATCTAGTGGTTTTGGTGTCTCTGACACTTGGATGACGCCATGTTGTTGCTTTTGGCCTTGTTTGTTGTTTTTGTTGCCAATCTCTCTTACTGCGAGTCCTCCGCCTCCCTCAAGTCCTTCTTTGGCACTGCCAGTGCCAAAAAGATTTGAAGAAGAGTATGCTGCAATTTGATGCCTGTTCATACAGCAGGTCCTATTGATATTTTTGTAATTGGACAACCTGCCGGGAGGGATGTAGTGCAGACACAACCAATGCTTGGATTGAAGATGGACGTCAAAAGGGTGGCCAACCACATTTATTCCAAGCAAGCTGCTGTATACAACGCAAGCCAAGCCCAACACTCAGCTTCACTCTCTGGGAACTGATCGGATCATGAAGTAGGGCGACTCCTCAAAGTCCGGGAACAGAGGGACATGGACTTGTCCCTATGAGGAAAACACGTTCCTACGTTCCTCGCGCTGTGTGTGTCAGACGTCCTGGCCAACGTTCCTCCTTTGCTCCTGCTTTTTTTTGTATGAGGCTACCTGCTCCAGTGAAAAAGCGCAAGGTTGCTGAAAAGCCTTTGAAAGGTGCAGCCGAGAAACCGATTCACGAGTAACAGCTGTAATATATGATATGAGCAACCACCGACCACGTGCAATGACGACTTTTCAGTAAAGAGCGGTCGTGAATTTCAGGAATGTGCCAAAACCTGCAAAAACGATAGGCCACCCTCTAAAGCGATAACCATATCCCACCATTTTTGATATGTTCAGCGTTGTTATTGTCATTGTGGCGAAAACCAGCAAAGGCGATAGGCACCCCTCAAGGCGACAACCTTTTTGAAGCATGTCCTTTGCTTGACAGTACGTTTTGGCAGATGCTCATATGGCGAAGATGCTACAAAAATGTGGGTGCATAGCAGATAAATGGTCATTGCGATGGAATATCCTAGAGCTAGACTCTATCAGATTGTGAATTGCGTTAGCTGAGCTGTGATCGAGCCTTCATCAGGCTTGATGTTCCTTGCTTTCCTGTTTTCTGGAGGCTTCGACAAGATGATCAAAAGTTTGAGAAGCTTTGTGGAGACTGAGGGTTGTTGCCCGGGCGAAGATTCAGCCGTGGAGTGGGGATGTCTCAGGCTGTGGCTGGGCTGGTTTGGATGCCAAACACATCCAACAAATCCACCAAATCGATGCTCAGATCTGGAACAGCCGATCTGGATCGATCTGGGTTGTCCAGCTTCTGATCGATCTGGTGTTGGTTTTCAGTCCATGATGGTCCATAATGGTGCATCGTGATATCTCTCCACCTAGGATGCAAGCACCTGAAGGTGAAACCGGGAGCTGCACCGCGCCACCTGCAACGAGCCACGTGTGTTCAACGGATCAACAGTCCTTGCTACTTTCGTGTCACGATGCCCTTTGTTCCTAGTAGCGTCCTCTTGTTACTTACTGCATGTATATAGTAGTAATGCCAGGAGCTAGGAAATAGCATCCTTGCTACAAGCAACATGGTCACTCACCGGTCGCTCATCGGGGCCCACGTTCTTCTGCTCTCCGCTCCAGATTTGCCCTACAAGAAGGGCGGAAAGGAAGGGGAAAAGGACTTGGCCCTTTGGGTCATGTTCCTTGGCTTCGGTCGAAGAGTCGAAGAGCAGCGGAACCGCTCGGGGACGACCAGGCGACCAGCAATACGTGTGGCATCAGTTTGCTTAAGGATGCTTAAGGTTTTTGTTTCACATAGTTTGGGCTTTGCCGGTGGATTTTGTTCGTAAAAGATTTCAAGCTGTAGAACACCCTTGGAAACTCTGGTAGTTTCATGCTCCAGATCCCTAGCAAGGCAGTTCTATGCTTGCTTGGTAAAGGGTACTGGACACGCACAACACGCCACATACAACATTGGGTGGACGTGTTTGATTGCGGCTTGGCTGAAGTTGCATTTCAGGGGAGTAGGTGGATTAGATGAGATGGTCAACAACTCACCCAGTCAGTGGATGACCCTTAATGACCTTTGAACATCACTTGCCCACTATAATTAGAACAGGTGGAACAAGATATAAAAGCATACAACACACTATCAAACCCTATGTTCCACGGAACCTGAGTGGGTCAGATATGGTGTTGTGAAGCTAGCCGAATTTCTCAAATTCCTTACTGGAACTGGATCTCCCTTGCATCGTGCTGACGGGCCCTAGGGTTTTCCGCCCGGGGAGTGTTTGGACTTGAGAAGATAAGACTCCAGTCGAGCGAGACACCGGGCGCCAAAAAAGGAGCAGAACCAAAGGCCAGATTCCTTTGGAGCTCCACTGATCTAGATCAGCATGGGGGTCAACGGCGTCGTCAAAGGCACCTTCTCCATGCACCATCTCCATAATACCTATAGTCTTTGGGGGATGTCCGGGGGATGTCTATGATTCTACCTTTGCATGTTCAGTGCATGACCTACACACCTCTCCTTGGCATTCTCCTGTTTCAGGGGCCGGGCCCTCTGGGGCCCCTGGGGCCATGGGTCGGGGTGTGGGGGGACTCTGAGGACAGCACAAAAGGCGTACCAGCGAGGCGCGTTGCCGAAGGAGCGGGAAGCCGCTCAGCGGCCAAGGCTCAGATTTGGCAGACCGGATCTGGGTCTGAAGAGAATTTGGGTGGGTTCATTTGACCAATCATTGCAAGGAGGAAAGAAAGACATCCTATAGGTTCAGGATATTCAGGATGTTCGTCTTACCAAGTCATTGCCAGATTTCCAGAGAAAGAGAGGTTACTTCAGTCTTCTTGCTAGTATCAGGCGTCCAGCGTTGGCGAAGCTTCACCGACGCACTGTTCATTGGAACACCGAAAAGCGGACAAACGGGTAATCCAGTCACTCGCCCAGATGGGAAGTGACTTCTAATTAGATGGTGAACTGCAGGTTCTTCATGGCTCTTTGGACAGTTTGAGCAGTTCAACGACATGTACTCGGCGGCAAACCTTAGACGTCGTGAGCGCTTACGTACTCTCAGTAAGCCTCCAAGAAGTTGCAGCAAGCTGCCGGTCACGAGCCCGAAGGCACAATTGGCTCTTGCCAGGTTCCTGGAGAGGAAGAGAACGAATTTGTAAGCTGACAAAAAGAAAACAACTATATATTTATATGTCACCCCATGACTCATTGAGCGATACTGTTGTGGCCACACCAAAAAAAAGAATTGACGATCTCCAGTTCTTGTTTTTTGTTTTTTTTAGTTTTTTTCTGTGGCCAGACAGGAAGCACTACTGAGACTACCTGTTCCAATGGTCGAAACGCTGTTCTTTACAATTCGCCTTTGGTTTACACCGTGCCACTGTGCCATCACTTTGGTTTACACTTTGCCAATCGGCCGGCAAATCCTTGAGAAACCAGAGATGTTTCTTCAGCAATCCTTGGCACTCATCCTATTTGGGAACTTTCGTTCAGGGGGACGGATTTCTTTTGCTACGCTACCAGATTTGATGGAAAGCACGTGTATTTCAAATGTCTCCATGGACCTAAACTTGACTGAAGCTGAAGCCCGGTGAGGAGCAAAAGGACGCCTTGGAGGCCTTGGAGCCCCTCCTGGATGACTTTACCTGGGCTGGTGAGGAGGAGGAGGAGGAGCTGAACGAGGAGAAGGAGGACAAAGTGGAGGAGCGGGAGTTTAGCTTCGGAGGATTGCGTCATGAGTTTGTTGGGTCTGGCTGGCTCGGAGCTTTTGCTGTGCCTGGCCGTTTGATTGGTTTATTGCTAGGTCCATGAGGTTGTTGCTACGCAGAGATTGATTGGAATGTTGGATGACCTTTTGAGTAATTAGTTCGGTGAGTTTTGCTCGGGTTTGTCCAAGAACAAGGACCCCTGCTTCACAAATTAAACGTACTAGTACAAAACACTACTTGAATGTCAGAGAGACACCCTGTCATGGTCCAAGATTTTTTTTTACATATATTCTATTAACCTCTATATATACTATATTTATTGTATTTCCTGAGCATATATTCATGGCCTGGTCGACTGAATGACACTGACAAGAATGAACCCGATCTCGACTTTCTCCGAGAGACCTGTTGAGGGACCCGCCTCCCTGCGGGGTACGCCGAGTACGCCCAAAAGAAGTGTGAGAGTCGCCTCTCGACTCTTTCCCTGTACACGCTGCAAAAAGGGCTAACTGGCCTCTCGAATCACTGGAAGGTCGTCACATGTGGGTCAGATAAGACCATGGACATAGCGTATCGCTGGCGTAAGTTGAAGTTAGTTGGTGCCCTGACTGACTGCACCAGTTGGACCAAGAAAGCCGTTCGACTTGCATAGGACGCCAAAGATGCTGCAGACGGCGGGCCAGATGGGCCAGAGGCAGACGAGGGGAAGGCTAACATGTGCTTTGTTGGTTTGGAATTAATAGTCATCCAGTATTTAATGTAGTATAGTTAGAACCTTAGCTTTAGGTAGCATTGACTGTTTCCGAGATATTTTGTTGTTTCGCAAGAAAAACATATGTTCCTTCACTTCAACTCTCCTTCAGAGTCAGTCGAGCAATCAGGGTCATGGTTCAGTGGGCACAGAATCAGGAGTCCAAATCAAAAGTCGGAACATGCACGTTTGAAACACTGAAGACAGACCGCTCAAAGCGCAGTGCAGTTGTTCATTTACCCAACCCATCCAACCCACCCAAGCCACCAAGTGCTACGTCAGGACGAGGCCGCGCGCTGGACGCAGCACGTTCTTCAACGCTTAGAACGACAGCTACTCAAAGCCGATGCCGCCGAGCGACGAAAGCTCCTGCGGGGCTGGCAGTTGAGCTACCATCCCGACAGGACAGGAGGTCCAGGGCCTGGGATGGGGGAGAGAGAGAGAGAGAGAGAGCGCTACAGGATGACAAAAAAGACAAGAACAAATAACTGTATGGGTCGAGTTTTGGGCCGTCCTGGGTATACCTAATATATTTACAGCAATAGATCCTATAATAGTGCATTTATTACTTGCTGCCCGTGCCTGCCCATCTACCTGACCTATTTGGCAAGCTACGTGCTATACACTATCCTGCAGACAATGAAGGCAGATTGCATTTGCCTCATGCACTCTCACAGGAACATGAACTCCAAGTTTGATTGGGTTTTGGGCTTCAGTTAGAGTTTTTTGACTGCAATGGAAGTACGTACAGCCACATTGAATCACAACCATGAAAGATCACGAAAAAAAACGACTTTTGGGTCGGTCCAGAACTCTAGATCGCACCCCGAAAAAGCCACGTTCAGGAGTTCATGGCTCAGTTCGTTTAAAAAAACCCTCTGATTGGGGACTGCTTGGCCCTCTTCTCGGGCTTGCGCACCCAGCCCGGATGTTCCGGAACACCAACATGCCTTGCCCTGGCACGGGTACCGGACTGGCACGGGCGGTGTGCCACTCTCCGCGGTGCGGTGCGGTGCGCGGAACCGTTGGAGGCCGTCGTTTGGTTACCCTCAATTGGGCCGTAGGATGCCGTAGATGAAAGAACCAGACCAGAGAAGGGTACTAGATAAGGAATTACAACTGATACTGAAGCTTTGAAGGGAAGACACTGTTCCCTTTGGGAGGGATCTATGATTCTATTGAATAGCATGTAAAACCAGCTCATGCAAGTGAAGCGGTGTACCCGCATGCGACTGCGGGATGGGACCCGCCCTTTTTCGAGCTTGGCTGCGAACGAGGAACCCGGGCCGAGCTGATGAAGTGAAGCCACTCTTCCAATTCGTCCAGGTGCGCGTGTTCAAGCGGACCGATCGTATGGTTGGGTAGAGGAAGGATAAAAATACGGGGTGGCATGGGAGAATTGGTCCTACGTGGCATCATAGCGGTGGGTACCGGGGACCCGGGTTGACCACAAATGAACAGATTTCCAGCCAGGCCAACCTATACTGTACTGTACCAGGATTTGGGGCTCTGGGTTTTGACCCACAGCCACCTGGTACCCCTGAAGAGTGATAATTATCACTCCGTTTTGTAATTATCAATCTTTTGGACACTGGTGTGACAAAAAGCACTCCGGAGTGAGAATAGTTGCTCCAGAATGGTTTTTGTTGCTCTGCAACGTATCTTGAACGCAAAGCGAACGTTGATTGAACGCAAAGTGAACGCACTGCGAACGCAATCTGAATGCGGTTGGACTGATTTTTTCCACTCCGGAGTGCTTTTTGTCACACCACTATCCAAAAGATTGACAATTACACAACGGAGTGATAATTATCACTCTTCAGGGGTACCAGCTGGTATACATGTATATATAACAGGGAGATCATGGGAGATGTGGATCCCAGACTTTTCCAATAATACTATCTCCGCAAGAGACCCCAAACAGTGTGTCTAGAGGTCTAAGGTCCAGAGGTGTAGAAACAGAAGGTCTAGAGAGGCTACCCCTGCGCCTGCCACGAAAAGTCACCACCAAGTCCGAAAATGTGCACGGCACCACAACGAGAGCACAGTCGAAGAATGCACCCGCTCGAGACGTGCGAGCCTCCGCAGTCGACATGCACTTCGAAGATTTCGATTTGAATGCTGTAAATAGAATGAGATCTGCTGGGGGAATAAACAGTGACCACGCCACATAGGGTGCATCCTTCCATGGTATGGGCTGCTTTGCGCTTTGTGAGACTTCAGCTCAACTCCACCCGTCTCTTGCTTCGCTCTGCATCACGGCCATCTCAGGCGCGGTGGGACCGTGAGTTCAAGAAGGCTTGCAGCGCCGCCGACGAGATGCCAGCGGCGGCTGAGGCCGCGTCTTCCGCCCCGAAGCGGCGCGTCCGCGGGAAGACGGCGGCAGAACAAAGGTGCGGAACGTGCGTTGCTGGGTGGGCGGTGGGTTGGAGACTCGAGTGAGTGACAGTGGAAAGACGTTCGGAGCTGGTATGCACGGTGCATAGAAACAAGCGTGACAAGCTGGTTGCGAGACTGAGGTCCTGCTACACGGGGAGTCGCTCCTATGCGCTTCACATTGCCAGGGGCTCACGGGACGTGCAGATTGTGGTGTGTGGAGACGTTTGGTTGTAGTTGTGCATGTGACATGTGAGTTGAAGAACATGAAATCGTTTGATGTAGCATGCACAGTCGCTTCGTGTCGTTTGTCCTTGTTGTTTGTGTTGGTCAACTTGATTAGAGACGGTTTACCGGAGGGTACTTGAACCTGGCCATACCGGCCATACCCCTTTGGGTCCGAAGCTGCGATGGCCGTAGTTTTCGGAAAGTTTTGGTTGGATTCAGATAGATTCAGCAAGATGTGCTGGTCAAGACCCAGCTGCATTCTAGATGCAACGAACATGAGAGTGGTGGACTCAATAGAGTGTTTTTTACAACTATAGTGGTCTTACAACTATATAGTGGTCGGTCATATGTTGGGTCTTCACAACCAATGCAGTGCAGCTTCTAAACCGAGAAGAAACCACTTGATTACGCAAACCAGCCGATGGCTAGGCTGAAATTAGTTTTTGCGAGCAAGGTGAATAGGGGGGGGGGGCAGACGCGACTGTGACGGAAATCCAAACACCTGCTGCTGGTGTTTTGACTTATCAGGCGGATGCAATTGTTGGTTGAATTTGTGATGCAGAAATGCAAGACGAACCTATTTCATCATCAAGTTGGGCTCATCCAAAAGGCAGCGGTACTTAGTACTTGGTGTTATAGTTCAAAACCTTCGACGACCAAGGGGGTTCATCTTTCGGGCATATGCCCCTGGAGACTATCAGTCCTTATGCTCCAAAGGCGGAAGCAGTCCTTCGACCAGTCGGGGTTCCCTCGCAAACGTGGCGAAATCGATTCCCCTTTGGAACAGGTTCGGTGGTTTTCCCTGCTCAACCAGCTAGTCTGCTGGTTTCTCATTCCCGGACTGGGCAACTCTGTATATATCATATGTGTTTCGAGTACTTGCGAGGGAGTGCCACTCCAACCACCCGACTTCGACCGATTCGGCCCAACTGCAAGCGGCCCAACCGAGAAGCTCCTTGGGTTCCAGGACGGCCCTTGTCACCGAAGAGTCGCCCCTCCTCCGTCGGGCGCCAAGGACAATCCTCACAAGTGTGGCGGTGCCATGGAACTGCCGGACAATGGCCTCCGTGTGACGTGCCGCCCCCAGCACATGGGGTGAAGCGAGGGGATGAAGATGGGGATGAAGAGGAGGGAGATGCGGAAGAGAGGCACCGTTTTTGTTGAGGGGTAGTTGGGACTTAGAAAAGATTAAGAGTCCGAATCTGATGGTTCGAATGGGTTTCGACATGAATCATGGGATGCAGCGATGCAAGCCAAAAAGTGTTCAAAACACCTTTGATGTACTGGTGTAAAAAAAATGAATGTTTCCATGTCAAAATAATGATATTCATTATGTGTCAAACTATGCATCAAAATACAAGATTCAGGCCTGCTGTAGTAGGGTGGAAATGAGCAAGGGCCGCATTAAAGAAAACAAGACAATCATCATTTGGCATCAAACATTGAGCAATGAAAAACATAACTGGAATTGCGGCAAAGACAGACCATTGACAATCCAACCTTGACTTCATCCCTTCTTGGCTCCTTTGGACAAGTTTGTCGCTTCTTAGTATTTCATACTAAGACCTGTGGCTGGACTCCCTTTGGCCACAGTGCTATGCCGTGGTTCCCTATTCAACATGTTACAGCGAAGCAGATTGAATGAAGGTGGACAGGACATGTGAACACATTTAAAAAAATAAAAACTTGAACACAGTTTCGGCCCACATCAGTTGACCTGAGAGCCAAGGAACGGATGGAACAATGATTGCTGCCATTCCGAATACTTAGACTTGTTACACCAGAAAAACCGAACGCTTTGGTAACCGATGTTTTTTGTTGGCTTGTGGTGTTCTAAGTTGTACATTGCAATGCACAGGCACCAATTAATTTGGTCACCGTTTGATGCCATCATTGCGGGGTTCACACTTTCAACCGGCCAACGTGTTCGCTTGGGTCAGGTGTCAAGGCTGATTTCTAGCCACCTTCAGCTCGTGGGTTCTATAATATGGTTCTATGAAAGACCGCTGTTGCTTGTTTGCTGCTTGTCCCAAGATGTCGGTGCAGTTTCGCGCGCAGGCTGGTGTACTACATCAACCCACACTGGGATCCGGACAGCGGATACAATGGCGGTGGGCTCGATGTCTCAATCTCAGACCGTCGATCGGAGGAGGTCACCGGTCTCGGTCACCGAGGTCTCGGTGCGGGATCCGAAGAAGATTCCGAGGTTGAGAGATTCCAGAACGTTCGGACCCTGGGATGTGGTATATATAGGATGGTCGCCCTGAGGCTCAACCATCTGGTAAAACCATCACCCAGGCAGCTCCGCCAGCTGCATTTGCGCCTCCTTGCACCCCGAAGCCGCTGCTTGGTCGGCTCAGTCCGGCACCGAGGTCTTTCTCACGGATCCGCGGGATGCCCCGCCCTCGGCCTCCACGGCCAGGCGACGGAGTCGGAAGGATGGAGTCGGAAGATGACCCACAGAGTCAGAAGGATGGGGAAGAAGAGGAGTGTTAACCAGGATCCTTTCAATTTTAGACGTTTGGAATCGTTTTGATGTGTTCAATCGGTTACATACCTTTGAGGAGGAAGATGAAACATGGTGAAACTAGAGTGTTTCATTTTGTTGTTTTCTGGCTTGGAAAGAAGCGCGTGCAACATCATGCAACACTAAGAAGGGAGTTGTTGGCAGGCCTTTTCCCTATACCCTGTATACTGAGTCTGTGGGTGTTTGGTCATGCCATGTCAAGCTTTTAACATTTTGAGAGGGAACAGAGTTTGGGCTTCATTGTATTCTTTGGTATTATAGTTGTGATGATGCTGTTTGTAATGGATCAGCGTATAGGATGAGTTTCTTGGAATTTTGCCACGCTGGCCTCCCTTTCTAAAGCTGACCCTTGAAGACACACGGTCCTTCCCTCCGTAACGGGCGCCCTCAACCCCACGAACCTTTGGACGCGGACTGCGGTCGCCGCGGATAGGAAGGCTCCCAAGTTTCGGATCGCCCCGCACGCGAGGGAGCTCAGAGCGGCTTTGGGCAGAGACTGCGGCCACTCCCAAGAAGTACTTATTATAATCTTATATACATATATAACAACACCAAGATATGGCTTTCCTTTCGACATTCCAACCTGATGTTCCTACATGGTTCGTTCTGCACAGTGTGGGGCTTGCCTACATCAAAATACTGGTGGTGTCCTGATTCTCACTGGTATAAGACATGGATGTATTTGATCAGCCCAGCTTCTTACACCAACTGTGGAGTGTCATCCCTCAAATGAAGAACACCAGCAGTTCCATGTGCGGAGTGCCGGCCGGGTCAAGGGTGCCCTGGGTGCCCTTGCGAACATCCACTCGTCCTGGATGGAACCGTTAACAACAACAATAACAACAACAAGAAGAACAACAACAAGAAGAACAACAACAAGAAGAACAACAACAAGAACAAGAACAAGAACAAGAACAGCAACGAGCACGGATATACAGATATAATATATCTCGATCTAAGCCCGGAGACTCCGGTCCGTTGTCCCGGGCACCGGTGAGTCCGAGCCCGGAACCGGTACCCCGAGATGGGGACGGCACCCAGAAGGTGAGACTGAACATGGTGACATGATCTGACAGGAATGCAATTGAACCAAGAACGACTTCAACGTTTTTTTCAGGTGTGATCCTTCCTTCCTTCCTTCCTTCTTTCCTTCCTTCCAGGTTTTAGAACAAGGTCTCCCTGTTCTGTACTACACTCATTTGGATCATGTTTAAGCTAGTGAAATCCTCCTCCCACGACATCCTCATCCTGTTTCTCCGCGAAACAAGTAGTTCCAGTCAAACATCGAGGCCGATACCTTGGCGATCTTCTTGTCGGAGCGGATGGCCCATCAGGTGCGAGAGTCTTCTCCTTCACTTGGCTTGGACTTTAGGGCTGAGGGGCTGAAGGTGATGGATTGCCTATCCAAGGAAAGGTGGAGATCCTGTTAAACACCTTTAGAACCTTTTTTGGGGGGATTGGGGATTGAGGACACCCCACGAAATTCGACCTATAATATAAGTGGAGCCCGATGACCCTGTATGGTCAGACTTGGTGGTGGGATTCCGTCGTTCCGGTCTCGGGGCCAACTCACCGACCTGCAAACCTGAGTAGAAGCCAAGCTGACGTTCTCCAATCAAACTGAGTGGTGAAACCGGTCTTTTTGGTTTCGAAGAACGTGTTCGCTCTTCGGCCGTGTGAGCTCTTCCACGCGGCGTTTGAGTGAAGACAGTGACCTCTTCACCGCAATCACACCCGACGGACGACTCAGCAGCGTTCGCACGTGGCGTGGGGCGCCCGCAGCGGGCGATCTGGAAGACGATCCCATGGACCCTGAAAACCACTGGTTGGTAGAGGGAAAACCACGCTTCCAGGGGGGGCCATTGGACCCCGGGTCTATGTTTGTTTTCGGGAGTGTAGTTTCTCCGATGATTTCACTGGACCTCGTCATCAGTCAAAGTTGGTGTCCCACGTCCGCACAGAAGGTCGAGGTAGTTGATGGTCGTTGGACGCCCCGGCCGGCTGCCACCCCACGCGTCTTCTTTTTTGGATGGAGCAGGAAGAAGTCTACCGCATGATCCTCAACATTCAATGCACTCCCTGAAATCATCATGGAAGTGGAGAACTTATAAGTCCCTTAAAAGAACACACAAAAACACACCATATCCACGTCACCGGCTGCGGATGTTTTCCCGGCTGTGACCGGTGACCCGGACCGTGTCCTCGCTCAGATGAGCTTTGAACGTCGTTGAACGCCGACTCAGGTGGTGGAGACCATGGGCAAGGCTGGGATGTGGTGATGATCTGTGCATTTTAAGAGGTCTCGACCTCCCCGGCGTTCCGACCCCGTGGAAGGTTCGGAACATCGAAACCGAAACCCATTGGATTGGTTGGGTGTCTCCCTATTATAATACACACTCGTGTGATGATCGTTTATGATCGTTTATTTAGGATCCACAGGGATCCCCAAAAACATCCCTGACCTGAACATGTTCCTGAGGACTGGAACGGGAAATACATCCAAATACTGGTCAATGTCCCTAAGAAGGTATGTTACATAAGTGGAGGATGGGGGTTATGCAGGTTCTGGTGATCAACATGAAGCCCCACGCTCAGGTAGAAGTTTGTTTCTTCTTTGCTAGAGAAAACATGGGTGCCACCTTTTGCCCTTTTAGCCAAATCTAAGACACCAGGAAGCAGGCTCTGCAACTTCTAGTGAAAGGAAACATAGGCTAAGACATTTATTAAAAGGTACCAGTGGGTTTCTGGGTCAAGCCTTTTTTGAGCCACATCCACTTCAGGAGAGAATGTATTGCCTCACCATGTGGTGCTTTGATCAGTTCGCGCTCAGCAATTTTGTGCCGCAGGCGGGGAAACCCGATCGACCAATACTGTTGTAAAGATGAGAGGACACATTTCTCAGACGTTCTAGACCAAAAGGGGTCACTCAGACGTTCGGTCAATCTTTTAGATCGTTGGGGACATTGGTCTTTGCCTTGGGGACATTGCAAGGCGTTCTAATGTAACCCCACGGGGAGAGAACAATGCCATGAGACATCCAATGCGAGACCTGGATGTCGCTGGGCCCATGGCAGTGGCAGTGGTTTTGCTGTACGACACACACACAAATGAGAACGCCTCAACGCAATGGCTAGAAGAGAGAGAGAGAGAGAGATTGGTGAGTACATGTGAGTACACCTACGAAGCTAGAAACCTTAGACTGCTTTTGGACTGAGTTGTTTTCGTACTGCGAAACCGCTACGTCCTGTTCAGGTCTCCCAGAAGCAGCGTGACTTGCAAGCGGGGTCAGATGACGACTACTGATTGACGACTTGTCAAGAGGTTCATGAAGACAATGTTCTATGTTATGTTTTGAAGATTGCCTGATTGTTCCCAAGTTGGTGTCCCGTATATGCTTGGGCTCATAGTGAGAGAGTATCAAACAAACCCCATGTAAGAGTGGGGTATACCGGGGTTGTGTAACACAACCTCATATGACTCAGACGTCGTCGACGCATTTCAGACCTTTTGGTGTCCGTTTTGGGGTCGTAGCTGGGGTCCGTTGGGGGGTGGACCTGCAAAACCGATTCAGCTCCAACAGATGTGGTGTTCCACTGGTTTTGTGGACCGTTGGATGACTGAACGGAAAAGGCCGAGTTGTGTCGTTCTTCTTCGCAATTTTGCAGAGTTGTCATGCTGAAGCCTGCGCGCTGGTAGGAGCGAGGACTTTTAAATCGGTCCATGGTCGACTCTGCTGACGGAAAATGTGGACCAAGCACTGTTTGGCTCTCCCCTCACAGTGATACAGGTTTGGCTTTGCAGCCACCAACCTGTTCATGCTTTCGAGACCGTGGCCACCTCGGGATGTCAACTCTACGTGAACCCAAAGATGTTGCTTGCTTCGGCTTGCTGGGACCAGGTGCTTCGGCTTGGTGACCAGGTGGGACACACCAGACTCCAACCCCGCGGCGACCGCCAGCGCGGTGGCAGTTTCGGTCCGACCTGGATGGGTAGCGGCTTGTTGGGTGACACCGTCGTGAGTCGTGACGAGCAACATGTGTTAAGAGTGGCAATGGCTGAGAAGATAGGTCAAAAACCGGGCCGGTGTTTGCAATTGTTTGCAGCTCTCCACATTTGATACCGGACCTGCATGTGACGTCGCTTTCTTAAACACTCTTGGCTCGAAGCGCCAAAAAGAACACATCGGTGACGGATGGATGGTGAACAGGAGCACCCCCGCCATAACGGTCGACCCAAACACGCAGCACAGCATCCTAACGCATCGAAGAACGATATACAGCTTCACATGCACCGTCAACACACAGGTCTCAAGCAGCTTCAACCGGCAGAGCCTTAGCTGGCCCTTCAGCAACAAAGCTTGCCGAGTGGGCCGACCAATTGCTGCAGAGCTATAGTGGCCATGGGCAAGGCGCCAAAGACCAATTCGCTCGCGAGCGTACTCTCCCTGGAACTCAAATGGAAGTGGATGGCACCACCTGTTTGTAGTGGATTTCATGGTCTTCCAAGGGGCCAGGCCATCCACGTCCATGTCGGTTCCAGGATCCAAACATCCCAGTCTCAGCCCATCGATGTGTGGCCTCTCAGGCTGCAGCACCTTCCATCATGCGTCGCATGCGTGTCTTGGGGAGTCCGAAGGGGCTGAGCACGAACGGGTGTAGATGAGCGAACCTCCCACCCGGACGAACGACCCAAAAAGCCATCAAGTCCAGAGCTTGCGCCCATCGGGTGCAGAGGGTCTCTCTATCTCTATTGGTCATGGCCAAATCCGCTCGAATCCTCACCATTCGCAGATCCGGCAGGTCGTGTCTATGCTGCAAGAGACCTGTTGCCCATCGGTGTCCCACGAAAAGGAGGCGCGTCCGCGTCCGACCGTGGGCGGGGAGAGGAGGAAGGATGTGAAACTGAGCGACTGCGCTTCTGGACCATCTGAGCAACTGCATTGCCTTACTATATAGTAGTAGCATAGGTATAGTAGCATGTAACAAGCTAAGAAGCTATGTTCGTAACAAGGGCAAGAAGCTACTAGCAAGAAGCATTGGACTCCTGGCGAAAGGCATTTGGACTCTCTGGAGCTGGGCAGGTGTGGTTTTGGCTCCTTCTGGTGGTAGACGGGAAGAGAAAAAACTGCTTATACCAGCTTAAAGCCTTCAAATCCACTGCAAATAGAGGTTCAATCACGTTCATGGGTGCTCCAATGGACACCCCCCCCCTTTCCACCTCTTTCCAGGTTTGGGATTTGGTCGCTAGAAATGTCTTAACAACAGGACATGTCGGACCGTATAACCCGATGACTGTCCTTCCGACATCGACATCGACGGCCCTCCCGCTCGCTCAGTCCATCCCTGCCACCTGGAGCGGTGCTGACTCCCTGCCGATGCTGCTGGGTGCGGGTCGCCCAATGGTCCCACCCAGACTCCTTCCCCCTGGGTGTTTACCGTTTGAACATGTCCATACAATGGTTTATCATTGTTTAAAGAAATATATATATATAAATCAACCTTTAGACATGCATAAAACAATCATTTACTAAATAAAGACATCACGTCAATAGGAGTGGGAATTAGATGAGATTCAGCTGTCGGTGCCGAATGTCCTTCTTTGGATTCTCAGCTGAAGTGAATTCGGTCGACTGGGTGTGAATGGACCGATCGGTGCGACGGACCCCGGTTTACACGGACCGTGGCCGACCACATGGACCGACCTTGGAAGGCTATGATGGAACCATGTTTCCATCGTTCGTTTCCATATTCTTCCAGATGCAACCGGTATACAACCCAATTGTCGTTTCATCACGTTTCATCTAGTTATCTAGTTTGTCAACCCAATGGTTTTCAGGTTCCATGTTAATCTTCCAGAGAACAAAGCGGTTCTTGAATGGTCCATGGATGTGACCAGAAGCAGCACAAAGCAGCGATTGGATGTTCTTCGGATCATTGTGTGAAAGGTTGGGGGCCATGATGGATAGTGCTGGTGCTTCATCACAACCGACCAACTGAGGTTTTTTATGTGACGGTGCTGGATCTTGAGAAACCATCATACAAGCATATACATGGACATCCATAACTGGCAGCCATGGAACATCATGGAAGTATTTGTGGATAAATTCTTTGCAAAGCAGGGCGACACGAGAAATTCTATCGCCCTTTTGAACGTTTTTTAAACCAGACTTCCCCCAGCTTCGCTTCGTGCCCTTACCCTGCCGTGAACTCAGGTTCGGTCGAGCAGGACGGAGCTCCTAAGAGGGTGTTGTTGTTGCTTCACTCAGAACTGGCGATTTCACGAGTTTGGTTGCCTCAAGCTACCTGAGTCTTCCTTGTTTGTTGTTTCAAACATGTCATGTATTGCCATTGAGGTCATAGACCTTTGCCCTGAATTTGAGGCTCTTTTCGGAAGGATTCTTCATCGTTCGCTTTCGCAGCAGCTTAACTCTGAGCACGTCACGTCTGAGAGGCTGAGCTTGATTCTTTGGAAGAAGGATTCCCACTTGGCGTTGCTTCCGCCGACCACATCTGAAGACCCGAACCCGGGGACGGACCCGCGAGAGCCGACCGGTCCTCTCGCGTTGTCTCGGCTCGGACCGCGGGTCCCGGGAACGGATCGTCGCAGGAGTGGGTGCAGCACCGGATCATTCCTGCGAATCGCTTGGAGGAACGGTGCATGGGAGCACATGGGAGTGGGGTCTGGGGCGCCTGGCGCTGGGAGAAGGAGAAGATCGGGAGGGATACAGGGCGAAGATCTGCGCAGCCTGGCTGATGGTGCGAGTGGATGTTCAGGCATGTAGACAGTTGATGAATTAAAGAACACAGCTAGATGTCCAGTCAAAACTGTCCTAGTAGGGCCTAGGGGATTTTACATATTATGAATTCCAGTTGGGTCTCGGAAAATCATCGTGGGCCGCTTGCTTTGATCGTGAGTGAGTAGTGGGTCAAAACAGTGGGCCGAACGCAAAGAGATTGTATACCCAAAAAATCCCAAGTAATCTGATTGATCAATGGATAACACCATGGAATGATTAATTCTTGATTGATTAACATGGACCTGAGATGAATAACATGGACCATGATTGATTATTATATACACCTGAGATATCCTGAGATGATTAACATGGAACGTGAAAATGGACCAGACTGGAAGACCATTTGCCTCTACGACCCAGTCGTTTCTCAGGTTCCATATTAATCTTCCAGGGCGTACCCATCATTCTAGGTGAGATGTGTAGAGCGGTATGAGTGGTGGGAACTGGGAACGGTGGGAACTATGAACAAAACACATGAAACACGAGACACCAGTGCATGCCCTAAGTGAGAGGCAGTGGCGTTCACACCATTGAGACACCCATGTTTGGGGTGAAAAGAAACAATCGCTTTGTCCAATGAGTGTCCAATGCTGGTTGGTTCCACATGGGGGCTGGCGGTGAAGAATGGATTGCAAACTTCTGCAGTACTTGCTAAACTAAAGCAAAGTGAAGAATTTCCAAGATACCTACAGTCGGTGGGGCTCAAACTTGGTGAAGAGTTGACGAGATGGTTGAGTGCTAGAAGCTCAAGACCTAGGGGACGACGATGGTGCAACCACAATGCTTATTTGTATCCAATCATGGCCAGCATTTATGTTGCCTCTGAGTCCTCTGAGGAAAGAGGGTGCAATGACCAGGTGAGCTAATTCCATTGGTTTGTTCTTTTCTTGGGCCTTATTACCAGAGTTGGGAAACAGTTGGCCACACTTGGTTCCATTCTTGCTTCCCTGTGGAGGTGGTCCCGGAGGAACGTGACGCGGAAGAATGTGCCGAGAAGGAGAGTGTCATAGAGGCCGCTGAACGCGCCCCGCGAGGTTTCTCGCGGTCCAGCATCGAAGGAGTCGCACACCACGAGGAGGTTCTCCTCGTGCATAGGTCATGGAGAGAACGTGTATGTTTTTCCGGATAGGCGAACGAAGACACATTCCTGGGAATGTGTGCTTTGTGACGCTTCCAAGGTTTGATCTTTGTTTTGATATGTCTCGATATAGTGTACCTCCATGCAGGATGTTTGTTTGGTCAATGAGCAGGTGTTGGTTTAGCTTGTAGGTTTAGAACAGAGCAGTCTGGCTCAGCTTGCACGGGGATCCGGAGAAACTCTGAAGTGACCCCCACATCAGAAAAGAAACAGCTCATGGGACTGGGCCTTTTCAATGCTTTTTCAATAGATGGATCCGGGCTTTTCAAGATGTGTGCCTTGTAGGCAAAGGTTCTGTTCGAGTGGGACTAGGAGCAGTAGGAGCAGTAGTAGTAGTAGCAGCAGCAGTAGTTTCTAGTCGGTAGTTAGTTAGTAGTATAGTATACATACATAATAGAAGCAATAGTAGCTGGAAGTAGTATAGAACGGTAGTAGTAGTAGTAGTAGTAGTAGTAGTAGTAGTAGTAGTAGTAGTAGTAGTAGT
>CAXAMN010024139.1:836220-906111 GCA_963970005.1 Durusdinium trenchii | reverse complement strand
TAGTAGTTAGTAGTTAGTAGTTAGTAGTTAGTAGTTAGTAGTTAGTAGTTAGTAGTAGTAGTAGTAGGAGTAGGAGTAGGAGTAGCAGTAGCAGTAGCAGTAGCAGTAGTAGGAGTAGTAGGAGTAGTAGAAGTAGTAGGAGCAGCAGCAGCAGTAGTAGTAGCAGCAGCATGAGTAGTTTCTCTAGACAGTTCGTCAACATAATAGGGCAGCCCAGTCCAACATATATAGTGATTGTGATGCTTAGTAACCTGAACCCAGACAATCCGGGCACAACTGGGGTGTGAGAGGCCTGCGAGGTTTCAGAACCTTCACAGCATCAACCAGCGATGCCTGGGCATCCCAACGTGAAAACCTTGAAGTCTTTTGCTGGGCTTTTCAACCTAACTACTTTCTGACTCTTAGCATCTTAGATTGGAAGTGGAATATGGTCCCCCAAAAAGAACAAATATATAACTTTACTTCGAGTGATCCCCACCATGATATTTCAATTATGTTCAATTTGTTGTTTTCATGCATTGCCATGGTCATGGTCGTAGGCTTTGTGGTTTGGGATGTTGCTTTTTTGGGTCCTCGGGTTGAGATATTTTTTAATGTTAAGGAGTTCGCAGGGTCTCCAGTTGGCATCCAAAAGTGCTACCCTGTCGCCAGGACGTGGTTGTGTATTTGTGGCTAAGTGTTTCTGATTGTGTGTTTGTGGTTGTGTTTGTGGATATATGTGTTTGTCGTTGTGTGTTTGTGGCTGTGTGGTTGTAGTTGTGTTTGTGAATGGGTGTTTGTCACTGCATGTTTGTGGTTGTGTGTTTGTGATTGTGTGCTTGTGGTTGTGGTTGGGGTTGTTTTTTTGTTATTGTGTGTTTGGGGTTGTGTTTGTGGTTGTTTGTTTGTGATTTTGCTTGTGGCTTGTTTGTTTTCGGCGGGACACTGCCAGCCGAAGCTCGCGGTTGAGGTCCGGCGGGGAACACTGCCATAATCTGGCACTTGCGGTTGAGGTGAGGAGGAGGTGGACGAGGCGGAGGCGGAGGCCGAATGCAGCGGACGTAAAATGTAACAACCCTCACCTGACAGGTGGGGAGCGACTTTCCGTTTCGAGCGTAGCTCTTTTCGGGAGGCTATCAGAATGTCACTCCACCGACTCCATATGATGCTTCGTCGGAGCTCGTGCCCATCGATGTGTGGGTCCTTCAGGTCCACTCCTCGGGCGAGACGTCGCTCAAACAAACCAGGCGCGAAACATGTGGCTTGGGAAGATGGGGTCAAACAGAAGTGTGAAATGGGGCAGGATGTTCCCACAAAGGTTGAGGTGGTCGACAGACTGAAGGCTACATGTGCTTGAGTTGTCAAAGATGTGTGTGTTTGTGCTGGATGCGTCACCGCTTTTGGGTCTTGACGGCACATTGTCTATAGCAAGGACAAGGCGTCACTCACCAGTTGACCCCAAATCCAGGGGTAGCTGGCTCTTTTGATCTCGTTTGCAACGCACTTAAAGCATGCGATTGCAGGGTTGATCGAGTGGGAATTAGAATCAGGACCCAGGAGACTCTCCAACCAGTGGGGGGGCCCTCCAACCAGTGGTTTTTTGATCTTTCTTCTTTATCAGAATTTGCTTTCCTCTCGCTGTGCAATCAGGTTGACCCAACCTGCTGGCACGGTGAAACGTGCACCGTCCGGGGCCGGAGTTCGTGGATGGGATGGGTATGCTTTATCATGCTTGATCGCTTGAACAAATGTGCCAAAGGACAAAATCGGACATGCCCGGTGTCAGACTCAGACCTGAGAGTGTATACACATCAGGTTGCGCTGTCAGGTGCGGTGTGCGAAAACCACCATAGCGAGTGAAACGTGAGGTCCTATGTCTTTCACATGGTTCCAGATCGCCAGTAAGGAAACCCAAAAGTATATTCCCGTCAATGTGTCGGAAAAACAAAATGAGGGCATGAACGTTGCTGGAAACATCCGGTCATCTGGAAATTGGAAACATGAATCTGCAAACCAAAAATATAGTTTCGGAACTACTGGATACCTGCTACAAGTGACAGACATCGAAAAAATATAGGCACTCCATGGGACTGGAAGGAATATTTGCTACATTGGCCATTGACCCCTGGAAAGGTTGTGCTGGAACGTTGGACTTTTGGATTGTGCGTTCTTCCTTTTTTGTTTCTTTCGTCACCATCCATTGTTTCAGGGAACGTGTGTTTTGTTGGGGAGGCAGTTTTCTCGGCAGTCGCGGACTCCATCTCGGCGCTGTCCTCGACGGCCGAGGCCTCCCATTTTGCCCATCGGCAAGCGGAGGTATCCCTAGGCGTGTGGCGTCCGCAGTCGATCCAGGAGACTCAGTTGGACATCTCCGCACAGGACAGGACATCCGACTCAGTTGGACCGTGAAATGGCGACGGTGACCGAAGCCAAAGGCTGCGAAATGGGTCGCTCCAGTCGACAGCTTGAAGACTCCCCGAACTCAGCTCTCCGAGTCTCAGGGAGATCCGGTACTCGTTGGGTCGGCGTCCTTCAGAACGGGATGGAGCTGGCCTCAACTTGGGGGTTGGGATGGGTTGGGGGTGATGTTGAAGGGGACCAACAAAGGCCCATGGAAAAGGGACCCATGGAATGTACTGTCGGGTTTTTGCTGCGGTTCTTTGATCAGTTTTTAGACATTTTTAGACTGTGACTCCCAGTATTACAGACTTTGGGTCGATTTGTCTCAAGAACCTGCGACCCAAACCAGAACCTGCGAGCTGAAGTTACCAACCAGACACAACCTGCGATTTTTTTGTCGCTGATGAACTTCTCAGAACCTGCGACCTGGACCCGTCAGCGGGGAGCCGCTGGACAGGCCGCTGGCCGTGGAGTGAAAAAGACGCTGCAGCGCCTGGTTGCGTTGTTTGGACGTCATGTCGCGCGTCATTGTGGAACCTTTGCTGTTCTACCTGGGCCTTGCTGAAGGAAACCCAAGTTGCGTGAAGTACGTCCATATATAAGTCAGCACAGGTCTGCCAAGTCAGATTGCGACTTGTCACTGGAGTAACTAGTGTTTTCTTGGTTGTTTATGTCCAGAATCCTGTTGATTTAAAGCAGTGGATCCATGGCAGAGCCCAGGACAGTATTCCCGCATAGCTCAGGGGCGTAGAGAAGAATTCATGCACGAAAGGCAAGCCTTAAGAGCCAGCCAAGACCGGCCTGATTCGCTGTGCAGCACTGGCGACTTCCAAGAGACGTTACGAAGAATACACCTGGCCGCCCTTTTAATGTTCGAAGACACTTAAACCGCTGATATTCAACATGATTCAACCTTTGAAAGAGACATGATTTGCGCGAGTTGCTGAGCTTTTGCTCCCTTGACGACTCGAGCGAGTTGCTGCAAATGTTGGAGATGGGAGTCGTTTTGGCATGTAAAAATCAGGCCAAATCCTATGTGTTGAGTTATGCCCGCTCTACTCAGCTTTCACCACAGGGATTTGAAGACCCTATAGTAGTCCTCCAGGGCAGAATCCAAGCTTTTTTCTGGATGTCCTTCGGGTGGTTAGCTAGAAGTCCTGATTTCCGTGCATTCACCATCCAAGTATGGGCAGATGGGTAGAGCGGGCGAGGAATACGCGAAATGAACCTGTGGAGAGTCCGGCAACCTATCCTCACTGTGCCGAATCCCTTTACAGGTCAAAGATCTCATTCTACTGCATTGGGTCATGCAAAAACCCTACCTTTCAACCTCTAGAAACCACCAAAAAGAGGCTTTCTCACGGACGCTTTCGAGAGAATCTAACCTCACGGTCCGAGGGTCCTTAGGGATGGACCCTGACAAACCATGACAAACCATTTCGTTCGATGCTCCACTACTGATCTCGTTCGTGTATAGTTCTGCTTGTTTTGTTCAGTTTGATGTCAATTCCGACCCGGAAGATCAGAAGATCGCACTCCGTTCGACGCTCCGTTGAAAATAACAACCAGTCGAGTCCCTGAAATACTTTAGATCCCAGAGGGTTCATGAGTCTTTGATCCCTTCATTCTTAGGAGGATTCATGAGTGCATTGTTTCTATCATTGCTGCAAAGACAACGCACAGCAAGACTGCAAGGTTTTCGACAATCATGTGCAATGCGCGGACATGCTGGCAAGCATGGTAGGGTTGGCGAGAGGGCAAAGGAGCTGGACATTGTGAGTCACCAAAGGAACATTGAAAGTGTGCTCCCTTCTCCATCGTGCACTTGTCGCAAACACCACCAAAATGTGAGCCGTGGCAACTCTTTACACAATCACCCTTGTAGTCTCCAGGACATTCTGGGATCCCCTACGAGGTCCTGATAGGCCTTGGATTCTCTTCCCCAGATGGCACCAAGACGGTCGACCTCATGGGGAGCACCAACGTTGGAGGCTGCACTAGGCGGTCGCGAGGCACGCGGTGTTCGAAAAAGATGGCATGTAGCTGCGTTCTTTGATGGACCATTGGAGTACGGAATCGTGCCGGAAAGACTCTGGCAGAGGCCAAATACGTTGGACATGGTCGGCACCACAAATCGGTTTGAGGCTCTGAATGAGTCGAACGGTAACAATGGTTCTTCCTGCGAATCCTTGGATTCGGAAGTACTCCGGACCTAGGTTCCCTAGGCTCTAGTAAACAAACATGAGATGATGGCCACGTTAGTTCTATGTTTAGGCACTAGTCTATGATAGTCTATGTTTCGTTCTCGGAAGGAGTGTAGTTCAGGACATCATTTTAGACAGGCTTCGCTTGCTTTCGTTGAGAAGAGGTTCTTTATTTGAGGCAGACAGGATGTTGAACATCCCTTCTGGCAGACACCAGAAACCATGATGGACCGTGACCACAAGAACTATCATGATTCTGATTCATGTGGAATTTGCACAGAATACTCATTCATTTGGGGCGCCCGTGTCATGCGCGCTGTCCATTTGGCTCGTCCGGCTTCGTCGCGGCAGCGTTCTCAACGCCGCGTTCGCGATGGAAGAAGAGTCGCTGGCAGAGGCTGCAGACCGGGGTTGTTTCACATCCGCACAACTTGTCTTGAAAGAATCCGATGGTGACTTTAAACATACTCAGTGATATCATGTGATATCTATAATATTCTAGTCTGTAATATTCCTTTTTACTTATAATATATTGTTTACTTACCTGATCGTACCTGGCTGTTTGGTCGTGACAAAGCGCAAGGCCTTGTAGTATCGTACCTGGCTGTGTGGTCGTAACCCCTCAACCACGGAGTGAGAAGAGACGGCGCAACCCCGGTAACCCTATGAATATCTTTTGATGGGGACCTGGATCCTGCATCTTGTGCCCTTCACTCTTAACACTGATACATATTAACATACTTTGGAATATCTTTGAATTGTATTGATTTATATATTATGACTATATATGCATATCACCAATGGACATCTACAATGGCCATTCCGCTTGCCACTGAAGTCCCATAAGTTGTCTTATCATGCCTCGTCCAAAGACCAGGTAACCTCCTGTATGGTTGTCAATGAATTGGTTAACAAGTGAACATCCGTGAACATCTACAGGAAACCGCGGAACTTTCACTTCCCCAAAAAAAACAACGGGTTTTCACTCCCCATGTTTCCCTTCAACGAACCACATGGGATCCTGCGTCTGTCATTCGCAGGTGGGCATGATTGATCGTCATGGGCTCAGTGGACCCGACCGGTCTCTCACGACCGGTGTCCCCAAAAGCGAAGCCAATGCCACCGGAGCTCCATTACTTTGTTATATATTATATATATTATTGTTATATGTTATATTATTATATAATATATTGTTAATTGTCGTGTGTTTTTCTTTTTTACAGGGAAGAAACATCAACAGCAATGCTAAATTTGCAAGGTTTCACAGGTCTTCCATCTGGTTGTGTGGTTTGGAGAGAGCTACGGATCTGGTAATGATCAATATGTCCCTGCAGCTGTAGTGAGTTCCGAAACCACTTGCCAGAGATTTGACCGCAGTTGGGCAGCAACGTTTGGTGAAGCCCACTGGCATTCTGTCTTTGGTGACGCCGCATAGTCTGGCTGCATGCTTTTGGCAAAATTCCTAACACCACCAAAAACATGAAAAAAACAAAAACATTAACCCATTTTATCTAATTCACTTCCGAAGGTCAAAAAAAAAACGGAGCTAGAACAGCCGAGCCGCGCTTGCCCAGCAAATCCCAAGACGCCGAGAGCAGAGTCCTATTCAACGCCAGGTCTTTAAGAGGTGCGCGTGGCTGGTGTGTGAGTTGCCCCCGAATTTCTCCACCATCCGGCGGCTTCAACCCCCCTATACATCTCTATACTATAGTATCTCTAGAATTCATTATATATAGGCACATTATATACAACAATTGTAAAGAGTATGTGTCACAAGTGGCCCTGAGATGATGTTTGCTGTGAACACCTCACCGCTCATTGGGGAAGACCTGCTTTCACCGCTCATGTCGACCGGTTGAGGTGCTTGGAGCGCCTTCTTCGGCGAAAAGGAACAACCCAGGACTGTGGACCCCCCCGCGCTCGGGAACCGCCTGGTCATCGCTTTGAAGCGAGCGAAAACTCCCATGGCTTGCCTCATGAAAGGGACTGGCAAGGGAGTTGGTTGGGATTGCATTCTTTATCATTCTTGTCCACAAGGTCTTGTGGCACTTGCCATGTTCTCTCTCAAGATGCATACATACATGCATCCATGCATACATACATGCGTTCATACATTCATACGTACCTACATACCTACATACATACATGCCTACCTACCTGCATGCATGTATGCATGCATGCATGCATGCATGCATGCATGCATCCATACATACATCCATACATACATCCATACATACATACATACATACATACATACATACATACATACATACATATTCATGTTATATAATATGCACCATGAAAGGCACACTTAACTTGCTGCATTGCTGCATTTGCGCTGAGAAATACTTTGTTTGCCAATATGAGAGAGCGTGCTTTTTTGGTCGAGCTTTGTCTCAACAATATATACTGTGTATATATATATATAGGTGTTTGTTGGGTACAGAATCATGTTATTTCCCTGCAGCACAGTGCACAATTTCTTGAACTTGATGAGACTCCTGATCCACAGATCTCAGTCCACCTATTCCAAACCATCCATGTATGGAATAGTTACTTACATTAGAGTCATAAATAGGGAAACATGTATATAACTACTCCACTCCCATGGATGGTTTGGTATGTATGTTGCGTTGAGAGACATTGTCATTGTCCGTCCTGGATCTCCTCTTGCCCCAGGAGATCCACTTTGTATTGGAAGAACGTGCAGATCCAATCGCGGCTCGAGGAGGAGGTCGTCTCCGCCGTGGACCTGTGGTACAGTGCCTTGGATGGTCGGACCCGCCGGGGCGTCGAAAGTCGGTCAATCCGACGTGCCAAACGAAAGAGACGACGGGGTGGTCAATCCTCAAGCCATGAGTTCCATGGGAAAAGCATGAAAAAGCAGTACCTTGGCACGTGCCTGGTTTCTGAGTGAAGCGCACATACAAGTTCGTTGTGGGAGAGGAGACGTGATTTCTCTAAGTATGAGTTCTCTTTGGATCTAATGCCACTTCGAAAGGTGATGCTGCTGGAGATGAGCTGGACTGAAATCAGAAATCATGAGACTGGCTGGACTTGTTTGTAGCTGGTGCTTTGCTTCATGGGAACAGTCGGCTGCCACTGTGTGATCTATAGCCTTTCATTCTCGTGATTCTTGTGAACAACTGGTTGAAGTGTTTTGCTGGACGTGCGGTTCCATCGCGAATCAACATGAAAGACCCAACACCAAGTCAGGCATTTGCTTGCACATGCTCAATGAGTTGGTGTAGTACTTCTGTCTGGATATGTCTGGTAATCTCAGGGTCAAAGGCACCACTTGGGGCATTTCGTGAGGGGAGTGAGAGAGTGGGTGGCTCCGTGGAATCCCCGTGCGTTGAGCCACCTGACATCGCTTCTGGTGGCCGAAGTGCTCCTCAGCATTCTGCAGTCCTCGAGCTCTCCATTCGCCATGCTTCCTTGGGGATGCCCGAAAGGTCTTCCCAGATGACCTCATTGAAGAAGCACCACCTTCCAGGGACTCCACCGACAGACATGTCCACCACCTCCGGTCCGAAGCCTTTTCTGATGTGTGACCGCTGCGCAACGTGTTTCCACACGAAACACGAAACCTCGCCCTGCCGCTATGACTTGGTGGTCCTCCTGCCGACTCATTTGCCAAAGGTTATGTCCACCCAAGGGTGCGGAAGATCTTTTCGGTGCAGCAACTGGACACCATCCTCTTCCAGCTCGCGCGGAATGTCAACAAGGGGCAGGACGGCCAGAATCTGCTGGTGTGAGGGGAGCGAGTAAGCCCTGAGCTCACCAGTTCAGTGGGTGAAGTGAAGAAAGTAGGCATATATGGCATACATGGAGTGTCTAAAGAAGCGGAGAACACGAGCGGCGCGTGACGAAGCGGCTCGTGACGGTCGCAGGATCCGGTGACTGGAACCGACGAATGTGTGCTTTGGCATGGCTGCTGGGACGGCACCGAGTCCCGGCTCCGACGTCGAAAGCCAGAGCAAGATGCGGAAGATGCGGTCGAAACGTGGGGGGGCGACCAGGGTGGGTTTCTCTCGGTGTTGCTGATATATTTTTCTGACCTTCAAGCTGAAGCCCAAGGCTTGGATGGATCAGAGATGATCAGAGGGATCGGTCTCCTGGTCCTTCCGTGGTCCATGGTGCAGAGACGTTCATCGAGGAACATGAGGAACATTCAGATGTTGAGGGGCCAGGGGTGTGACTGCAAGGCTTCACATTCTTCCGGAACAGTCCTCAGAACCACACGCGGAAGCAGCAAGCCACGCGAAAAACAGCCTCAACATATCTAATATTAATGTGTTCACACAAAAAAGGGGTCAGAGACAAACAAGTCTGATCCGTGAGCTATAAGTTTACCAACGAACTCCATACCTGATGTGCATTCAAGCAATTTTGACCGTCTATCAAAGGCTCGAGGATGCTTGATCACGCCTTTGAGGGAATGATCTCCCCTCGATCCATCTTCCCAGTGGGTCGCCTGCCATAGCCCGATAATGCCTGTGGTATTTTTGTTGAATGATCAATGATCACTTTTTAGAGGCACGTTTAATGCCAAAACACAGCACGGCTCAGGTGATATCACCGTCAACGAGAAGATGGAGCTCCAGGCGGCAATGTGTATCGTGCACAAGGAGAGTCGGCATCAGCCCGCCCGATGGGGCCCGCGCGATTCTCTCATGACCTCCGGAGCAAGCAAGACCGCAAGACCGTTTAAAACATATAAATAACAAAAGACTATGGTACGTGTAAGGCTTGATGTATGGAACCGGTATGCATGGGTCACAAAACAAAAAGTATGCCATTTACCGGTCAACTCACAGTTGGGTTCCTTGTGACTGCGCTTTTCCTGGGCCCTGGTTTCGTCGGCGAAACTTGGTCCAGGACCAGACGAAGACCGTTGGCTTCACGAACCGTTGCTCGGTGAAAACAGGCCACCAGGGCCACTGAAGCGGAAAAGAGCATTGACTTATTAGGTTAGTGTCTACTGCCTGTGAAGGTAGCTATAGATAGATTTGATGTGTTCTAGAACTTCCCTGTGACCCGAGCAGTTTCCTGTTCCGAACATGTTTCAGTTATGTAGCATATTTGAGGAAGGGGCACTCACTAAGTCTTGGTGCATAAACTTGAAGATCGGAGATGGCAGAAGTGATGGAATTTGCGTAGGGAAAACTGCATCAGGTCACGCGAATCTCAAACATTGGGATTTGTTGAGTTTGTGTTTACATGTACAGGTTTCCTGTTGTTTACTCAGTTTGCAGGTCAGTTTATAGGCTACCAGTAGGCTATATTATAGTACCGTCCCAGTTCCGCCAATTCCAACCACAGCCTCGAACAAATATTGTTTCCAAGGACCTAATCTTGGGGCGGTCACATGAATGTTCGGGGCCTCTCAAACCTTATCCATTATGATCTATACCGCAAATGCTCCAGTGATGAATTGTGTGATTCATTGTTTTTCATGCCTGGAACTACTCCAGTTGCATAGGCTTATGAATGTCATGATGTCTACTTCTGTGAGAACGCAAACTGTTTGTCGCTCCGCAGTTTGCTCCACCACCCCAGGTTTGCTCGCCTTTATTTTCGCCGACGATGAATCCTATGAGATTCTCCAGGGCATGCCAGCCAGCCAGGACGGGAAGGCCAAGCGGTTCCTGGAGCCAACTGTTATCCGGACTGATCGAATCCATGAACAGGTGAGCATGTGAAACCACCTTGAAATGGCTGAGAATGCCTGATGTTTTGATGTTGATGAAGTCCTCAGTTACTTCGCGTTCGGTCATCATGGGGGTCATGACAGTCATGGGTCATATCATTTTCGAGTTGGCCCCGCTTCGGTCAGCTGAGAATTCTTCAGGACGCCCTCAAGATGGCTTGTGGCAATCCGCTTTGCGCCTCATGGCATCGACGGGCGGCGGCACCGATGTGTTCGGCTTGTTCACACGACCTGATGGAGTGTTTGGGATTGTTTCTTGCTACTTGGGCATGTACTTGGCCACCGCGTTTGGTCGGCCAGATCTGATACGCAATATATGGAATGGGTCTTGACAGCTCTTCAGCTCGCCCATGCGGTGCTTTGTCTCGAAAGCAACGAACCCATGGATTTCGCCGTTGGATTCTTCCAATCAGCCAGCCTTTGTGTCCAGCCTTTGTGTCCAGCCTCTGTGTCCACCGGTGCCCCCACAAGGTCAACTTGGCTCATGTGGCGTTGCACTGAGCAGATGTTCACTGAGCCGAAGGATTTGGACGTTGAACTGGGCTCCAGCCCTGGGTCCACCCGAACCGGTCGATGGGACGTTGGACGAACGACGTTGGACGTTGGACGAAGGGTCGGAGAAGCGAAAAGAAAACGACCGGGTGGAGCATGGCGATGTGCTCTCAGGATGTACAGAAACTTTTAATACGTCACATGCACATACATGCACATGTATAGAAGGGGAATCGCTGGACGGGAGATCGTACTACAGCTCGGTGCTACAGACTGGTGCTTCCTGTTGGCACCTCGTGTGGAGATCTCAGGCAAATATTGGTTTCCGATGGTGTCCGCACAAATCATCAGCCACGCAGCGGTACATACAATCATGAAGGCAAACTGACTGGCGTGGTGTTTTGTTGGACACCTTACACTAAAGTGTCTTTAGAATTATTAACAAGTGCCTTACTAGTAGTAACAAGAAGCTATTAGTAACAAGTGCATCGCTTCTAGTAACAAGTGCCTTACTAGTAGTAACAAGGACGCTAGTCTTATAAGATCTTATAAGCAGGTCCTTTGCTCGGACTACGTTGTGAGGGTCCATGTGTAGCCTGAGCAGATCTCTGTGGTCCGTGGCGAATCCCATCGCCTTGTTCTCTTGTGCTGTTTTGATGACCGTCAGACGACGTCTACAGAGATGGGTGACAATTGACAATTAGTTATTCATTAAATTATAGTGTGAAATATTCCTTCCTTCCCAAGCAATCCATCTATGGAGTACACTCAAAGGTTTTTTGAACAACCCATGATTTGTAGTATTTAATGCAACTGTATATTCCATACATGGATTCTTTGGGCTTCTTGTCAGCTTCAGGCAGCAACCAATCATCCATCCCCTCTACAAGAGTCAATAGCCACCTTGTCACCAGCAGCTCCTGTTGATTTTCCGGGTTTTTGGACCTTGGGTCGACCGCCACAGGCGTTGGACCCAGGCTTGGCCGAACAAAAACGTGCGTTGGACCGGACCGGACCGGTGTGTTGGTCCGCCGGGGGAAAGAGACGCGACCCTCGCGGTACCCCAGATGCTTTGTATGTTTTGGGTTTGTCCTATGACCTGTAACAGGACCCGTAAACAAGCCAATCATCATTTTTGTACAAGGCCTGCAGCCTAACGATCATCATCCACTGTTACAATGTATACAATGTATATACTCTAGAAGTGGTATTGTTGCTCCATCCCATCCCATGACAAACACGTGGATCCGGGACCGGTCGGACCTGGAGGACCCATCAGGGGGACCCAGTTCGGAGTGTTGGATGTTGGTGTTGGGTTTCTGGAATCATGGTTCCAAATGGTTCCCGAACTCCTGCAATTCTGAATGTCAGTTGCCAGGCTCTCAGGGCTTCCCATTTTTGAACGCTTGATATAACAATTGATGTGATCGCAGTGCATAATGGTCCCGGCAGCGCCCGGCAGCGCAGCGTTTGGGTGGTCCCCAACAAAGGTCGGTCAGTCGGATGTCGGATGTCTTCTTGATTGTCAGTGATTCACTTGCATCAACAAGTCCGCGCTGGCCCTTGCTGTATCTCTGTGACTTCATTCAGAAAGTAGATGTTTGCGTCATTCAAGGAATAGATTTGTTTTTTGAAGGATGAGCTTCACGACATTTGTTAAGTTCTAGAACAAACAAGTGTCACACCATGTGATTCACCATGGAGTGAAACCATGTGATTCACCATGCTGTTGCTACTGAAACCATGGAATTGAAACCATGTGATTCACCAAGTCTACTACTGAAACAAATTGCACAATCCAAAGCATGGTCAGAGAAGTTTTGCAGCCTGCAGGGCCCGGAGTGCTACCTGCTATACTGAAACGACACACTATAGTGAGCCATGGTGGGATTATGGTTTAATCTTAACCTCTCTCACATGCATAAACAAGAGCACCCTGACTCTTCAGCAGACTCACCCAAGAAGCATCCAAATCTATGGATTTCTTTTCACCACGTGATTGCATCAAGTGCGCTCACCGGACTTAAGAACATCGTTCGCTTCTCTTCCGGGCAGTCACATCAAGCTCCCTCGGCCCAAAACCGACCAGCCAGTCACGTCACCGGGTCTCCGGTTTTTCCTCGAATCCACCCGAAGGACTCATCGAATCCTCGGAGCACGGTCGGTTGTTCTTTCCCAGAGACGGTCGCAGTGCAAGTGCAACTGAAACCCCTTGAACGGAACTCCACATTTGTGGCTTTGGGGTGAGCCGAGCTCAAGCTGTGCTCGACCAACAGACTGTGTCACCATCAACGATCCATGCAAATATCGGGACTCTGTGTCACCATGCCATGGCTCGGGAGCCGCATGCCTTGCCACCGGTGGGGCGCCACCCTCCGCAGCGAAACCCGCCGACACGGCGGCCCAGCTCCGAGCAGGGCAGGCCAGGCAGGGCGCCCCCGGGCGGTGTACAGGAAGGCAGAAGGCATGGGCGGCCAGGTCAGGCGACCGGCCAGGCTCTTAAAAGACTCCTTCCTTTGCAGATGGCAAAAGGATGCAACAAATCATATGCAACAGGTGGCTTAAAAAAACAACAAAATATGATGAACATGCATGTTTTCCAGCACGGAGATCCGCGGCGAATGTTTTAAATTTTAGCTGGGAGATCTTGGGATGATCAAAGGAAGCAGCTGGAGCTACGTTGAGGGAGTCCATGCCCCTGAAGGGGCCAACACAGCTGGAGCTTCCGACCACCCCCAAGGGCGAACGTCACACGGTCGGAGTCGTGGAGACACCGGCACAGGTCCAGTTTGACCCAGCAAAACCAGTTTGACCCAGTAAAACCTGGTCCTGAAAGCCTCATTGAGTAGTGTTTACTGTACATGCATTTATTTTTTGTTTCTTCGTGTCTTTTCCAGCGTTTAGCTCTGGTTCAGCCCTTTTGGCCGGCGAAAATCATCGGCAGGTTGATTTGACTGCCTTTTCCGCAGGCTTTCTGCAAAGCCTTACTGGCCTGGAACTCTTCTTGCTTGTTGACTGCGTGTGACTTGCAGGTCGAACAAAAGAGTTTTCCTCCCTTTCTCCACATTTTGTGGCTCGGGTGGCCGCTCCACCCTGTTGTTGGGGTCCACTCTCCGTTCCAGCATGTCGATCTGGCCAGGCACTCTATCTTCTCTTTTGCTGCGTGACGCAAAATGCGTCCATTGCATCGCGTGCACACCACATAGTTGGTCTGCTGCACAAAAAGGTGATCTGACATTTCTGAATGGGTGCCATCTAGCATGCTTTTGATCAAGGCCGTCTTTGAGGTGACCTCCTCCGCCTGTCCACCTCTGATGACAACCGTGTGGTTTGCCGGGCATTCTTCTGCCTGGATCTCTTGCAAAGCCTCGATGGTCATGTGCTTTGTGATGCGTTTGTTGCATCCTCGACATTGCAGGGCTCTCCGTTTGCTGGACCAGATGTGCTTGGTCTCGTCCTGATTGTTGCCAATCTCATTGAACAGCTGCTGCTTTCGCTCTTGAGTGGCTTGGCGATTTTTCTTGCCAGTTTCTCTGGCCTGGTTGAGGTAGTGCTCCTTGGCTTCAAGCAAATACCTGATCCGGGCTATTGCCATCGGGGCGATCTTGTTGTACCTCTGGTCTGTGAGACGGAGTTCTTCTTCCTCCTTATACGGTCGGATGGACAAAGCTTGTTCTTTTGCTGTCTTGTTTGCATCTTTTGCCCGTGCTTTGACTGTGTATGGCCCTGGCGGCATCTCCTTGATCTGCTGTTGGTTGAGCAGCAGAGGTTTGATGCGGCTCCGGTGATCATGTGTCACCAGGCATTGAAGATCGTAGAAATCCGCAGTGTATCGCCCATTGACCCAGGCCTCCCAGGCCTTCCTGGCTTGTACATGTGCTCGCACAGGCAATTGCATGTCCACATAATGGGAAATAAGCCTGAGCCCATAGTACCATGCACGATCAGCACTTTGGTGACCTGGCAAGATCATGGTTACCGCTCCTTTGCGATAAAGTTCCCCATCTATCATCGTGTGGTGCACAAGGGCCACTACAAAGAACTTCAGACGAGGGTCAGCGCTTGTGGGAGCTAAGCCAATGGTCACCACATCAATGCCATGCAAGCGGACTTCATCATGCACTGTCCATGGTCCCCAGGTCTGGACTGCAGCGCCACCTGTTGATATCTCGTATCGAGGCAACTGGACAAGGCCCTGTGACCAAAACTCTCTGTTAATGCCTGCCTCGATTTCACGACGGTCTTCGTCAGCAAGGGGTGGAAAAGCTTGTTTGATGACTTTGCATGTCCATAGCACATGCAGGGCAGTGGCTTCCTGCGCACAGTGCGGGCAAATGAGTCTTTTGCCTTTCTCTCCATCAGCGATCTTGGTGAAGATTGCTCCTTGATGCCAGGTCTGCAATGCCGTGTTTTGAGGTTTGCTCAAAGTCCTGGCCAGCCTTCTCCATGGCAGCCAGTCAAGCGGTTGCTGCACTTCATCCAGGTCCGCTCTTTTGTTGACCTTGGTGACAACCTCCCATTTCCTTGCCCTCTCGAGCTCAGCCTTGATGTGGAACCAGTCTGCGAACATGCTGATCTTGAAATCTGGTTCCCCATTGTGTCCCGGCTTGGTCCACTCATCTGCATTGTTGATGTTCCAGCCTCGCTCAAGAAGGTAGCATTGTGGGGCGCCAACAGGCCCTTTCGCATGCTGCCATGGGTATTGGACCGTGGTGAGCTTCTCCCGCTGAACTTGCCATGCTTTGGCCAGATCTCGAGCCAGAGCCTCCGGCCAATTGCCATGGAATTTGCGGTAGATCTTGATCTGATCCTCAAAGGCAGCATAATCCGGGTCACGATGACGCGGGTACATATCAAACAGAATGTCCAGATTTCCAGTTTTCTGATGTCCCATCTGTCGACCCATCGTAGCGCGGATGCGCTTGCGGACTTGTGGTGCCAAGCCCATGGCCTGGTGGCCCCAACTGATCCCGGAGAGAATGCTGCCCTTGTACAGTTTGAGCTGGATAGCTCGGGTAGGGATCTTCAAAGTGGCAAGCTTGACTGTCTTCCTGGCAGCTTTCTTGCGGCGTCCCTTCATCGTTTGCAGCCTTCTCAGTCGCCCTGCAGTGCAGTCTATGCCCAAATCTCTCATTACATCATGAACCTTGGGCCCCTTGTCGGGAAGCTGCTCCTGCAAGATCTTCTTGACTGTGGAATTCGATGCAATGAATCCAGTCTTCTGCTCAGAAACTCTCAAATTGTCCTTTTCAAGTTCTTGCTTGATGAAGGCGTATGCCTGGATGGCTACTCTAGCTGCATTGTGCGGGTTCCTGTCAACGACATCAAAGCTGAAGTCATCAATCCACAAATCTGAGTGCAGCTGGGGGTACTTTTTGTGGAACTCTTTCAAAGCTCTTTGCAGGTAGACTTTGGCAGCCAAGGGTGCCTGAGGATCGCCTGCCAGGATGCCATTGGAAGTCCAAATTGGAGAGGAAGCTTCTCCTTCTGCTTCCAAGATTCTTTGACCTGTGTACACCTGCATCGCCAGTGCTGCATGAGTTGCAGGGTACTTGGAGTCCAACCATCTTTGAGCCAGCTTCTCCAAAGATATTCTGTCGTAAAAATTTGACAGGTCCAGGAGCACCGAGATGGTAGTGCGCTTGTGCGTGGTGTGGTATTCGGTCATAAAGGATCTCTTGAGCGCTACCTGCAAACACTCAGTCCCTGGGACTGCTCTCTCCCATGGGTAGTCAGACTGGATGTTGCTGGCCCATTGTTTGGTGAGCTGACTTCTCAATCGGCACCAAAGCCGGTACATCGTTGAGACCAAAGCAATGGGACGCTCTATCACGTTGTTTTTTGGAAGCATTGCAATCAATGAGGTTTTCCATTGGCTGGGGATCATGGCCTGTTCCTCAATGCTTGCAAACAGCTCCCGGAGGTCTCGCATGGCTTCCCTGGGCAAGGATTTGAGGAAATCGAAACCTATGCCGTCAAGCCCAGGCGCTTTGATCGACAGCGTTTTGATGGTCCTCCAAATGTGCTCATCAGTCATGTACGGCAGTGTTTTGGCCTCTTCTTGACCTTTGTGGATGAGCTGTTCCATGCAGGCTATAGGTTTCGGCTGCTCTTGTACATTCCAGATTGCACCCCATTGTTCAACTCTCTTTGTCATCCTCTGCGTTCTGGGATATTCCTGGAAAGGCCTCAAGAAAGGCAGCTCGTCTTTCTTCAATGTTCTGAAGAGTCCCCGGCACCCCTTGCAGGCAGCTTGGGTGAGCCACTGTCTGTATTCTTCTGTTTCTTTCTGAAAGCTTTTCAGCCTGGTGTAATTCCCTCAACTGTTTTGCGAATTTCAAAAGGACGTAGATGTGCTCTTCATCATGTTGGTGCCATAGCATTTCAAAAAGCATGCGGAAGCCTGCACATGTGATGGGAGCCTCTGTGTGCCAATTTTCTTCAAGCTTCCATCCCAATTTCTGTAGCTGGGCCTGGTGGCGAGGTTCACGATGTGTTTGCTGCAACAGTTGCTGAAGCCGCACTTCCATTTGATTCCAGAATGCCAGGCTCCCCCGTTTCCAGATCCATGGCTTACTGACATCATGCAACGGTCTGTTGACATATTGCAGTCTGAGTCCTCGTCCCGTGGTTGGTTCATCCAGCTGCTGCAGAACATATCTCTCAATTCTCTGATACATCGAGCCCATCTGCTTGGTCATTGGGTCAGTGTGTTGCTGTAACCACTGAACTCTTACTTCTTGTGGCTCAATCTGCTGCCAGGTTTTCTCCGGATTGACCAGCTGAGGTGCCGGTCCAAACTTAGTCAACTGTTGCACTGAAATAGCTTCAAATTGGCCCGACAGTTGATACTGTATCAGAGCATGTGGTTTGAAAGGCACCATCCAACTTGCCTTGCTGGAGAGGTCAGCTGCCAAATGCTTCGAGACCAATGCCCAATCCAGCTCATTGCCACTGTGGCAGGTTTCTTCACCAGTCGCACACACCTGCAGATGCATGTGCTGGCCAATGGTGGTGGTCATGAAGGTCTCCGGTGTCACATTGAAGTCGCCCATAATGATCACCGGCTTCTGAAGGCTAGTGACAAAGGCAAGCAAACCTGCCCAAAGTTCCGCATTCGTGGGGCCTTGAATGCCCTCTCCACATTTGAAATATGCGCAATCATGACCATTTCCACTTCTGCAAAAGACCATATTGCTCCATACCATCCACATCCATCAATGACCTGTTTGTGCAGGAAGTGAACATGTTGATCTTGCGGGAACAGCATCATGATGCCTCCATTTGTGCCTCCCTTGACACTCTCTGCTGCGGCTGTTCCCATGGCTCCAAAGCCCCGGGCAGTCATCCACTGTAAGGTCTTATTGTGATCCTCAGGGCCCAAGTGAGTTTCCACCAAGAAAATGGGGACTCTCGGCTTGCTGATCAACCATTGCCTCACTTGCTGGCCCATGTTGGTGATGTTCGCGAATTCAAAACAGACTCCATCTTGGTGTCTTCTCTTGGCTGGTGGTTCAAAGGTCTGTGCACTGGGATGAAGGTCCTCATGGGGGACATTTGCCGGTAACAAGATTTCAGAGGGAACTGCCCAAACTTGAACAATCTGTTTCCGTATAGTGTCAGTGATTTGCTCGATGACCTTGGGATAGGCTCCATCATCGACCAACCAGCTCATGCCTCTGTACAAAAAGACTGAGTAGAAGTGCCCATGTTGATGTTCACTTCCTGAGTGGCACAGGTAACCCACCACCGAGAACTGACTGGTTCTGGTGGTGTTGCCATCAATCGTGTACGGCAGGTTGAAGATCGAAGGCACCCGGAGAGGACGATGGTGCTTGGTCCAAGTGCCTTGAGCCTTGGTATATCTGCCGATTTGCGCCACCCATAGTCCATATCCAGCAAAAACTTGGCCCTCCTGAGTGTTTGCCCATTCGCCGATCAGACGCTCCAGTTCTTCCGTGCCCTGCTGGTCCGGATAAATCAAATGAACTGGAAACACTTTGCGATGATGAACTTGCTGCGCATAGTCTACCTGGTGGTAGCCCTGCATGACTCGATCGGGCGCCGCCAGTCCTACCAGCTCTTGCAGAAAATGTGAAGCATCATTTTGCTGTTCATCATCAAATTGGTCCCATAGTGGTCTTAGACCTTGCAGCTTGGTGAGTTGTACCACCTCATCTTGAGCCAATGCTTCCTGGACAGCAGAAGCTGTCTTTTCCCAGAGTTTTGGCCCTTCCATGAAGCTGCCCACCCAGGCCCAAAGTCGAAATGCCGAGTTTGCAAAACACCGGTTTCTAGGATTTCCCAGCCGGCATTGCAGGTTTTGAACTACATAGTCCAGGGAACTCATCGGTTCTTCTGTCATCGTAGTTTGATGTGCATGCTCATCTACTTCTAGCACTGAGGTGATCGGTTGATCTCCAGCGCCACCCCAAAAGCCAGGAAAGTCTCCTGGCTGCTCTGCAAGACCTGAGTGGTCCTGACTCCCCTGATCAGCCATTGCTTGGCTGATGCTCCCCTGGCCTGAGCCAAAGTTGAAGGTGCAATTCATGGTTGTTTGTGCCCCATTGTGGTTTGGAACCATGCACCCATGGTTACCCACACTTCCGCCTTTTTGCTGCTGTCTCGACAAGCTTTGTGGCTAAGTCCTGGATCTGGGCCGAGGTGGCCTGAAGTCCTATGCTAGCCATTGCCGTGACCAGCGCCTCCGGCGTCAAATCTTCGGCCATTGATTCAGCATCTTTTTGCTTCTCTTGTTCGAGTTGCTGGTTGTACTGCTGAGTGGTCGTCTGCAACTCTTTCTGAGCAACTTCAATTTTGCCTTGCAACTCCTTCAGATCTTGCAGCAGTTGAGTGTATTGAGCCTTCACCGCATCAACCTTGGTCTGCAAACTGTTCTTTCGTTCTGTCAGCTGTTTCAGAGAGCCGACTGCCTGCTTCACTTTTGTGGCCATGGTTGGCTCCTGCTTCTCAGGCTCAACGATCTTCTCAACAGCTTCTTTCAGGTCTGTGGGTAAACTTTGCAAGTGTTCTTTGATGAGCGACGGCAAGTCTGGCGTCGGGGGCGTCTCCACCTTCTGAAGCCCAAGCGCTGTGCATTGTGCTCGAAATGCTTCGGGCAGGTGGTCCCAATGCTCTTTTAGAGCCTTTTGGATGCCGGCATCTCCACCTCGTTTGAGTTTTTTTCTCTTTTGCCCTCCTTGGAGTCCCGGTGGGGCTTCAAGCAAAGCCTCCTGGTATGTTTTCCTCGGCCATTGGTGTCCTGTGCCATTGTAGTTCCAGGATGCCCATGTGATGCGCCTTGCTTTCTTCAAGTCCGGCAAGGTGTCTGTTTGCCACTTTCCCCCACATTGGTTGCATGTGAGGTTGGGGCGTCCGATGAGCCGGTCCTCCCAAATCCAGCTCTTCCGACAGTGGCTGCATACTTTATAATGTCTCCTCATCTGCTCCGCACCCTTCGCGTTCTGGCCTTCCTGCACCTCAAGCTCGTGGTGTCCGTGACCGGGTGCTCAGCTGCTTTGCCCGATGGGCAGGCAGCTTGATGCTGTAAATGGCCTTGAGCCTTGAGCCGTACATGCATTTATATATATACTGTGTATATATATATATACATGTGTGTGTGTGGATGTAGGTTCTATTGTGCCCACCCCGCATGCACCCTGACACAGGAAAGCGGTGACAGAAGCGCATGGGACGCGCTGGCCTTAAGGGCTGCCAGCCATGGTCTACTCACAATATATATATATATAGTATATTTATATACACACTATGTTTTTAATTTATGTAAGATCAACTCCACTCAAATGAGGTCAGTTCCTGACATTCAAGTCATTCAAAACATGTATATATAAGGACTAAAGCAAGGATCGATTTTTGAGACATGTTCTGCGATCCTGTTCTGGAGCCCCCCCTTTGTTCATGGCACCTGGCAGGGTGCCCGTTTACCAGTCCGATCTCGCGTCCTGGACGTCCGCAATCAACACGGACATGGGCAGGAAGGAAGGCATCACTTCTGTGACAACTCGAGGTTTTTCATGGTTCTCCGTGATGCTTGGGTTTCCTTTGCCGAAAGGAAGGGCCTAAGATGGCCTAAGGGTATCTCAGAACTTCTATCAATGTATTCAAAGTACTAACTTGTTCTTGCCACGCTCTACCCCCCCTTTATCAATTTGCCTGGTAGAGTCCTTGAACAATGGTCTATCGATTGAAGATGATTGAACGGAAAACACAGCTCGAGATGTCAGTCCAGGAACCCCCCAACCAGAACACACACACCAAAACACACCGGTGGGGGGGGCGACCGGCACCGGCACCGTCGGAGAAACCGTCACCTAAACCAGCGCCTCAGGAGCAAGGAGAAGGAGAAACCCCGCTCCTGGTCGTTGCCGCCGGTGACCTCCGAGCGTGCACCGGTGCCGCCCCCCCGAATGGAGCGAGAGGCCCACGGCTGGAGAAATTGAGAGGGGGCCCTTCACCCATGTCCTTTGGGCAGAAAGGTGCTAATTGAATTTATTTCTTGTTTCTAATGGCTTCTTGTTACTAGTAAGGCACTTGTTACTAGTAGCGATGCACTTGTTCCTAGTAGCTTATTGTTTCTAATAGTTTTTTGTTACTACTAGTAAGGCACTTGTTACTAGTAGCGATGCACTTGTTCCTAGTAGCTTATTGTTTCTACTATATAGCTTCTTGTTACTACTAGTAAGGCACTTGTTACTAGTAGCGATGCACTTGTTCCTAGTAGCTTATTGTTTCTATTTAATTCCTGTTTTGGAAAGGCAATCATTGAATCAGGTCGAACAAGTGTTGAGGAAGGAGAGGTAGCCAGCGAAGGAAAATCCTTCTACCTGTGACATCTCGGCCGCCTCCGATCGCCGCGTTTTTAAGCCAGCACTGGGCCAGCCGGCCCTACGCTGTAGCAGAGACATTGTTTGAACATGTTTGAACAAAAACAAGCACTGAATATGTGCAAACCTTATTAACCGGTGGTTTCGACCATTTTCCTCTACAACCCTGTAGTTCTGGCGTTCCATGTGAATCCGGGCATATTCGTGAGGACATACAAAGACCTGCCCCGCTGTCATATGGAAAGACCATGGCAATCGCTGGAACAACCACAAAACACTTTCAAGCAGCGGCACAGTGTCAGCAACGTTGCTGTCTTGCACCCACCGTCACAGATCTGCAGCACACTCATGCACACTCCGCAGGTGATGTGTTCTTTCAATGATGCCTTTTTGGTTTGTTGTGTGTCAAGAAAGGTGGGTAGAACTGAACTCAAGAACTCGTCGTGTCCAGGCGGCACCCTGCCACCCAAGATGCATCACACATGATGCATCCCTGCCACCAGTCGTGTCATGTGAGTTCCTCCCATGCCAACAGCAGCCCAAACCTTTCGAACGGCCCAAAACAGCTCAACTGGGGCCACAGAAAAGCCATGGACACGGTGCAGTAGGCGCTCCGACCCTTCCGCGTCGGCGGAAGTTGGCCAGCGGAGGCGCCCGGGACGCGAGGGACGCGAAAGGCGAAGGGCCTGGTGTCGACATTTGGTGGACAACGATTGTTTTACTGTATGTGTTGTTAAAACATATATCCCAGACGCTCTATGGGACTTGAAAAGGGGTCACTGAATGTCACTGAGGCATATATATATGCCATACATGGAGTGTCTGGGTCTTTGTTTCTTTTCCATGTCCCGTTTGCACACTTGTCAAGGACCAGCTAGGGAAGGCATTTCTGGAAGAGTCGGCCGATGTTGAGTAACAAGTCCTCGCTTCAGATGGAAGGCGCGAAAACCATGGTTCACGTGGGGTTGAGATTTGCTTGGAATTCACTACTGGGCGTTGCCAAGACCTTATTATTGTTAGTACTATTTTCTATTGTATATATATATATTAGACCTTTTTGTGATCATGGCCCAGCTTCATTCCACTGAACAGCGGTTTCATTTGTTTTCTGATCAATGTCACCGAGAGTAGGTGCTCGAGAATGTCGGGCTATCCGCTGGTGCCGGAGAAGATGCAGAAGATGAGGAAGCTCGCCGAGGCGAGGGAATTGCAGTTCCGCTTTCGCTCGTGAAACGGGGCGGGAGAGCTGGAGCCGAAGAAAGTACTTAAGTCTCAAGATATCATGTAATATATTATGCACCTAGAATCTGAGTGACCCCTGTTTTGGGAGCCAAAACTCAGTCTGTTCTATTCCTATCAAACAGAGGTCATGTTTGTGCATGTTTTCTCTCTTTTGCTCAATATATATATATATTATATTCCATGTATGTAGTTCCTTCTCCTGTTGGAACAAACATTCTTTGATTTGACAAGAACAAGTTGTCGAAACCATGTTTTTGTCAGACCAATTATTTTGGTAATTCCCAGTTCCTTGTGCAGCGGCCTTGTCTTTTTGCTGAATCTCTCCTCAGACATGATGCGCAATTAATCAATTAACACTGTGGTTGTGGATCTCTTCACGAAACGCGTGATGAAAAAGTATGGCGAGACGATTCGAGGCGTTCATGCAGAAGGCAACATGATGGTCCCGCTGGCGTGGTGACCACGTCGGTTCCGCAAAAAGGGTGGTTCTCGGCTGAAGAAGAGGCAATGGCTCAAGAGGAGGAAGAGGAGAACAAGATGTTCGAAACTCCTGAGGACGGGCGCTCACGGTCTGGAAAACGGCAGGGTCCGGGTAGCCGGTTTCAGTGGTTGACAAAATGGATGGCTGTGCAAAACGAAAAACTCTGGTAGACCGGATATTACCTGGTAGGTTGACCTCCCTTTTTGACCCATAGCCATATGACAAACATTGACGAACCAGTTAGCACTAACACTAACATGACACTGGACCATTGAACAAATATTCAATTGGACAGTAGGAGAGCTAGTGGGTTCTGGTCAAGTTGGGCGAATCGTGACTTGATTGGGCCAAAGGTTGGCATAGGATTCTGAACGCAAGCCTATCCAGGGATTGTGAACTAGGGGCTTGTACCAAACCACTTGGGTGCAGCAGGCAGCTGGATCACCAGTGACAGCGCCACTCAAAGGCAAATGGAAAGTGATATTCCACTCAGAAGCAAATCAATATGACTATGACCTTACTTTTGGTTGGCGGTCAGTCAGTCTCAAACTCTCACCGGGTCGAACCGAGGACCGAGCCTTGGCTGATCTCCTGGCCGCCTATTCCCATGCAGCGGAGAGGCCTGTTCAGCGGCGACATCGTTCAGCGGTTGGGGGCAGAGAAAAACCATGAAAAACCTGGTGGTATCACCACCCCCCATCTCTACAATCAGGGAGACCTTAGAACATGTTAGCTACCTTATTAGGGGCAGGGATCTTGTGGCCCTGGTGTGGTGTTGAAATGACCCTGCCAGAGCCCCAAAAAAGAAAGAGGATCAATTGGTGGACTTTTTTTTGAACCCATTGGTTGGGGTGGGGTTCCTTTCCGGAAGAGCTCGAAGTGGTGAAAACGATGGTTTGGAAGGTCCCTTCTTCTCTTTCTATCTATCATTCGGGATTTCCAGAATCTGGATTGCAGGTGCAACGACCAAAATCGATGAAACATGGTGAAGTCATGTGAAATCCAAACCAGAGATAGCACAGAAAAGCTAGGCTGATCTCAGGAAAGCCAACGAAAAGGAGGGAGTAACAGTTGTCCCGCTCTCAAAACGACATCTAAGAGGGGTTCCTAAGTGGCTGTTTGAAGGAGCACAAGTTAGCCTGAAGACCTCTCACCTGCATTGGATCACTGGTTCTTAGGACGATTTCGCTTTCAAATGCGACCGCACCCTCCAACCCGACCGCCATCGCCAGCATCGCCAGCACCAGCAGGTCCGGATCTGGCGACTTCCAAGAGGCCGGGTGGAAACGCATCGAGTGAATGGACTGGAATCGAGTATGGTCCTGACCTGACTCAGCTACATACCCATGTAATAACGAATGACCGGTCCACCAGGTAGGTCAAGCGTTTGGTATCAAGAAGTATTATGTGGACACTGGATTGATGAGTAGACGAGTCCCTCAAGAGTTGCCCCCGCATCAGCTTTGGAGGACCTGGTTCTTTCATGGACATGATCAGAAAGATGGTTGCGCAGTGTGTTGAACAGCACCCCTTTCCAAGTATGTTCAAGTGGATTCAGTACCCATTTTGTCAACGTGCGCTGAAAAGCACTCAGCTACATTGGTCACAGTCAAAGACACCTGGAAGTTTCCAAGAGGTGAATTCAATAGTAAAGTCTTTAAGATACCTGGTCACAGTCGAGACTCTCAGTCAATCAGGTCATGCACCGCACCACGGCCGATCCTTGAAGAGCCTCCTCCTCCTCGGACCGTTTTTCCTCGGCAGTTCGGAGGCGGTGGAGGCCTGGAGCAAGGTGCTCCAACTGGAGGAGAGCTTTCAGGCCGAGCTTCGGACAGGAGTGGGATGGCTTGGAGGTGTTTTTCATGTGCCAGGTGGTGAGCTTCATGTTTCTGGTGTCATGTGGTGCATTGTTGTACAGCATATTCAAAGTTAGATTATACATGTTCTTTCCATGCCAAAGCTACCTTAAGGTGATTTTGACCAGCGCTCGATGGTCAACCTTACCGACGGTGGGGGCATGATTTGTTGCTTCCAAAAACACCATGTTGATAAATGTAGTTGAACCTCACGACCTCATGCTCATTTGTTTTTAGTATTGGACCTGGGTCACTGGGTATACGGGTAGATTCACCATGCTTCACAGAGATGTGAATTTCATGAGTGTGAGCTCTAGAGCAGAGTCCAGCTACAGAGAGGTTCTACGGTCCGACCGCCTAAAGAGGCACCCATGTATGCCCTTGCCTCCATCATATCCAGCTTCTCGACACTATCTACTTATTATCCAGGTCCACTTCATCCACTTGTTTCTTAAACCATTCACCTCCTGATTTTGAGTCTCAATCATATATCCTCAGCTTGATGCTTTTTCTCTTGAGCGTCCTCATGTCAATGCTGATCTGCAGGTTCTCGCGCCCCTCGCATGTTTGCGCATGCTCATCCTGGATCCTTGTGTTTAAGCCCTCATCCTTGCTGTATATATCTGTCCATACCCGGGTGGGGTAGTGCTCCGCCTGTTTGGTGCTCCGTGTTGCTCCCGCCAAACGTCCGAAGCCGGGTCCGATGCGTCCGCTACGGTCCGACCATAAAGAACCCGTAAGCCCTCCTCCTTGTGCTCATGCTGCTGGTTTGCTTACCCGTCCTGTCATATACACCGTACACCTGTTATTATATTCAATCATAATATGTTCGTATTATGTTGTTTTATCCTTCCTTTTGTTGGCGGTCTTCCCAGTTTTTTGAGCCATATCGATCATGTGATCCACAATTTTGCTCAAGCGAAGTCTCTCATCAGTGTCGATTAACTGCTTGTCGCCTATCTCCAGGGCAGCCACAAAGCTCCAGGCCTACCAGGAACGCGGCAGCGCCTTAGCGATCCTCGAGCGCTTCGAGGAGGTTCGGGATGCTGAGCTCGGGTGCGAGGGGGTGGGCTGGTGAGCTGGGGACGCTTAGCCGTAGCCTGTGCAGGTGGGATAGATGTTGGGTGGAATTTGGTTCAGTTCTTCATGTTGCATCATATATTTTGTCAATGATTGTCATTAAAACGCTCCAACTCAGAGAGCACATGTGTGAATCAGATCCTTGTCCTGCCTTTGGTATTGATGAGTCAATGAATTTGGTCAGCTCACTGTATTTGTCGCACACTCCCGTTGCAGGCCGAGGCCGACTTTGGGGAGGCCTTGGCGCGCGCGCAGAGTGAGGAGGAGTGTGGCAGAGCCAGAGAAGGGGTTGGCAGGAAATCAATGGAGATCATCAATTGGAAGAGTGCTCTCGGGAGTGTATGGATTCGACATTTGGGCATAACCTATCGCAGTTTAATACTGCTTCACACCCATTTCATGGCAAAGACTTGTAGCGGTAGAAGTGAACCAAAATTTCTTTCTGAAAGAACTCGGGTCAGGAGTAATCCATTTGAGTGGTTGGACAAGCTGGAATTCCTTCGAGCGGTCGGCACGCCCAACTTTTCTTGGGGGGTGATTCCAAAGATTCGATTATATACATCGATATATATATATATTATATAGTTGATCCGGTTATAGATATTATAGATGAATGTTAGATACCTGGACCTAGGGGTGTCCTGTCTGGAGATCCCGGATAGTGTAGGGGCTTCCAGAAGGACCCCGACATGAAGGTGCTGGTATACGCATTAAGGTTCAAGATGTTCAAGGCTGCGAGAATTGTGGAGAATGCGGTGGCGGCTTGCGTTCCAAATTGTACACAAAATTGGCTACAAATCATTGAGAAGATACACATGATGCACACGTCAATCCAAAAGCCAACTGGCAGACCGGCAGATGGGTCATTTTGGTGGAGCAGCGCATTCCTGGTTCTACCATGTTCTACCCTGGCTCCAGTACAGTTGCCATCCAAACCAATATATGACTAGTTAGAAGATCTTGGAAGTGCATATTCAGTTCCTATACTGGAGCCTCTTAACTGAAGCAACACACACGAAGTCAGGGAATCAAGTTGAGTCAGCCTTGCACCTGAGTTCCCGACCTGTCGTAACCAGTGGATCCCCAGACAGGAGCGCTCCAGCGTTTACTTCAGCCGCGGCTCCGCGCGGGGCGATGCGGGACGCGAGGCGCAGAAACCACGCAGCCGATCCGCTGTAGGCCGCCGAGCGGACTTCACTTCAAAGGTGCATCAGAACTGGTTAGTTGTAATTATAGATGAACTTATACCAGGACCCCCTAAGGGGTGTTTGTCTAATTATAGCTCCTTAGAGGTGATTTGGGGTGTCCAGAAACGCCACCCGTTGTCCCTTGTGGGTCCTGGTATATTCGGTGATGATTCATGATCCAGCCCGCAAGCTCCGTCCACCACCTCCCTGAGCTTATTTGAAGGATTTCAACACCCCTATAGGTCATGATCTGGTGAATGATCAACATGTCCCATGAACACACCAACGTAACTTTGCCCTTTAGATGTTCCAAGGGTCAGCGTTTGATCACACACGAAGCTGGAAGGCTTCAAGGCCCCTTTTCGTGGACACACACCAATTTCTTTGAGGGGATCCTTGTCAGTCCTGCCCCCAAAGTTTGGAGCCACAAACTTTCACTTCCTGCACAGGCGGAGGCCATCGAAGACTTTGGGGAGGCCCCGTTTCACGGGTGGAGCTGGGACACGCCACTGGGCTACTCTGAACGGTGAACGGTCATGATACATTGATTATATAATAGATAGAACCTCCCCATTTGGATTGTATAGCATGGTCACGGTAACTAAAGCCTCCTCATATATGGGAGTTTATGAATGATTCAATTAGAGGGCTGGTCATTAGAACCACTGGGAGTGGTTGGCATATATCAAAGACTGGATTAACACCAGTTGAGTCCTACCATTTTTGATGTTCCGTCTATATAGTTCAGGATGAGGACAACGAGACTTCTGATGGCCAAAGCACAACAACCTATAATATGAGGGTATATGATACTGCAATAGTTGTTCCTTCAACAATCTCATCGGTGCTTTATGAGCTTCAAAAAATAACATTCACCCACAACCCAGCAAGTCATAGGATCATCGGATTGGCAGTCCATCCCATCGCCTCTTGCTGCCTCCGACTGGGGACCCTTCAGACGACTAGGACACGACTAGGACGGCGCCACGAGGTCAACCTCACGACGTCGGGAGAGGTCCTGCCGACCGATCCGGGCAGTGCATCAACGGAAGTCTTCCATGTCACGTCGACCTGTCGACCAGTGTCGCATACCTCTGACGACCTTTGACGACCTCTGATTGCAAGAAGCCCACGGCCAGACACCAAAATGACGTACATGATCGCCCAAGGTCGAACATTTGAACTGCATCCGTCGTTGCAGGCTTTGAAACTGGAGCCCGAACGCTTGGAAGCCTGGCTCAGCCCGGACCCGAGCAGCGAGGGCGAAGCACTCGGAAGGGTCGCACGGCCTCACCGTCTCAAGCAGAGAGGTCATTCTGTATTGGATGCAAGGTCAGGTGTATGGTGTAAGTTGGGTGATACGCGCTAAATATTTGGGCACTAACACATCTAAAAGGGTTTTGCACTACTTCTCATCCACTACTGTAATTAGAGGCTTTGTCATACAGGTCTCAAACTGCAAAGTGCCAGGAGACCTCTGGTTCGGGGCAGAACACTCCCGGAAGCTAGAGATGATGACCCTTTGCCCCATGGCGCGCGAATTAGAGCCTCTGTGCACCACTGCGATCCGCGCGTCCGCATAGCGTAAGCAAGGCCGTGGCACAGCATACCTTGCTCTGGGGAAGCTGGACAATGCCTCCAGCGACGCCGAGGCCGGGGGAGCTGTTTTTGTCCAACGAGCGATGTCCATAGCAACCTGTACGTTCGTCATGTTAGACTCTTGATGAATCAAACCCTGCCTATATAAGAGGAGCTTGAACTCTCAATGACCGTGTTATGTGGGGGCCGCACTTTGCACCTGATCAGAGTCATAAGGATAGGGTCGATGCGTTCCAGTTGAAGCCTTAAGCGGGAGTCGATGGCCAAGATTTATACTAGTACCACGTGTATCACCTGGGCCAATTCATAGCAAGTAATTCCCTTTGGTAGCAACATGTCTTGATCGTCGTTTGGATGCCACCAGTTGAAAGATTGAAAAGAATTGCCAAACACGGATGGCAACATCGGCTACCCGGCTACCCGCGAGCACACATCACATAGCAGAAACTAAGATATGAAATGTGCATACACGAGTTGGCTCGATAGGAGACAGGTGCCAGCGTACTGGTAGAAAGCTAGGGTATGCTGGTCCCCTGGTTTGTTTGTTTGTTATTCCATCTCTCGAAAATTTGACCGGAACCTGTCGCAGATATTGATACAACTGTGTTTCTGCTGCAATCTCGTCATCGTTTTGGATGCTAGAGCGATCAATTTCAACGTGGGCACACTTTCGTCATGTTTTAGCCGCTTCATCAACAGCTTGGTGACCTAGAAAATTCCGTTAATCTAAACGTGGCGCTTCCTCGACCAACCTGGGTGACTTGGACTTGATGACTATGTCCTGAAATATCCCAAGAGGCAGCCAATTGAGCAAGAAGGTCAAAGTTGGCTTGTCTTTACAAGAAAGATTCAAAGATGGGTCGCTACGAACATATTGCTGCATCAGAACAAAGTATGCGGATATTGCTCATGAAGGCAACCAACCAACCTTACCACCGCTGGGCTTTGTTCCCAAAGCTACAAACTTTGGTCCGGCCTTGTGTTTTTGTGCGCATGGGCACTATATATATAATTATATATATATCCTTGATGTACAGCAGTTTTTGATAACATACTTCCGTGAAGCACTTCCATGGTGTTGTAACGTGAAGTGGGCGACTTGTCCCAAGCCGGGTGACTTCTGCTGTGTTCCCATGTAGCCAGGTGACTTGCGTTCTTCGCCCGGTGGACTTAACGCATGTGCGGTCAGTAGGTTGACTCTTCGCCAGAGGATCATGGAACGCTTCCGGAGGAACGGTCATGCCTTACAAAGCATCCGAAAGGATCATGCCTTACTGCCTGCCCCGAAAAACCTGGTCGATAATCTGTATGGAGTATATATATATATACACTCCTTGAAAGAATGAATTGGAAAAACCTCCCGCCTGGTTCGGTATTCGGATTTCATGGTCATCCTTTTGGGGCGCCATCCATGTTGGCCCATGATTCTTCCAGGGAGTGTATGGTGCTGTAGCGAGGCATACAGAACCAATCAAGGGAGGTAAGACAGGAACTCCTGCTGGTCCAACCACCTGCACCTTTCGACTGCAGGGACAGCCCCTCCAGAATCCGCTTTCACGGTTTATGGATGTTTATGGTGTTTTTCCCTTCCAAGAAGCAGAATTCAGATCTCCAGTCCAAGAAGGAATCAGGGGTCACACCCTGGCAGCGACATTCAGATCTCTACATTGCTTTCAAGATCTCGGTTTCATGAGAGAACTGTGAGATTGAGTGTTCGAACACTCAGGCAGCTCTCAAGCTCCAGCGTGATAGTGGTGCAGCCTGGGGGCTTCTGGGTGTGGCTTGATGGAGAACTCGGGAGGTGTGGCTTTTGTGCATCGCCTCGCAGAGATCGCCCATAAAATCACCGGATCTCGAGAGTCGTCGGGCTTTTCTCCCTCACGTCTGTGTTTGCCCTCTTGGAACAGCTGCATCACTACAGTCACTAAATCATACTAAATCATATGTGTTATGGGGGAGGAAGCGACCGTTGGTTGGTGCGACGCCAGTAGTTCCCATGAGGACTATATGAGGACGTCACGATTCCAACGAGCCATCGATTTTAATCGAGATTCCCTCCAGAGTGACCATTTGCATCAAGCACACTGAGTCAAGCGCCAAGCACCACGCAGAACCCCAGACAACATTGTATAGTTAAAACATGTTAAAGGATGGCTTTGCCTAAACAACGGACGTTGATGGTGAACGGGTATGGACAGCTTGTTAACAAGGCCTTATTGTATTTTATTGTAGGGGTCAACGAAAAAGACCTTCGCTTTGTAACGATCGGTCTTGCCAACCAAAACGGCCAGAATGTGGGCCCTTCAAACTTGAAAAGCACAATTAAGTCACGAATCGGTGTTTTGGACCGCCCAAAAGCAGCTGCTGCTGGACAATTCGGCCGAGTCAACCATGGTCACCCGGTTACTTGTGAAGTACGTCCGACGCCAAACTTTGGGTTGGGAAAATACAGTGGGACAATCTGAATGTTGCACGCGCGGAGGCATTATATATGACGCCAATCAATGATGTTTGAAGCATGTTGGGGCCCGCGTGATCCTTTTTCAAACCTATGGAGAGTACATCCGGTCATCCGATGCCCTGCTGGCCGCTGGTGGAAGCCAAGCACTCAGCACTCAGGCCATTCGCCAGCGGCAGAGCCTATTCCGCGAAGCGGTGGACGCTTGTGCGGCGGCCCGTCCGGTGAAGCCGAAGGAATCGAGACCACTGGGCCACGCTGTGAGCGTGCCAATGAAGTGCCAAGGCCAGGTGTCCATGGCGTAGAAACTGCAGACCCTATGAATCACTGAATCACCATGGAATGCACCCGGTTTTTTGGATCAGGGATGTCAATATAGCTGTATTTGTGCCTTCGATGCATGTTTGTTCACATCAGGACTCCGATTGGGGTCATGAGAAAGTCAGACCGATCAGAAAAGGAACAAAAAACATAGCCGGATAAACCGTCATCCCACAGCGGTGGTTTCCATGCTGTTTCCCATGTCAGAGCCAATATGAGCCAATGCTTTCTCAAGAGCTTCACGATAAGCATTTGGACGTGTTTTGGTTGGTTACAGTATCAGCCGTCTTTGATTGGCGCTGGTGAGGTGCAGAACAACAATCGAACCATCAGATTTACATGTGGCTGTGGCGCGACACAGGACAGCGGGAACATCGGGAACACGATTTGCAGCCAAATTCTCCAGCACGATGAACAGCGTCGAGAAGAAACCAAACGCTATCGGCTGCTCCAGCAGTTTGGACAAGGAGCCCTGGAATGCGCCAAGGCAATCCGCCGGGCACATGGGGTGCACTTCCCTCATCGACCGCATGGGGTGCCACGTTGTTTGGAGCGGACGAACAGGCTTGGCCGACGATTCGGCCACGGACGATGGAGCGGCCACCAGTTCACCTCGACGATTCGGTCATTGCGCAGCCACGAACGGGTGTTGGGCGAGTGGCGCAGGGGTCCACGCCAAAGTCGTCTACCATGCGGCCAATCCGGACCGTCCCCATGGTGCACGGAAAGATTCACTGGTGAATGAAATGACCACCTTGATGACGTGGATGGCAGTGGATGGGTTGGGAAACACCACCCACAAACTGCCCCCATAGTGCCCAGGCAACCTTTTACTTCAGGTTGGAGGAGTTTGAGAGCTCTGTTGTTTGTGTGTGTGTGTGTGTGTTTCAAGATGTTTCGTACATTCCAGGAAGGTCACGTGTGGAACGATCATGAACGATCCACCTTCAGCCTTTCTCCCTTGCGAGTGCTTGCACACGCGGCACGATCCACGCACGCGCCTTGCCACGAAGTTCTGCGGACCCTGCTGTCGCGGACGAGGCCAAATGGCACTGAAGCTGGAACCCACGCTTTCTTGGGCCGAGCGCTGCCTCGAGGCCATGGCTGTTTGGGTGTTCTTGGAACAGGCCTTTGCATGAAAGAGGACGTTCAAATTTAATCTTCAGAGATCTTCAAAGAGTCTTCATATGTGTTGTGCTTGCTATTCGGTGGCCAGTCTTAGTCTTTGCGGGCGGTGTGTCCACTGGAGACGGGCCCAGTGGTGTAGGGTTGTCCATTGGTGAAGTTTTAGAAGCGCAGCTGATACTTTACATGCCTCATGTTTCACTTTTTCTTGCTTGAAGTAATTGCTGACCCCCCCAAAACAGATTGAGGTCAAATCCGTGCGGACTGTGTCCTTTTTGGAATGGGAAGAACCCGACCAAACCGTCGGCCGAACCCGGGTGAACACCGGTCGTTGGGTTCCTCGGTCGTCGCTGGATTGCAGGCCTCCTTGGCAGAACTGGAACAGGACCTGACGAGCGAACGGAGCACTCGGAAGTCGAGCACTCGGTCGTGCGCCCCGTCCGTCCGGTTGGAACGGGTTATGGTGAGGTGTTTGGCTCCTGCTTTGAACCCCAAACACCTTCGATTGGAGTTTCAACACTTAGCTGGATGGGATCCAGAATCCAATTTTATTGCGGGAGGCATCGGGAGTCTGGAGTTATCCAAAGTTACCTTCCTGAGTTCGACCAGTTCGCGCGTGAGCAGGTGGCCTTTATGGCAGATTTAACCGCACATATTTGACCAGGCTTGTCCACTACTCATTCTGAAACAAACCCGGGTGGCTCTGGACCTGAGGGAAGGACCTCCTCGCAATCTCTTGATTTGAAAAAACAAATGAGCCATGAAATAGACAATGCCTGGGGTCCCCAACTCCTACTCTGTGAATCTCTGGTGACACCAGTAACATCTCACATGTTTCAGATTAATGCATGTTTTGGGCGATTTGTTTCCACATTCAAACGTCCGCAGAACATTGGTCAGTTCAAAGATCCACCGTTGAGAGCTTCGAAGATTTGCCATGGGTTCCAGCAGCTCCAGCCCGGCGGATGGCCCCACCCAGTTGGAGGACAAGTACTATCCTGAGCCTTGGCCGAGGAACATGTTGCTGTGAGTCAAAACCGGGAGCCCGGAACTCACCCTGCTAGGTTGACCCGATAGTCTATTCATGTTTTTATTCATCTATAAGCTGTTCATTTTCTGCTCAACCAGGGTCCCCCAGTTTTGACCCAGAGCCATGTGGATTCCTGCTTCGAAGTGATCATTTGCGGATCCCTAGTCACGAGCCTTTGCGGGTTCTTTTGATTCTTCGTTATCAAACAAACCCTTTGAACAACGAAGGCCAACGTTTGTTTCATGTTCTTCGCTTCCCCCCCCGAAACGCCGTGTCGGTGCCGTGCCGTGAAGTCAGCTTGGATGTTCTTAGTGGGGACGGCAGCCGGCAGCGTCAATCGATGACATTCGATGCTTCGATCTCATTTGGGGATGGGGTTTGGATCCGGTGTCTGCGACCGGTCGCGGCCGCCTGGGTTGGTTGACCCCATGAGCGCGTGGTTGAGCGCCTGGGACGTGGGCGACCTCATGGGATCCGAGAGGTGCCGCTTTTTGGGTCTGAACCAGATATCGACTCCATACCAGGACCCACGCGCTCGGGGTGGCTAATTAATGGACACCCCGAATCACCTCTAAGGACCTATAATTAGACAGACACCCCTTAGGGGGGTCCTGGTACTACTCCATGTTGTTTTTTTCCCAAAGGGCATCCATGGGTGTATTCCAGCGCCAACCGGGTCTGACGTGCCGCCACTCGTAGAATTCGACGTGTTGTTTGTTTTTTGTGACTTGGGAAAAGGAAGTTTTTTGGGGCGAATCAGTGGTTTTTTCAAGGCAGCTTACGGTCCAGCCCGAAAGGTAGATGATATACCTGCAACAAAAACTCAGTCAAGACCGAACGTGCATGGAAGCGCTTGTGGACCTTGTGATCCGGATCCAGCCGGGACTGGCAGAGGGTTGCTCCAAAGGCAGGGACGACCCTCCAAACCCACCGCAAGCACCCGAGCTCAGGATCTAGGAACCTTATAGGGTTGATGCAGCTGAGGAGTGGATCAAGAATCCTGAGAACATCAAAGACCTCACAGGCAAAGTTGCTTTGATCACTGGTGCCGCTCGGCCTCACAGTTGGTCTGGGGGAGCTGTGAGATTCTGTGCCGTTCCTCACGTTGCAAGCCACAGTCCAGTGCCAAGCGTGGATGCCTATGGGAGTCGTAGGGTCAATGTGAATAAACTATACTATATATATACTGTAATCAAATTAGTGAGTACAGGAGCAACACGTTAACACCAATTAAATGCAAGACATATAGCACTTCACTCAACTTCTCTTGCCACTAGCACGTGACAACACTGGTGTCAACAAAAATCAAAGATACCCTTTTCCAGGGCCGTTGGAGTCCGCCGGTGTCTTATGTTTTGCCACCTAAGTCAATTCTATTCAGTCTAGTTTTTTGCCCTCACAGGTGTCCACATCCAGTGGCTTGGGCTTCTACGCCACCAAAGCTTTGGCGCTCAAAGGAGCCCCAGCCCGACCCGACCGTGTTTTCGACCCGGTCCGGGGCGTCCCTAACGCAGAAAGCCCCACGGGACGAATACATGTTCAAGTTCTGAAGTGGATAGCATGAAGAAACATATTTGTTCTGCTTTCAAGTCAGAGGGTTTGGGTCCACAATGGTCCATCTAGGTCAGGTGTCCCTTTTTGGTCGTTGCCTGCCTGCTGTCTCTGTGGCCCTGGACGTTGGATTTTCCATGCCCTGAGTTCGAAAGGGTCATCCCATGTCACATGTCATCCCCAAAAATTCACCCATGATGCTTACCGCGTTTGAACTGCTAAGCAGCTTTTGTCGCTGTTGTGGTGCGGTTTCACCGCCCTCGACTTCGACTTCAATGACACACAAGGAGCCCAATGCGTGATCACTGTGCGAAATGTGGAGAAGGGCGAAGCAGTCAAGGCCGACCTTGAGGCACGGACCGCGACCGCTCACGCGTGAGGTGGATCCAGCGGGAAATAGCTCTGAAGGTAGGTAGGCACTGACTCTCCAACACCCCCGCCAAAACTAAACCTCAGGATGTGCTTTCATTAGAGGGAGGTTTGCACAGTTGTAACATATATGAAATGTTATAACATTTTTACATGCGTCCAGTGTTGTTTTTGGTTTTTTACTTATGTTGTCCTAAACTCCTAAACCTTTAGTCTCCCTACAAAACGTGCCATTCAGGTGTTCATCCATGAAACTTACGTTCCTGAAAGGCGGGGGATTATAATGTGGTGAATATGCAGGTGGATGCATCCATGATTCCAACAGAGATCAAGGTGCTCCTTATTTTCATGGGGAACCCTTCATGTTTCATGAACGAAAACCATCCAACGCATCCACCGGTTCAAGCACCACATAAGCCGCACCTCACCATGAGGGCCAGGGCCACTCTCACGCCAAGTCTCGTGGAGGCCAAGCTGCAGGAGGATGGCGTCAAGCCGAAGATTGCCGTCATGAAGATGGACAACTGCGACTTTGCCGCTCGGTTTCTTCAAAGTGTCTTGTAGTTCATACAGTCATACAGGCACCACACTCCTGCGTGGTCATCCCACTGGATGCCCACAGGATGCCCCAATATATTCAAGTATTTGATATCCCCTCAACTTTGGTTTGATGATCCAGTGACGATGACTCCAGCCATGTGACCTGTTTGATCCTCTTCTCGCGCAGACTGTTCTATTCTATGGAGAACAGCTGAGCACCAGGCTTTTGGATGGCCGACCCAAGCACCCACCACTATGAACCACTATCAGACTAGCCACTGTTGGCCTGTTGGCCATGTTTGCTCTGTTGCCAACAAATAAATCTATAGCCTCTCTATGCCAATCATTTCATGGTGACAGTTCTTGGCCGACCGTTGCCTCGCTTTGACCTTTGTCTCGGTGAAGCCCGGCAACGTCGTAGACTGCTGAGGCCAGTATTCGTAGCTTCACTGATGAGTTCAAGAAGCAGTATGACCGCCTGGACATTGTGTGCAACAATGCTGGAGTCATGGGTTTGGATGTCCAGATCCTTGGAAGAAAAAAGAACAACACATGGAGAGCGATGGAGTAGGTGGGTCGGTTCTGTTTTTTTGTGGATCTACATGGCTTTACTTTAACCATCTTTAACCACCAATTTCCAGAGGCGCTGTGATCTTAACATTTGGGTTTTCTAGTGTAAGCACATAGGGTTAACTATCCTCCACCACAGAGTCAGGTCACGTGGAAACGGATGGCTATGACGTGCCAGGATGACGAAGGATGGCTACGACATCCAGATCCAGACGAACCACTTGAGCCACTTCCTGATGACTGCTCGTTTGTGGCCTTTGATGAAAGCCACGGCCGAGAAGTATGGCGATGTCACCATTACGCAGGCGACATGATCAGCACAAAGGGGATAGAAGAATTTGGTTTTAAAGGACCAAACCTAGAATCATTTCAGTTAGTATTTCAGTTTAAGTGCCTTTATGTTGCAGAACAAACGTATAATTTCTTAATTTTATTTACATTGTTGTGTTTCTTGCAGTTGCATAGAGGCTGGATGATGTAGGCGCCTAGAGTGTCCATCCACATTCTTTGTGTAAAGCAAGTAGCGTCGCACGTGTTGTTCGTACTGTTCAGTGATTTGGTCACGAAGAAACTCAGCGATCTCACGGGTGTCACCCATTTGACCGGAGGAAGCTTTGATGGTCGAGAGAGGTGTCTAGACATGTCTAGACAAATCAGAACCGCCATAACAACAACTGGAATCCACAGGTTTGGCGGTAGGTTACTAGTGAATGATTGATCGTTGTTTTTTCACTTGTTCATTTCAGCAAGAAGTGCACAGAAGGGGCTTCTGGGGTCTTCATTACTTTTTGATACCATCTATATAGTATGTGGCTTGCCGACCATGGCGATGCCGCGTCGTCACATCCTCGGCCGAGGTCTCCTCCGGCGCGTCGCACAAGGGCGGTCCCACGGTGGATACGGCCAACCTCAACAATCCCCACCCATCGCACGGATTTCTTCTGCCACTCGGCGGGCGTTTTGTGCGAATCTGATGAGTGCCAGTGCCGTTTGTTGCAGATGAGCCGGTGACTGCAGATACTGTAGCGGGTGGAGGGATATGTGACGGCCAGATGATTTATACAGTATTCAGACAAGTTGTGTGTTCAGTTCATGCTTTTCACTGGCTGTTTACAGGGCGGGCTGGGCTTTGCTCCCCAAGAAAGCCTTGCTTCGAACACTCATTGTTGCCTTTTAGACACAATGTGCCACAATGGTCATCGACCAGAGAGGCCCACAGCAGAGTTTGTTTGGATGTGGAAGCACACTTCATTTGACCGGTTGGTCGCCTTGATGAGTTTGCATTGGGTAAGTGATGCGCACAAAATTTCAGGCAACATGAGGACACCAGGAGGAAACCAATCAAATCAATGAAGGCATCCGTAAAGCTCATTCAGGTCCTTCAGGTTCGCAGTTCAGCTCATTTCACCAAGGATGTGCGAGTAGGTGGGGGTGTCCCTTCTGCTGAGACACACACATGTCACTTCGGTCACAGTGGATAGCGCCGCTGAAGGTATTTGGCGCCCTTCGTGCTGGGCGGCAGCACTGGCCACTGGGCGAGTCAACCATCGGGGTCGACACCGCGCATGGTCGACACACCAATGCGTTTCAGATGTTTCTGAGAAGACAAGGAAGCCAGGAGTAGATGGCTGTTACGAGCTGAAGCTGAACACGGCGTTGTTCGGATCGTGCCGAGCGTCAACCGGATCTCTTGGACGAGGCCACTGGGCACGATATGGCCAGAGTAAGCTGGCGAATGTCCTATTCGCGCAGGAGAAGTGTAAGCTGGCCGAGACATGTGTCCTCTCGAAATTTTCTATAGGGGCGACGGTTTTGTTGGGCGTTGGGGACGTTTCAGGGAGACTTCAACCACCGCATTTAGATCTTGGGTTGCAGGATTCCAGTCCAAAAGCAAACATCACCCGGATACCCCAATCTACTAGATCATCTTTAAGACAGCGATGGGTAGCTGCCTGCTAAGCTAGCGAAATCCCAAGTAACCAGGGACCTAAAGACCTGGGAGCTCCTTTGTGAGGCCACAGCTTTGGTGAAAGCAGTACCCTATCCTTGCCCCCTGAGCTGATCCGAACATGTTTTTCGAGGCAGGTGGAGGTTCCATGATCCCTTTCGACGAATCCCGTGTCCAAACTATTTTAGATCAACCCTGAGACACCATGGATGGAGAACGTTCTGCACCACTCTGAGGGTACTTGATCAATGTTTGATGCTTTTTTGGTCTCAGGTTTCTACTGAGTATAGATCTAAGCCCGCCGCCTCTGCCTTCGTGGTTTTCTCGCGCGGCTCCCAGCACGCTGCAGCGTTGGCAGGAGCTGCAGCGGCGGATCGCAGCCGCGGGCCTGCAGGACAAAATGAAGCTCGGACAAAGAACAGAATGCAGGAGGGTGCCAAAGAACATGCACTGGTTTCGTAGTTAGTAGATGACACTGTGTCACCTCAAGACCCTCAAGATGTCTTGAAAAATGGTGATTCAATAGAAACTATATAGAAAAAGTATTATATAACCTTTTTGGGGATTGTGCCATACCGGTTCTTCAAAACAAACAGCCATCTATTTGTTGAACAATTCTTACCTTCTCCACGCCCCTGGGCCCCCAACTTCAAAGTTGTATGACATCTCATGCTGAGGCCTTCAAATAATACAACCATTTTGGTTGTAGTTGCGGAGAAGTACATACCAACAGGTTCAAGGGGGTTTGTTTGCCAGACTTTGAACATGTGACGGTATGGCAGTGTTTTGGAAGAAGCCGGTCGTGTGCAATTTGCTCTTAATCCAAGCACTGCAACATGTGATCCGCGAGATCCAAGCCAGGGCGCATGACGTGTCACGTCGTCGCATGCGACCGACATCGATCCTCACCTCGATCGGAATCGGCGATCATGTTTCGTTGGTGAAGCATCGGAGAGGATGGGAAGATCTGGGAAGAGTACAGAATACACCAGGTGCTCGGTGCTTTTCTCTGTACACCAGGTGTTCGGTGTTTGCTTGAATTTGCGGCGTTCACCAGGTGTTTATAGGTTTGATATGATTTCATGTCCTCACTGCTTTAACTAATCGAGGTCGGACCTTCCTATCAGAATCCAGTGCCAAAGGGCGGACGCTGAAATCGAGTGGCCACATCAACTCCTTTATTGGTTAGCTGTTTGAAGAGTTTTGAAGTTATGGCCAGCTGCTTCAACTCCCTTTTAGAGCGTTTGAAGCCTTGCTTTTTGATGCTTTTTGGCTTCGGTAGAGTGGCATGGTGAACGGATCATAACGAATCCATGTTGACCAGTCAACAGCATGCCATCCAAGGAAGTCAACAGCATGCCATCCAGGCTCAAAAAGGGACCGGTTTGGTCGGAGTGTCCGGAATTTGATTTGTGTTCAAACAAGCTAGTCGGTTATAGCTTCACTCGGTTCTCCAGATGTTATGCTTGGACATGTCAAAACCGGTCGAGCTTAGCAAGTGACCTATCCAGAACTCTCCAGGAGCACCGGAAACTTTCAGGAGCACCGGGGCACCCAGTTCACCATGATAAGTATTGGGCTTCCAGCTGCAGTGGGCGTTTTATTCCGTTTTGAGTTATATACAAGCTGGTTCCGTTCATGAAACCGGCACCCAAGTAATATCCTGCACACCAGCATGAATTTCATGAAGCATCAAATAGAACTGATAGTAACATTATTTAGCAGTTGGCTGCCTACAACCACATATCACATATCTATTGTATTTCGTGGACTGTTCTCATGAAGCGATAGTGACAGCCAGTGAGAGTCCTCACCGATCCATGCCACGTGGACCCGCACCGATCCTCAGCTCTCCTCTAAGCCAGGCCTGGCTGCCACCAATTTACAGATCACCACGCAGAAGGGCGGTGGCATGAAGGACCACATGCGTGACCGGTGGGACGGCTGGGTGGCCCATTTGGAGCGTAGCAAAAGAAGGTCCATGTTCAACCTGTTTGGGTTCCAAGGCATTTACAGGGGGTTCAGAGTAGATGGCGCTGGTTTAGATGGACCTCCATTTTTCTGAAACCACTGTAAAAGGAAGATTGGGGGCCCGTCACCATACTACAGAACGGGTGTTCCGTCTGACCTAACCTCTTGACGATCACGCAAGAAGAAACTCGGTGCCATGAAAAGACACTAATGACGAACAAGAAATAGAAGAGTCATTCCCGCCAGGGCTCCAGTCGTACCTTCTTAGAAGGTGGGACTGGGGAGGGTGCCAGCAGCGTCCACTCATACCGAACCAGGCCGGAGGTACGACTGGAGCCCTGTTTGGGCTTGCAGCGCCCACCCTAAACCCTAAACCGTTGTTGCGATGCGCTTGTTCCGTTCGTAGCGATGCCCTTGTTACGTTACGAACCTTTGGAACTTCAGGACGGAGCAGGATATCAGAAGAATGGCCAGTCCTGTGCTGATGGTTCTCTCCCATTGGTCATGGCCGTCGCACATCCCACCCAGTGCGAAGGAGGCTCCGCTCCGTCGTTGGGCACATGCAGCACATGTACGGTAGAACACAGGAGAAAACCAGAACCGTTGAAAAACGGCCTTTGGAGTGTTTCTGCCTTCTGCCTTGGTTGCCTTCACCTCACTTGCCTTACAGTGGTAACTTGCAGTTTATGGCTCAGAGACTCAAATGGGTTTTGCCCAAACGCGCTATAACTCGCATCAGAAGCGTGTCTACCTGGTCAGCCTGACAGACATATAAAATTGTATTAATATTACTATTATTACATATGGAACGACCTGTGGGATGAACTACTATATATATATATATATGGAACGACCTGTGGGATGAACGACCTGTGGGATGAACTACCTGGCCGGTTGATGAAGGGATGAAGACATGTTTAGTTTTTTGGGGAACACCATCTCGAAGTTCCATTTGTAGTTTGGGAATGTATGTTCTGACCCAAACCTTTTTCCCTATACCTCAGTGGCCAGCCAGCAACGCCACTCGACTACTTAGTCGTCTCAGGCGGCTACTACGGTCCCCACGAGAGTCAGAAGGGCTATCCCATCAAGACGAAGAATGAGAACCCACTGGCCTATGATGAAAAAGTTGCCAAAGATCTTTGGGAAGCCTCGGAGAAGGTGCAGAAAGCCGCGGAACAAAGTGTGGAGTCAACAACTTGACCGAGACAGCCTTGTACCAGGACCTACAATTAAGGGGTGGCTAATTGACACCCTTGCTCTGTAAGGTACTATCATGTACACAATGCAGACATAGACACTCCTTGGAGTGCTCTGGTAGAGGTTTCTTCGTCGTTTACACAAAGACCATCGAAGCGCGTGTGAACAGATGAGCTATGGCACTTCATCCTGGTCCGAACAAAGTGGTAGAGCCTAGCCTGATTTGGATTATGGGGCACAGTCGTCTGGTCCAAGGACCGATCCGTATGGGATCCGTATGGGACTGATTAAGGGACCTACGGGTTTATTGATTGCCTCAAGATCTTCCAGTACTGGCTCTCACTTTAGTTTCTAGGCTTTTGTTCTCTTCCTTTGGTATGTCAAGACACAGAGGAAAACGGCATTTCAAAACCAAAATAATAAATTGGTGATTGACCATTGAGGTTCCCAAATCTTCCAAACTCTTCTTTTGCTTCTCGTCTTCAGCCCGCCGGCGCGGCCGTGAGGCGGTCGGAGAAGACTTTCAGCTGTGAGGCGCCAAAGGCCACAGCTCCGCTGGGGACACTTGGTGTCCCGGCTTTCGTTTCAGACCGAACGACGTGTGCGACGCGTTTGTCCTCCCCAGGTTCCAGGTCAACCATTGGGTGCGGGGTCAACGCCTCACCGTACAAACCATGCAAGGTGGACAGGAACACATTCCTTAAGAGAGGCATTTGTTTGTGCGTTTTCAGGGGGTCAATGAGGGGGTCTCGACCCACAGCCAAATCCCTCTTGGAATATTGTGTTTTTCTCACCAGGTTCCTGCTCAGAGCCTCCTCAGGTCCTTGGTGTGTTTCAGATCTCCAAGGAAAACTCCTTGGATCAGATTGCTTTTGCCGAACGATGTGACTGGTTGTGTGGACAGATCACGCGACCCCTTTTGCCAGACAAAAGGACGTGAAGGGGGAGGGTTCAGGAAGGGAAGAAAGACATGACACAACTGATCAACGCCTAGAGTTATGGTTTGGGCGAAGATTCTTGCTGAACCGAGAATGGACATGAAACATCTAACCTTTGCTCCACCGAACATTGCTTCTTCTACATACAAAGATGATTTGTGGTGGATCATATACTGTATGAGGTCCTTTTGACGCCCAAGAGTTCCACAAGAGTACTCAACTCTTAACAAAAATGAACATGAATTGAACATCACCACATCCAGGAGGTGTCATTCATGTTGGGCCGCTGGGCTTCCAAAATCACCATTTGGGCCTTTGCCCAAGAGTCGGAGCTGTGAAAAGCTCCTCATGCGACTCGTCGGGAAGTGTCACCATCCTCATGCTCCGAGCCCCTCGGCTCCCTCGGCGCCAGCTGCTCCAGGAGCAGCGTGAGGCCGACTCGGACGACTAGGACTCGGCCTTCGTGTTCTGGGCCGAAACCGCACCTTCTCCCCCCCCGCTGGCCAAATATAACATTTGATCAAATTACATAAAACAAAATTTGAAACGATTAAATATTATGTTTTTTATTTTTTTTTTAATGGCGCAGAAGGAGCCACCACTTTGCGGATTTGGACGCCCAACACACTCCGTGCGGATCTTACTTGGACTTACCGGGTCCAAGTGCAACGCTGGGCTGAGCATGCAATGTCTTGCCAGAAGCTGCCGCAGCTGCGGCCTCCAGTCAGCAACTTGAAGCTGAAGAATCACCTTAGTAGCCAAAAGGAACATGGGAACAGTAGATGATTTTTTCTTTCCTATGGTGCAGGTATACGGATCGAGCTTTTTTTGTTGAAACATTGTCAATTCAGACTGTTCTCAGGGCACGGCAGCCTACGTTGTCCATACAGTGTTAGGTTTCATTTGATGGGAGCCTTCAGTAACCTGGTGATCTGTATTATCCATTGATTTTGTTGATCAAGATCCTTACACTGTCGGTGTAAGCACAAGAGAATGGTTTCAGAAAGGTCCAATCAAATTAAAGGAACAGGTGCAGGAATGGGGAGGTGTGAATAAGTTATTAACAGACGATTTAACATGTCAGCATGTTTGTGTTAAATTCAGCGAAGGAGTTGTGAATGTTTAAGAGTGTTTGGAAAGGCCAAACCGCGGATAACTGAGGTAAAGGTGTTTTGCAAAATCAGCACCAACAACAACTTGATAGCTGGGTGAAGACATGGGCATTCCGCTGCATGTGAAGGGGAGGATCCCAAGGCTGTCGCCGATGTATTGATAATGATGTATAGTATAATGTATTGGCTTTCGTCTCAACCGATCTTCGGTGAAACTTTGATTGCCGCCGGCCGCGGTCCGGCAAGCTGCTTTGGGAAGGCCAATCAGACATGCTCCAAGCTGCAGTAAACAGTGCACACTCATAGTTGGACATAGAGAGGTACTGGAGCTTATCAAGCACACCCCATAAAGAAAGATACAGTGATAAAGCGGACACACGTTTCGTAAATCTCCGCCTAAACAGACTTGCAAACACACACAACTACCCTCATCAACTGTTACTCTATTTGGGTTTGAGGTGCTGTTGAGTGATGGTAGTCATGGAGCTAAAACACGATGATATTGAGGGTTGAATCCCAGCTGCATACTAGTGGGTAGAAACGGGTCGTGTGCAAAGAACAATATTGTGAGGGTGATACCTAGACTATACTTTTTCAGTTGAAACAAAGGACATATGGGTGATTAAACAAAGCATAACAAAGTGCTTATGACTTATGACCTTTTATGACGATCCTAAACGATGTTTTCGAAGTTCCTGCCGGCCATTTCTGGGCCCAGCGCGCCAATTCAGCATGGCATGTTCAAGGAACGGGTGCGACTGGTTTGGCTTGTGGCTGATGACTGGAGTGCGAGGTCGAGCCGAGAAAAAGTATCGGAGAGAAACACTGTGCTTTGCTTGCTTTGCTTTTCCGTGCAACGCGTGAAGCCGGTTTGGGCGAGTAGGGTGCTGAATTCTTAAAGAATTAAAGAAGAACGAACAAGAATGACAGAAACGGACAGAAGTCAAACATAGACTTCTGGAAGAGGATGTATCATCTCCAAACCAATGTTTGTGTTTGTTGTGTGCGATGTTTTTCCTTATTCATGGTACTTCGATTCTGTCAGTCACTCCAAGCCCGGAAACAACGGCTGCAGCTTCAAAATTCAAACATTAGGGGGGTTGGCTGGGGAAAGCCTTTCGCAGTGGATCGACGATCATCACGTTTTTGCAGACTGAGAAGTGTGTTGCCAATTGGCCATGAGGTGTTGGCCAACATGGTTGAAGATGGTTGAAGGACGTGTCCTCACCCTCCAGGACCCCTTTTTGTTTCGGAAAAAGCTGGCGTGTCGTTCGGTGGAAAACGGTCCTTCGGTGGAAAAGGCAGGCTTCTTCCCTTCGGTGGAAAGCTCGCGCGGATCCCCCGAAGCTGCTCGGATCGAATTTTTTCGAGCATTGCGTTGTGTTTTCCATTTGATTTTGAACGCGGCTTTCCAGTCACTTCGAAGAAGTGCTGAAGCTCGCCTCCGATTTTTATTCTCAGCTTCCAGAACTGAGCTGAAGCAACTGAAGCAACATACTAAGCAAATGTCAAAAGGTTTGCATGCATGGGAGGTCTCTCTATATCGCGCTGTTTCCTTTTTTTCCTTGGCTCTTTGGAAGCTGCAAATATCATTCTATGATGCTTTTGCTACATCGTCTCATTGGATTCTGCAGCTTCACTGCAGCTGGGAGGGTCGACGTGGCAGATCATGTCAGGGCAGAGATGTTCCGGACTAGTGATGTACCATCGGGATGCATGAAACATCGGGATGCATCCACCAAGGAGGAGGCAAAGGTCACGAAAACGTTTGGACTTGCTGGGATTGGAACTGGCACTCCTGGCCAGGAGCATGTTTTTGGGCATTGGAAAGGACAAAGCATGTCCACGTCGAAGACGTTTCTGGGGGTTCCTGGGTATGCGTGAACTCACATGAAGTAAGTCGCCCAAAAGTATGGAAGTGGACTCCAGTGGACATGGCATCCCTCTTGGATGTGCCACTTCAATGGTTAAGCCGGGACTTAACATGAGTTGAAACATGTTGACACCGTCATATCCTCAGGTTGGATGATTCCAACGATCTCCGGCGAAAACAGCTGCTGGGCGGATTATGAGTTAGTCGATGATGGGACTCGCCTTTCCAGCGTTTCATGCTTTCTTGGGAGCCTTCTCACCCCAGCAATGCATGGAATATTTGTTACTGCATTACACTCCCGAAAACTAACATAGACCCTGACAATGGCCCCCTGGAAGAGTGTTTTCTCTACCAACCAGTGGTTTTCAGGGTCCATGTTAGTCTTCCAGGGTGTATGTTGGCCCTCAAAACATCTTAGAACCATGTAAGTACCAGGACCATCCAGTGCCAATGGGTGACCAATGGACTACTTGGAGATCTCCATTGGACACCCATTGGATGGTCCAGGTATACATGGCATACATGTATTGTTGGGCCGTTGGGCCAAGACTCAGTGATTCAAAGGAGTGGACTGTCCTTGTCGGTGCGGTTGATCTGCTATCCATTTGCCGATTCGCAGCAGGAGCCACAACTAGGACTCACTATAGTTGATGGATGTTGATGATCTTTCTGAGGATGGGCACCGGAATTCTGAACCCGTCTAGGCTTTTCACCTCCCTCCAGTCACCCGCCTACATACAAAACATCAAACACTTGGATACCGCAGGATGGATTCAGTGACAGTGAGTCCGAGTCATTCCAAAGTCATTTCCTTTGTCTCCAGCGGCAAACGTTCCTGAACTGTATGGGGCACGTTCCTGAATTCTATGTGGCCGACGTTTGCTCAGAATGACCCAGCAAGCCCAGGACAGGGTTTTCCTTCAGGGTCAGAGGTTCCCCTGCTACGGTCATGAGGGTCGGGTTTGTACGGAGCGGATACGGATGCTTTTAATCTCCCATGAATTTGAGTCCTAAGGCCAGAATCAAACTGCCTTGTCCTCGCGGGGGGTGAGGCTCGTGTTGGGCAGGATTCGGCTGCCAGCTGGTCCTGGATTCCAGGGAGGGCCTGTGATTGAATTGCGTTCGTTCTAGACGTAAACCAACATAAAAGATCATTAAAGCCATACACCCTTCAGAAATCCTTGCCCAAATCACGGAGAACAAACTGGTAAGTGCTCGTGGTCAGGGGTATCTTGGGGTATACAGTATGACATCATATGACTACCATGGCCAGGTGGTTGACTATGCTTTGTGTTCATGCACAACGAGTGTGACATTGTGTTGTCAATTTGCACATGTGTTGTTAGAAAGCAGGGAGATTTACACTGTGTTTAAATGGGTGTGTCAAAAAACTGCTTCCTCAAAACGGCGCACGCAGCCCATCAGGGGCCGCCGCCTGCAGACCTGGAGGGACACCGTTGTGGCCGAATGTTTGCCAGGCGCGGGTTTACCACGCGTGCGTTTCGCTTCGCTGGTGTTCGCTAACAATGCAGACGAGCTGTAAGCTCTTCACATCACTGGTTCGTCTGTTCTCAGCTCTTCACATCACCTTTTGTCACCTCTTGTCATTGTTTTTGACATGTGTTCGGGGCAAGCAGACGAGCCCTACATCGAGAGAAGGAGTCCTACATCGAAAGCTCAGAACTGAGGCACAGCCAGGAGTTGTTGACGAAGTCTGAAGGAAGAGAAAGCGGCGATCTGGACGGAGTTGTCTTTCTCTCACCAGTGCGATTGGGTTTTCTATGGTGGTACATGGTGGTATACCTTTGAGATCCTAGTCATTGCCGCAGTAGCCGTTGGTTGGAGCATGTTGGATCATACAGGCCCAGAAAGGTGGTTTCCTTTGCAGAGATTGCGACCGACCTAATGTGTTTCCAGCGAGTTGGAAGGGCATCCTGCATCATATTAGTCCGACGGCTTTGTCACCACAGCAAATTGAACTAACAACAATACAAGGGAACTTGCCAGATTTGTTTGTTCAGGATGAGATCATCCTTTGATGAAAGATCCTGATCACCTCAACGAAGTATATACTCATTGTGCCAGAAGATTTTTCGATGTCAGCCCATGCAGAGGCTATATCGATGTCACAGATGGCAATGCCTACAAATGGTCTTGTGCACACTATTGCAATGGTGGCCGGAACCTGAGCATGGCCGGAACTCTCGTGTGGCGAAGGAACACATGGTAATAGCAATACTGCTGCGCAGTTGGATGTATGATTAGCTGCCTACCACATCCAATCACTATATATAACATGTATATTTATTTATTATAATGAATAATATGTAAATGCTCACATACATATACACATTACATAAATCCATGTTGCAGGGGTAACCCATTTCAAGGAAGTCCTGATATCAGATCATATTCCGCCCTTCGTTTGTCACTCGTGGCTGTTGGTTTGAAGAAAAGAAGGAGTATGTAATGCATGAGTATTGATTCTAAACTCCGGATTGCTGGTAGGCTGGGCTCGAGTGCCATGTTTCTTCCGCACGGAAAGCCGCTCCACACCGCAAACGTCTCAAGCTCTACACATATCCATATTGGTTCCGGAAGCAACAACCGGCCGATGGTAGAAAATTGATCGTCCATAGCGGCAGAACGGTAGTTCTGCTCATCAACAGCATCTACATAACTACATTGACATGGAGTGGCCAGTTGAAACATTGCCGCAAGACTGCAACCAAGAGCCAGAGTCTATTGAGTCTATGACCTCCTCCCAATCATACAGGTCACACATTTGTATCATCAGCCTTCAACTATGGCTAGTTCGTTGAGCTACTAAGCACACCAACAGATCACCAGGAATCCTACAGATCCGAGGATGTAGACCGGAACCGATCACCATGGTTCCTTCGTGCTAGCTGAACCTTGGGATTCACTAGCTCACGTTCGCTTATGAATGTAGATGTGATCTGAAGACCTTGGTTCCTTCCTCCGATTACTCAGCGCGCGTGTGCAAAGAGATCCACATGCGCTACACGCCACTGGCCGGCCTGCTGCTGCTTTGCCACCACGTGGGTTCCTTGGCGCGAAAAAGTGGTTCACTGGCGGGTCCATGAGGGAGTGTTTCGATGGTCCATGAGGGTCCAAAAGAAGGACGTCGGAAAACGCGAAAAACAGCATTCGAAGTATATACGTCGGACGATGACCCAAAAATGCCAGTATCACTTGTGTACGCAAGACGTTTGTAATCACTTGCTTACCCTTGCAAATACGTCTTTTGATTCAAGTGATTTTTAAATAAATGTCGGTCAGTGGTCCTTTTCAACGAGCAGGGACTTCTGCAGGGACTTCCCGCCATGATCACCGGTCTCATTTGGGCAGTGCAAAGAGCCATTCAAACGGTTGGGTCAAAGTGGAGATGGAGATGTGCTAAGGGTGAAAAGCCACAGGATTTGCCCCTTACCTATCAAGCGGAATGTGATGAACATCCTTTTTCTCTTTCATTAGTTTGATTGACAAGCAAGAAAACCCCAAGATGACTTAATTAGACGGGTATTGGATGGTATTGGCAATATTGGAAAGGACACCAATATTGGAAGGATTCCGCTTCAGGACTCTTGGACAATGTCATAACGCATGTAGAGAACCTCTTAGAAGAGATGGTCCAGCTGTCCATTCAACGTGTCCAGCTGTCCGCACAGTACACCGGTCGCCCGTCCCAGGAACCGTGCAAGTGACGATCGAGAGATCCTCCAGGCCGACCCGACCGAGCACGGTGCCCCGAACGAACCGGCCGACCCAGCGACGTCGGCACTGGAATCAGCTTAGCGTATTTGTGACTATAGTAACTATAGCTTCTTGCTACTAGCGATGGCCTCCTTGTAGCGATGGCCTAGCTTCCTGCAGATGTGGGTTCGTCAGTGAGGGGGGACAACATCTTGGATGATCTCCGGTTTGCGATGTTCAGTCGGATGGGCATTGGGGGCACTCGGACAAACCAAGCACATGTATATTATCTACAGAAGTAATATGATTAATTAACAAATACACAAACACAACATAAAAGTGATCACGTCAATTGAGGCAACAACCATTCTTCACCGCCCGAGGTCACCGCTCAAGATTGTTAAAGTTCACCAGCGGTTTGGGTCAGTCACTGATCCTTTGCTTATAAGCTAAAATGCACTGCTTGTTCATCGGCCTGCCTCTTTGAGGACTTAATGTGTTCCTGATCTGCGGCTATATACGTTTGTCATTGTCCAAAGATACAACATAAAGACATATATATAAGTATATATAATTATATATATATATATTCTTGTTCAGGTTACATGTCCAAGGCCTTGGTGCTGCTCTTTTACTGGCCCGAATGTTTAACCTTTGAGAGTCCAGTGACTTCGGTTCAGCTTCCCGGAGCTTCCCAACATCTAGGAACCAGATAAATAGTGTGAAGGTTTCTTCAAGGAAGCCACCCCCTGCCCTCAAGGAAGCTCGGGAGTTTCCTCCAAGAATCCTGATGTTGTTTTGCGTCCGCAGCGCTGCGGCCCTTTCGGAACTGGTAGCGGCCCGAGAACTGCCCCTCGGGTCTCCCAGCCATCGTCGAAGCGTACGTCACCGACTGACAGACCCCTATAGGTTCGTATCTGAGTTCGACGTCGGCTCTCCTCCGATCTCCGATTCTCTAGAGATCGGTATGACTGGAGCCTCCTGGCACCCAGTCCCACGTGTCCCACCCGAAACGAAAAGAAAACAAAGAAAAACCGCCCCAAGCGGGTTGATGGCTGCGCGCCAGGCAACTCCTGGTGGATGGACAGCGCTTCTTTGCTCGAGGGGCTCCTCGGTGGCCCATCAATTCGACGCGTCCTTTTTCCTTGCTGTTTGTTCTTTTGTGTGTGTGCATGGTGGGTATGCAAAGCCACCGGAAGATTCGGTGAAGATTTGGTGAGGATTGACAGATCTACTGCGGGGTTGACTTGCAAAGCTTCCAAGTCGACGTGAAGGAACAAAGGCTGCACCCACTACACTTCTGCTCTCTTCTCGTTCTATCAAAACGCGGATCTTGGGAGAGGAAGGACGACTCCGATGGGCCACACACACGATAAATAGGCCGCGCAGACCTCACCTCACCTGGAGGTGGCCTACACCCCCATTCCGGTGGGCTCGGACTACGGCGATTACCTGGGCGCTTCACAGGCAGCGATTTGGACCCAGGATTTGGAGCTCATGAGACTTGGAGTCAACGAGCTGGCGAGGACGAGCACGACGTCCTGGGACCGAGAGGTCCCGGGACGGGTCTCGGGTCTCGGGGAGCCGGCGCAGACCAGCTCCTGAAGAGTAGGAGAGTTGATGGCATTTGGAACATAGCTTGAAAGTTACAGTACTTGAGAATTGTCCGAGACGGAGCTTCGATGTCTGTCATGTTTCAAGCCATGAAGGCTGGCGCAAGGGAAGGGAAAGGTTGGTGAAAGACGATTTTACTATGACATACTGTCATAATTTAACAATTTGCTGTGCCTGGGAAGCAGGCGAGAGGCTCGGGAAAGAGCAGCAGCGGACAACTTTGGGAAACGGACTTTAGGTGTTTGACTTTAGGAGAACCCCCAGCCCTAAAAGTATTTTTGGGATCTTGTGAGCATACACATTAAGGGAAGTGAACTGGACAAGCAGATGTAGTATATGAATTAGATATTTGAAAAAGCACAATTTTTTCTCAAAAAGCTTTGAGGCTTTCTTTTGGAGGCTATATACACATATGAGCCTCTTAAGGCTATACACATATATGATATCCACTTTTTCCGGTCTACCCGGAGTGTGAATCTGTGCAATGTGTTTGGCCCATCCGCAGTGACTCCCCTCCGGGTGAACCACCGGTGTATACATAGATTTTCAAACAGCCTTTTCAAAAACGCCAGTTCCCCCCCCAACAGAAACAGCCTGTTAAAGGTTCGGGCAAAAGATCACGCCCTTTTCAGACTCGGGCTGAAATCGCCGAAGGCCGAGGGCCGTTTTGTATGGATGTCTTTGGCACGATGTTCGGCATCGACCCCTCGGTCGATCCTGTTGTACTCGGACCGGCTTGTACCGTGGGACCGTGGCTTGTCGAGGAAGGCCATGAACCTCAACGCCATCCGAGTACCGGTGAAGCAGTTGGGAGCGGGTGGGTGAAGATGGCGAAGGTGGCAATGTCAAAAAGAACCCAAGCAAGTGGTGTAAGAACCCAAGCAAGTGGTGTCAAGCAGGTGACAATTCAAGCAAATGGTGTAAGATTGAAACCACCCAATTGGCATGCTTTCTTCTTGAGGCACGGGGCTGGGTTCGCATGTGGGCTGTGTTGCCAAGTTCAATTTCAGCGAGTCCAAGTGTTCTTGACAGTCCATTTGGTGATGAATCTCTGGACCTTCCAACAGGTCACCACCTGCGACTTTTGAGTCTACAAAAGCCTCCATTTCGGAGACCTGTTGGAAGGTGCTGGTATGTGATCCATCATTTTTTGTTGGACCACCATGAGTTTGGCATAATTTGGCTAACAAAGCTCGATTTGTGTGTTAAAGGACCTGTGTTTTTGGGCTTCAAGAGAAGGCGTGATCATGGAGTTGGGCTCCAATTTTCCATGCTGCAAGTGTTAACTGCTTTTTAATCTCAGCATGCTCATGGTCCATGCCTGAGGCCTATACATTTGATTCAGTGGAGGATCACACGGCCTTTCTAGATGCTTGCGATGAACGTGGTCCTTTGGTCGAGTGGGAGGCGGTCACCGAATTCTCGGGAAGGCGGTCACCCTCATCTCGAAAAGAAGCGGAAGAAGCAGAGGTGTTCCATAAGGGGTTTGCCACAGAAGTGGATGAACCATTTTGATTGGTCATTTGGGTCATGCATTTGGAACTCAATCTTCTGAAGATGCGACGAGAGAGTGGGGCCCTTTGAAGGAGCTCACTCGTCCTGAGCGTCCCAAAGACCAAAGATGAGTGACTGTAGCGTCCTAGGATGTCCTAAGGTCCTAAGCTTAATACACTCATATACACTCGTCGGACGGTTTTGGGTTACCTTGACAGTTAAAAAAAGAAGACAGGGTGTCATAGAGTGTCAATTTGGTCACTGTCATGCCGCGTGTACCTCTCCAGACAGACGACTGAAAAAAAAAAGGTCCATTTGATGGATCCATTTGATGGATCGCTGACACGGCTTAAAGAGAAAACGACTGTAGAGTCACTGTAGAGTCTGTAGAGCGGAAACGGATGGAAACGGACTCTTTCAGTCACTCAAGAGGGACTCCCTGGGACTGAAAAAACGCTAAAAACGCTTTTCTTCCCCTTTTCCTCCCTGGACTGTGAGATGTGCTGCAAAGGGTGTCGCTGTCGCATTCTCTGACGCGGCAAGAAAAGATATGAAAAGATTTGAAACCTCCAGGAGCGCTACTGAGGACAACGCAAATAGATGGCTATAGGAGTCAAAGACCAGGATGGTGTCTCTTTTGGTTTCTTTGGACCCAGATCATGGGACTGATATCCGGGTGGTTTGGACAGGATCGACGCGCAATTGGTCGACGCGGAAATGAGACTGGAAGATATGGGTGCGAAACGAGAGCTCCTTCTCCTTCGGACATGGACACCTGTTGGCCGCTCCGGTTTTCGGGATCCCTTTTCAAGTACCTATTACCCTAGGGCCCTAGGGCTCCAACTTCTAAGGTGGGTTTGGGGGGTCTAACCACCTTCTAAGATATGGTTGCAGCCCTACTTGTAGGGATAACTAAGCACCCCTGTCTCTGCCAAGACTGATGAGGCAGAGGGGGCCTTCCTCCTTACCAACTGTCGAGGTTTGCTGGTGGCGGTCACCTTGGACTACCCGGAGGACGGCAGTTTGTTCGACCCGGTCAGGGTTTCGATCATGTTTCTCAAGGGTTCGTAAGTCCATGAGGAAATGGTCTTATATGAAGGTGAATGAGCTCTTCCAAAGGTGAAACAAAATCGTACATGATTGGGCTCGTCCAATTGATAATGTTGACTCTTGATTAATCAACCCCCCCCCCTCCCCCCCTGAAAAGTAGAGCCTACCTGTACAGGGATCCACTCCAACAGCTGATATAGTGTGTCCATGCTTGACTGCTTCAAGGCTCAAGAGAGGGTCAATGGACCTAAAGAGCAAGAGGATAAGACTCTGCGCATAAAAGACACTAGCGGTCTGCACCTCTACCGTGTACGCCCTAGTCACTCTTTCAGTGGTAGCGGAGCAGTGATCCTGGAAGACCCAGGTGAGCTCCTTTCCTAGGCATAGAATTGCTTGTGGGCAAACGGCCATGGATTGGATTGACGACTGGGAAGAGCCTGATGCGGATGTGGCTTATGAGCCAGCAGCCTATGTGAATAGGCATGTGAGAAGAGAACCAGCAGCGATAGCTATGACAACACAGGTCACTACAAAGGTGCCCCCATCTTATGATGGAAAGACTTCATGGTTTTCCTATGAGGATGCCATAGACGATTGGTGTGATATCACCGAGCTGGAAGAAGAGAAGAGAGGACCAGCCTTGAGAAACAGATTAGAAGGAGAAGCAGCAGTATACAAACGTGTATTAGACAGAGATTCATTGAAGGCTAATGAGCCACCAGGAGCAGGAGTAGATTACTTCAAACGAGTACTACGACCATATTTCGTGAAAGGATCAACCAATGTATTCCTATACAGGTTTATGCAATTCGTGCGATTCAATCGAGGATCAGCCGACATGATGAAGTGGATGACAAGATTCCAGATTTTACTCCAAAGGCTTATGAGCAGTTGGATGGACATGTTAGAACCAGTCACTCAAGCACATCCCCAAGTCCTTGCTCAGATGCAGGCAGATGCAGCGTTGACTGGAGTAGCACCAACGGCAGAAAGGATTCAGGAAATCATGCAGAATGTCAATGGCAATATGAGAATTCTTCATCAGAACGAATTTCCTCTAGGAGAAAATCTGATTGCTTTACTCATGCTGTCACTTGCAGATTTGTCTCAGGACCAGCGAAACACTTTGACTTCTTTGATGACTCATCGTGGCAGGTACCTGCAGCAATACACTACAACAGAGCTGAGGACAGTTTTCATCGAGATGTTCTGCACGACAAAGACTTCAGTAGACAATCCATTGATGCAGCCGACAGGTGCTGGAGGTAGAAGATCATTTCTCGTAATAGACGAAGGAGAACTCGATGGTACATTTGGCTATTGGGCCGAAGATGAAGAAGATGGAACTGAAGGATTTTTAGATGCCCTGGACGATGTCTTTTGGGTATATGATGATCAAAACTTCTCATGGTTCCAAAGGAGATTCCAAGGAAGAAGAGCCAGAAAAGGCAAAGGAAAAGGTAGAAGGAAAGGAAAAGGAAAAGGAAGATCAGGCCGTAGATTCTTCAGACCTCGTGGAAAAGGAAAAGGAAAGAGACGAGGTAAAGGCCATTTTGCTGATGAGCAACAGACAACTTTTCCAGATGAATACCTTGAAGAGAATCCTTATGAGGACACTTGGGAGTCAAACCAAGGAGCATATGATGCCATTCTTGCCGAGGATATGAATGACTATCTTCAAGGAGAATATGATGATGCCAATGACTTTTGGCAACAGCTTGAAGAAGCATGGTTTTCCCACAAAGGAAAAGGAAAAGGCAAGAGAAAAGGCAAGAAAGGAAAAGGAAAAGATAAAGGAGATGGCAAACAAGATGCAAACTATGCAAATCAACAACAGCCACGTTCTTTACCTGCACCTTCAAGAACTTCACAAGCATCAGGAGGTCAACAATGTTTCTATGTACATTGTGTGACAGCAGCAGCTGAAGTCCATGACAGTGAGGTGGACTTGCTGTCAGGCATGATGACCTCATGCCAAGATGAAGCTGACTGCGTGGTCAACAATGGTGAGACGATCTTCGATGACATGAGTGCCCCTGTGAGGTACTCTTTGTCAAAGGAGATGCTCACAAAGGCTCCTGATGGCTTTGCGCTTATGAGCGCTGAGGAAGAAGTGAAGGAGATGCAGGCTATTTCATTTTTGACTGAGAATCGCTTCCCGCCAACTATTGCAATCCTGGACATTGGATGCACTAGAGCTATGGGATCAAGGCGAGCAGTCGACCATTTTTGCAACTATGTCGACAATCATCCAGATTGTGGATTATGGTACTCTTTTGAGGCTACCAAGAGCAAGTTTTACTTTGCCAATTCCCAGAAGGCTACTTGCTCTCAGAAGCTGGTGATTTATATGTATGATCGTGCATGGACGATCCACCATACAGAGTTCGACATAGTGGAAGAAGGAGAAGTCCCTTTGCTTATGAGCTTGCCACAGATGAGGAACTTAGGCTTTGAACTCAGGCTGACACCTCAACATGCTTATCTGACATCGGTGCCTCTTGGTATCAAATTTTTGGAGTTGAAGGTTGCAGCCAGTACTCATCTTGTGTTGGACTTCCAAGATATTGCATGGTATCTGTCTGACGTGCGTTGGCAGACTCAGCGTGAGAAGAGTTTTTACTCTCACCTCACTCACTATGAATATGGCCATATTTCTGTTGAACACAATAGTGATGAAGGTGAAGCTGAGCATGCATATCCTGTGGTTGATTTCTGGGAAGTAGATGTTCACAAGAGAGAACTGATACGTCACCACAAGGATTACAGGAAAATTCTTTTCCCAGCAACTAAGTCCTGTCCTGTAGACACTGACTTGCTGGAAGACTTGCGACTGACAATCATCAAGAAGAAGAAAGGAGGAGAAGAAATCAAGAAGACAGATGATTGGCGCAAGGCAAAATGGAAGGACCTACAACTTGGCTATGAATGGCGTGGTAGAACAATTTTTAAATTTAAGCCAGATGCCAAAATTCCAGATCTAAAGATCAGGAAGGCTGGCATTGAGCACCGTGGCATTGGTGATCCCGATGCAGTGGTGCGCTCCTCCTCAGAGAAGGTTCCCATTGCAAAGGACAGGGAACCAGGCTTCTCGTCAGAGAAGGAAGGTGCACCATCCAGTGCCGCGGAAAAGCCCGTGCCGCCAAAGTTCCGGTATACTTCCAAGGGTTTTGATCCATTTTGGAAAGGACACAAGTCAAAACCATCTGAGCCTCCGAATGATTTAAAGGGTGATGATCTTGAGGAGTATGCTCCCTCAGAACCACCTGAGAGGCCAGAAGGTGAACTTGTAGAAATTCCTAAAGCATCAAAAGGACCATCAAGTGATAAACATGAACCACTTGAACCAGGTGATGGCGCTCTTGAGCCTAGGCGGATTTCAATCCCATTACCTGGTAGTGAAGTTGTTGCAATGACACCGGCATATAGGAAGATGTTACAGAGACTGGAGGACAAGGTAGAGCTTTATAAGCTTCATGTGAAGCACTACCATATGAGTCCTACTCAGTTTCGTAGACGTGTTTCTATGTTGAAGCTTCCTGACTCTGTTTTAGAGAAGTATGAATCAGTTGTCAGGAACTGCCGTGTTTGTAACACTTCAGTGGCACCTCCGCCACGAGCCAGAGTCTCCGGTATTAGAGCTTCATGTTTTGGTGATGTTGTTTTTGCTGATCATTGTGAGGTTGAACTTCACAAGAACAAGTATATCATCTTACTTGTTCTTGATGGTGCCACAAATCTTCTCTGGGCTACGGCACAGAAAGACCTCATAGATCAAACCACCATCCAAGCATTGAGGCAATGGTCTGATGAGAACAATTGTGTTCCGAAGGCCATCGTAGGAGACGAAGCCTTTTTCACAGATGCTTTTGTTGAATACTACAGGTTCCATGGTATACAACAATGTCCTTGTGGGCCAAGAACTCCTTGGCCGAACCGAGCAGAGACAGCTGTACGTTTGTTCAAACGTATGTGGCATGTTATGAAGGTAGATCTGGATGACCCACGTTTTCGTGGTGTTACGGTCAGAGAAGTGGTCAAGAAGGTAGTTTGGGCAAGAAATTGTCAGTTGACTATCAGTGGATATTCACCAATAGAGATAGCAACTGGAAGACGTCCACCAGATCTTTTTGACCTTGAGACCGCAAGCCCTGAGCAATTGTCAGCTAATGCCGCCGCACAAGATCGTACAAATTTGGAACTACAACGTGTGGCTTTGAGAGCTCATCAAGAAGCACGACAAGCTCAGGACCTTCGAGCAGATCTTGCGAGAAGGACTATGCCAAGTGACGGTCCTTATTTCCAAGGAGAGAAGGTTTTTATTTGGACTCAGGATTCATCAAAGTTCAAGGATAAAGGACGTTGGGTTCGTGCCACAGTACTTGGACAAGAAGGAGCTATGGTCCAAGCCAACACTGGTAAGGCAGTGGTACGTGTGAATCAGTCGAAGGTTAGACGTGATCACGATGAGTGGCATGATGTTTCCATTCCGGCATTAGACGATGAGAATCCGGAGAACTTGCGTGAAGATCACGAACTGTATGTTGATTCCGAATTCGGAGAACAGTCCTTTTTCTTCTGTAATGATGATCATCCTGATGTTGTTGAGTTACTTCATGGAAACAGTGGATTATCTTGGTTCCTTTCAAAGAATGGTGTTAAAGTTGCATCTCCTATGGATTTCAAGGCAGGATACAACTTTTCCACGTGGAAGGGTCAAGATGCTATTTGGCAGCAACTGGAGAGATTGCAGCCCCACTGTATAGTGATCAACAACCCTTCTCCCAAACAGAACAGAGCTTCTATTTGGTTGCTATGTTGTAATGTGATTGAGTGGCAGTTGAGAAGAAAGAAACATGTGTTTGTGACTGTTCCCAAAGGAAACAAGTTTTGTTTGTTTTTGCAGAAGTTCATTTCATCTTTGAAGAATCCGGTCTTTACCTTTGATGTGAATATGAATTGTTTTTGTTATTGTCCGAAGGGAATGAGTTACGTGACAGTCTTCCATTCCTATGCATCCTGCCAGGGATGTAAAGGTATTGGTGACTTTTCCTTCCAAGCTAAAACAGTGCAAGCCACTAGAAGCAACCAGTACTTTAAGGATCCTGACTGGAAGAAGTTTCCGTTCTCATTTTTGGTTGAGATGAATCGTTTTCTTCCTTATAGTGAGACTTCCGACAAGCGTCAGAGTTTCCTTATTGAAGATCTTCTGGAGAACTTTGACTCTGGAAGTTTGTGTGGAACAGCTCTTTTGTTAGAGAGAGAAGCTCATCAGTCAATTTTGCTGAATTCCGTAAGAACGGAAGAGACGACGGAAATTCCGGTTCCACTTCGACACATACTACCACAAAGGTTCACTACTACTGAATTGATCAGAACCTTGAGGCAGGTAGATGCACTACCTCAGAGATCAGAGTTTGATGTGACAACATCCTCTGATTCTCGAATTGTGTCATTGATTCCAGGCCTGAAGGATATTAGACGAAGAACCTTGCCACAGATGTATTTTGAGAGATGTAAGGTCTATCGTGGTACTTTTGGTAGAGTGCATCCTCTCTTCAACTCTGAGGATGATGCAGTGTTGATTATGTGGAAGCCAGGAAAATACCATCAGGTTTTCTTTATGTTTGTGTCACAACTGTCTCCTCATCATGAACAGTTTTTGATAGATCATTGGAGTATGATAGTTTACGAGGCAGAGACGACAGGCGCCGTGAAGCGCATTGTGACACCTGATGAAGTAGCTCTAGAGGATCCAAAGGATCAACCTCCAGACTACGGACCACCGATGGATGATGATATGGCTTATGAGCCAAATCCAGTCTCGGGGGAACATCAGTATTTTGATCCTGATGATGAAGATATGTATCCGCCTGGTGATGGACCGGGTGGCAACCCTGATGATCACCAGGGTGGACAACCTCCGGGACCACCTCCGACAGGTTCCGTAGCTGGTCCGAATCAGTTCGGAAATCCCGATGTTCCTTTGGAGCAACTCGGATATCCATCGAGCGATCCGGAAGAGGCAATGCCGGAGATTTCGAGTGAATCCCGTCCGCCAGATGATCCGGGTCAACCACCGATAGGGTTTCCGAGTGATACGGATCCCGTTCATCCGTTCGTACCGTCGCCAGATTCGAACACGCCGGAGCCAGAACCATATGTTCCGGAGAATCGTGAACGTCACAGTAAGCACATGCGGAAGCTTTCTGTGGACTCAACTGATGCTTTGCCAAAGGCGAAGGTGAAGTTTCAGATAAAACGTTCTAAGGTTCAGTTACCGGGACATGACGAACCTATTCCGGCACCTCCGAAGTCCGTGCCAAGAAGTTTCTTTCCTGGACATTCGGAGAATCCGACAGCATCAAGTTCGAATCAGCAACAAGCAGCCGACATTCCCGTGCCTACGAGCACAGTCGAAGACGATGACAATGAGACGATTGATACGAATGAAACAGATTCCGAACCTATTTTTGATGAAGAAGATGTGAAAGGTTTTGAGAAGGATCCAGACAAGGATCTGGACGATGAGAAAAATCTTTTTGTTAGTTTTGACGATATGGATTTTTGTGTCATAGGTCCGAACCAAGCTCCTCCGAGTTTTAACTCGTATGATCCGAAAGGTTTTTCACAGTTCTGCCAGTATCTTGCGAAGACAATGGCGAAGAAGACGCCAAAGGCAGAGAGTGTGATTACTCCGGAAGTGCTCCGGAAGTATGCGAAGGAGATCAAGCAAGCTAAACTAGAGGAGTTTCGCAGCTTTTTAGACTTTACTGCGATGAAGTATCGCGACCGAAGAAAGCATAAGATCGATAACTATGTTACCGGTCGATGGGTCCTGACCATCAAGATTGACAAAGATGGTAATTTCAAGAAGTTTAAGGCCAGATGGGTCTGTCGAGGCTTCCAAGATGCCCAGAAATGGGACCTCCAGACGGACTCGCCAACCGCGACCAGGTATGGTTTTCGCGTAGCATGTCAGTATGCAGCCTCTTCTTTCTGGGACCTGTTACACATCGACTTGAAAACTGCCTTTCTTCAGGGGGAACTTTACGACCTCGAGCGACGCGTTATTCACGTTCAACTTCCGACCGACATCGGATTGCCTCCGTATCTTGTCGGATTGTGCACCCGTTCAGTGTACGGATTGAGTGATGCGCCTCGTCGCTGGTGGAATCGACTCGACAAGTTTTTGCACTCACTCGGATTAGTTCCGACTCGAGCCGATCGGTGCACGTACGTTTGCTACTCCGGATGTTTGAGGGTTCCTAAGGCTGTGAACTACTCATCAGAGGAGATGTCAGCCGAACCGGAACCGGTATCCTTCTACGTAGCAGGTGCGCCGCCAAACGAATTCCACGACACAGCGGAGGAAGTTCGTAGGTCTTTTCTCTGTGAAGAACGTCTGTTTTCGGTGTGTTACGGAAATAGGTCGGAGAAGACGGTGACGCGTAGCCTGCTTAAGGCAGAGGATGGAAAATGGACTCCTGTGGTAGATCAGGAACTCCAGAACTTCCTTGACTCTGTAGAGCACAAGGCAGGTTGGCATCAATATGCAAATGGCCATGCTCAAGTCGCTTATCGCGCTAAAGCTCTTCGTACTCCCGAACCTACGTATTCGCGTTCGCGTTTTTGTTTTCGGACTTCAATAGTTAAGCGTAAGGGTGTTTGGTGGCTTCTCGAGACAAACAAGGATATCAGAAACGAGAGGAGTGCAGTGACGTTGGAGGAAGAAGCTGAAACGCTTGTCAGTCTTTTTCTTCCTGCAGAACATACGTATACTGTGACACAAACGCCTCAGCTTACACCTGAAGTTGTGGAAGAGTTGCTTGAACATTTTATGGACCCTGTGCATGGCAGTAATTCTAAGAATAGGTCACCCATTGGTATGTGTTGTTTACATGTTGATGATCTTTTTGTGACAGGTCATGATATCTTTTTGAAACAGTTCAAGGATATTGTGAAGTCACAGTTTAAGATTGGACATGAGGACACTAATGACCTGATGTTTACTGGACAACGTGTTGCTTGGAAGATGCAAGAGAAGACCAAGAAGAAGGAGTACATCTCAGTAGAACAATCCCTTTGTGTTCAGGAATTGACTGAGATTATCATTCCAAAGGGTTTGAAGGATGAAGAAAAGTGTGACAAAGACATGCACACAGCCTTCAGATCACTTCTTGGCAGCATAAACTGGTTACAATCCAGAACACAATTCCAAGCATGCTACCAATTCTCAAGGTCAGCATCAGCATCAGCAGGTCCTACAATAGGTGATTGCAAGGCCCTGAACAAGCTGTGCAAACAAATCGTGACTGACCCTATGGAGTTACGGTTTTGGCCACTTGAAGGTAGTCCACGTTTAATTGCTATGCCAGATGCCGCATTCAGGAACAACAGTGACAAATCCTCTCAACGTGCGATGGTTATTTTTATGGGTGAGCAAAGGAAGGCAAAACAGAAGAACACCAAAGGCTCACTTATTTTCTTTGAATCTTCCAAGATCAAGAGAACAACCCTGTCCACAACTGTTGCAGAGTTGTATGCATTCATGAAGTGTTATGGCACTTGCCAAATGCTTAGAGGCTTGATCAAGGACATTACAGGCTACTCTACTGACATTCACATGCGCACTGATGCTAACAATCTTGTGACTACAGCTAGTACTACTCATGTTCCTGAGCAACAGGAGACTATTCATATGATCCAAATGCTTAGGAAGGAAGCATGCTCTGGTGCAATTGCTGACTTGTCACATATACGCACTCAGTGGTGTCTCGCTGACTGTCTTACTAAGAAGTCTGCTAGTCCACAAGCTTTGATAGATGCAGTACGCAGCGGTTGTTTGAAGGAAGTTGATGCACATCCACCTTTTAGATCTCTTATTGAACACAAGGCATATTTGCGTGGATGGCTTCCTACAGTATGCACACATGTTGACTTTTCACATGATGTGTTTTATCTTGGAGATTCTTTGCACTGAGAGTGAGAGGAGAGAATTCAATGCATGTGTTTTTTGTTTGAGAGAAATTTGAATTTCTTTCATGAATTTGTGCCTGCGGCTCAAATTAGCTTGGCAAGATCAGCACTTTTCTTTCGAAGACTATTGCCTTGCATCGTTGACTACCTGTCATTTCTACAACTTAGGACACTGGCCTCTGACCGGTGTACTTTGTATCAACAGAGATGACCGGTCAGGGAGCGTCCAATATGGTCAACATCTTTGAGTATGCTCGAAACTGGTCACAAAAGGTTCCTTGGGGACAACCTCAGAACTGGGCAAACCGTTTGAGACGCCCACGTACGCCAGTTGAGTTCCATAGGAACTCAGAGCAGGATGAATTGATCTTAACCGACATTCTTGCAATGTGTTTGGCACCTGAGAACCATACTAAGTTCAATTTTCGAGTACGGTGGTTCGCAGAGACTGCCAGATACGCTCTTGGCTATGTCACCCAAGAGGAAGAGGATGAATACGAGAGAAGTAGACAGTTCGTGGCAACAAGAGTCGCGTGGAGGCAAAACGATTATGGGAAGATAGCCACGGGGCTCAACTATATGCTACGACATGATCGTTCTCTCGATAGGTTGATGGACAGTAGGGCAATGGTAGAGCTTATGCCTCTGATCATAGAGGGAACTGCTCGAATGCCATCACCTTTTCGTATTTATCCTAATGCATTCTTTGCTATATTGCATAGCGATGAGAAGCAAAGATTTCATTTGGTGATTCGCTTGGACAAGAATGTTTGGCACAACACAGGCAATCAATATGATATGCCCTTCTCCATGCGTTTGGGAGTGAACCAAGGGCATACAGGACTCATGCAAAACATCAGTCCAGAGAAGTTGAATCATAGATTGACTTCTATTGAGGCAAGATGTTTGGGACATGTTTTTCATGTTACCAGAAGGGAGAACTGGGCCAGCATTGAGAGGTATGGTTTGATGAGAGATCCACAAAGTTGGAATAGAAGGAACAGAGGTGAAGGAAGAGATTATGTTCATTTTATGTACAGCAATCCACAAACTTCGCCTTACATTCCTTTAGGCCCAGGTACAGTGGTTCCAAGAGATTATGGACAGCCTTTGTATGTGAAGCTTAATGTGATTAGTTGGCTTCAGGCTGGACGTCCTCTGTATTTCAGCAACAATGGAGTGGTGCTTGCACATTGTGATGTAGAGCCCACATACTTGGACATTTGTGCGGATGAACCACGACCAGAAGATGCTCCAGAGCCAGCTAAGGAGTTGATTAACTCTTTGCCAGCAGAAAAGATAATGGAGAAGATCAACAGAGAGAAGGAGCAACAAGATAGATTGAGATCCTTGTTCACAAGACTCTCACAGGACCCGGCATTTGCACATGAAACTCTCAGGAGGATTAATGCCTTTGAGCCTGGGGTGGAACAAGCAAGGAGGCATATGCTTCTTTGGTTAGATGAGCTGACTTACGATGCCATTGTGAGCTTTTTCAGCTCTGACAATGATCCCAGACGTGAGTACAATCGTTCACGATTGAGGTCACGTCAGGTGATGCCTGAAGGCCATTATCAGATGCCACCTGGATGGTCTTTAATTCCACCTAAGGAGATTGATGATCGTGATCCTTGGAGCATCTTAGGCTATAGTGCTCCAACGTTGATTGTCAATGGAGATGGTGCTACCTCGAGATCGTTGTTTATGGTACACCCATTAGTTCTGAGCAAGGATCAGCAAAATCTGGTGAAGGCTGATGAGGAAGTGATTCGCTTTGACCACCTATGGAGAGACATCACTTCAAGGAGACCAACAGCCAGGACTTCTGAAGAACCTCAACAAGATGAAGAAGATGACTCTGCTCATGTTGCTGAGCGTGAGATGACATGGTTCATTCAGAATGTCAACAACCTGGTTCTCAACCCATGGATGATATATGACATTGGCATGGTATCACTCCATGATCGTGTAGGGACACGTGTACTCCAGAGCACTGGAGAAGACGTGATCCTCGTGAGGGATTGGGACAGGTTGACAAGGCACCAGAGAGAATATTTTTGTAGAAGGTACAAGTTGCTACGTCCAAGTGTTTATGGAACAGAGGAAGACCCCAAGACGTATGCACCGAGTTTTGAACCCGGAATTTCTCAGTGGATGGAGTTGGCACAAACTGGATACCAACAGTTTTTCTTCATCCGTGCTTGGGAGAATGGACGCCGCTGGGCTGAAATTCTGACAGACCATGGTATTTCTTCTGTAGAGCTTTCAAGCTTCTTGGATATGTGCAGAGATCCCAAATTGCTGGGTTGGAACTTTGGTATTCCAGAACCTCAGTGGGATAATTTTGGCAATACAGTGGAGGAAGCATTCAACAATCCCTTATTTGCCAAACTGCACTATCGCTTCAAGCAGGAGGAAGAGATTGGTCGTGTCATGCACCTTGTGTCAGAACTTGTTTGTGACTTTTTCATCAAGGTGCTTCCCAAGTGGGTTCTTGACCACTCGATCTTGTGGGAAGAGTTTATGATTTTGGATCCACACACAAAGCTCCCAGTTTACAAGACTTCAGAGGCCGCCTTACAAGCAGAAAGGAATCCAGAGAAGTATCATACACATTTTGCTATGAACTTCAAGAAATTCCGTTTTTCTGCAAGGATTGTGTGGTATTTGATTGACCGTGACAGGAATCATTTAGAGAGTTTTCTTCACAACTCCAACAGTAGATTTGTGCAACATGCATGCTATCAACTTCGTGAGTATGTTCAGGCGCGTGTTGCAGTTTCTGATCCCTTGTATGAGATGATCAAGAAGGAAGAGTTTGAACGCCAATACAATTCCAAGTTTTTGGAGGCGATTTCTTGCTCTCGTGTTGTAGTTGAGCCTGTAAGTTCAGGGACGTATGAGCCATCATCGAAGCTGAACTTAAAGGTACTACAAGACATCCTGAAGGGTATCTTCAAGATCCAGAAGGATGAGGAGCTTGCCAAGGAACGTGATGAAGAAGAAGAACAGGCAGCTCAAAACATCTCATACCTGTTGGCAGATGATATGGAGCTTGATTTTGATGATGATGATGTTCCAGTATGGCGCTCCATTGTCGACAAGTATAGAGGAGGTGATCAGGTGCTACAGGGAGAAGCTGTGAAGATTACTCACCTGTTCAGGGATCAAAAGGACAATGAGAAGGCGACAGAAGCTTTCAGTTCAGAGAGGACAGATTTTTATGAGACCTCAGGACCTCTTCCAAGAACCGAGGGAGAAAATCTTGTAGAGGACTTGCTCACCAAGGATGTTGCAGAACAAGCTTTTGAAGCAGGTGAAGAAGTTCCTCCTTATACAAGAGTCTCCACTATCGCTGGTGAAGTCTATACTGGAAGTATGACACTTCTAGAAGATGAGAATATGGAAGAGGAAGTTCCTGAAGAAGATCCTGCAGTTGAACCTGAAAAGGAACAAGAAATATTTGATGAAGATGCAGGTATTTTTCCTTCAGAGGAACCAAAGATGGAAGTTGACCAGGAGGAAGCCAAGGAAGAGTCAACACCACACTTTCTGTCAAGAGAGATAGGTGAGGACTCGACTGCATCGCACTTACCATCAGGTGAGATGGATGCTAACCTTGATGATACTTCAGGTCAGCGGAAATCGAAGAGAAGCCGCCTGAATAAAATTCCTGATCCTCATTTTCATGAAGAAGTTCAGGATGATGCAACCATGGAAGAGAAGAAAGAGGCGGTGGAGAAAATAAAGGGGGTCAGAGAGGATGATGGAGAGAAGAAATTGGAGGCTGAAATCCAAGAATCTTTTCCATCTGAAGTAGTTGTTGAAAAGGATACAACAAAAGCTGACGATACCTATGAATTGCATACTTCACCTTTGAAGTTGCTTGGAGAGATTACAGGAGATCCAGGTATTGGCTTTTATCAACTATGCTTCAGGGAAACTCATGCAAGATTGCTGAATCATGTTTGTTTCAGAAAGGGTGAGATTTCCCATCCTCATTATCAGTCAAGGATCAACGAGAATGATTTTGTACGATCCATTCGTAATATCTGTCCAGTACCTCCACCTGATTGTTATGAACATGAACTAGAGCATGATTTGAAGAGATTCTTCATCAATGATGACCGCATCATTTATTTGGATGGCAGGTATCAGGTCGATCCAAAGGCCCTTGAAAGGGCAGAACATGCTCGAGAAGAATTGGAGGAGACGAAGAAGGAACTCAAGAATGAACTGGAAGAATATGGTCCCAAGGGACCCAGTTGGGACTTTGTCACCTTCTATGAAGAGCTGTGCAGAAGGTTCCTCAAGGGAAGAATAGAAGAACCATATGGAACTAATTTATTGGCCAGCTCAGAGTCCTTGACATTTTTATCCTGGAACTATGGCAACATGGTTCGTGGTCAGAAGTACACCACACCAAGGTTTCTCCAAGGACTTGATAGTGCAATGAGGCCACGCAAACAGAGCGCCATGTCACTTCAGAATGAGCAATTTGAGAACAACCTTTTCTTCAACATGCTCTTCTTTTTACGTGCACATGTCGTGATTCTCCAGGAAGCTCATCTTCTTGTTCCTGCCAAGGAATTTATTGAGCAAAAGAATTGGACAGTTTGTTTCAATGATTGGGAGAATCTTGCAGTGATGGCCAGATTGGCACCAGGTGGATATGTCAAGATCATTGCTGGACATGATCAAGAACTTGGTCACTGTGAACAGCGTGATGTAACTTGGGCTATCTACGAGATTTGTTTTGGAGAAACAAGGCCTCGTCAAGATTTCAAGGATGCAGACTTTGAATTTGATGACTATGGTCCTGAGGACAAGCGTGTTCCACTTACTCGAGCGAACATGCATACCATCAGAGTCTGTAATTACCATGTTGATACACACCGTGCTGTGGATGCCCACCTACTGACAGGAGAACAAACAGCATTGATGCTTTACGAGTGTTTTGTCTATGAGGTGGACATCATTTCTGGTGATGCAAATAGTTTGGCCTACAGAATGTCTGGGTACAAAAGGCAGCCAATGGCTAATTACTATTATAGCACCATGCAGCATTGGATCCGCAAGTTTTCAGAAGCTCGTGTAAAAGCAGATCTTGGTATCAAAGCACCTATTCCCAGAACATTTTACAGTTCAACTTCACAGGTCCTCAAGAAGTGTGAAGTTTACTTTGATAAACTCTGGGAAGAATATTCTACGGTTGAAAGAGAAGAATACCAAGGATCACAGCTTGGCGATACATGTTTGTCTACCATTGTTGAATGGGGTCATTCAATGAGTGAAGAGGAATATGAAAATTCCACAGTGAGCACGAAGGAGTTCATCTGTAATTTTTCAGAGAACTTTGCTATGATTGATACAGAGGTTATGTGCTCAAGGCCCACTGACGAGGACAGTCATGGTCCAATGTTTATTTCACTCAGACCAGCTTCCTTTTCATCTGGAGACAGAAGACAGTATCGCATGGGAGCAACTCTTCATGAGGCTAACTTGCGGAGGAAGGAGAGACAAAAGCAGAATAGAAAGAAAGGAAGGCCGCCAACCTCTGGTCAAGCAGCTTCATCGTCTGCAGCGGCATAATTCCTGAGCGAAGGCTTAAATTTAAATGATGGCTAGGAAGTGAAGATACTTCTGGTTACAGTTGATACTTTGCTTCCAAGCTTGACTTTAAGTTGCCAGGCTGAAGTTTTAATGAACTCTGGTTTGCAACCAGGAGAAACTTTTTATCAAGGAAGATACTCCTGCATTCCAGGTTTATACGCTTTAGCATGTAGATAGGTATGGACAGTTTTGCATAACTGATGATATCTATCACAGTCGCTTTTCTGAGATGACCTCTAATGGACAACCAGTCATGGTTGATGATTAAGTCATCTCATGATTGCAATTGTAGTGCAAGATTTTTTGTACATACATTTGCCGGTATCTCCTTCTTGTGTTTTTGATGTGAATGTGAAAGAGAGTCCTTTTGATGCAGTTTATTTTGTCTGTGAATGAAAGCGGTCGAGACCACGTCACGAGAAGATTATTCCTCGGACCGTACGCTCCTTGCATTTTGCAAGGCATCTTAATTCATTGCATTGTGCGGTCTTGAATTTTTAGTTCTTTGTTACGCGAGTGTCGTTTGATTCTTTTATAGGTCTCTGTAGAGAAAAAGCCGCTTTCCCTTTTTGGTTTGATTTAGCTCAGGCCACAAAGAGCTAGTGAGCGCCGGTACATGGTATCTCCGCCTGCGAAAAGTACAGTCTCCAGCCGAGGTACATTATCGATTTGATCTTGTACTTGAGGTGAGTCAGCTATGCTCCCTCACTGTATTTAGTAGCTATGAGATTATCTTCTCCAAAGTGTGAAACACACTGGATTAGATAAGTACATGGCACCGTAGTTTTCTTTTAAGTTGTCAGAGCTAGCTGGACTGTTTTAGCCTTGCAGTAGAAAAAGAGTATGCGACATACGCAATCAGCTAGAAGTGGACATGAATCTTGTGCCTGCTGAAAAGTAGAGCCTACCTGTACAGGGATCCACTCCAACAGCTGATATAGTGTGTCCATGCTTGACTGCTTCAAGGCTCAAGAGAGGGTCAATGGACCTAAAGAGCAAGAGGATAAGACTCTGCGCATAAAAGACACTAGCGGTCTGCACCTCTACCGTGTACGCCCTAGTCACTCTTTCACCCCCCCCCCCCTCAACAATTGGGGCCTCTAGAATAATATGCTAGAAAAACAATCAATTGATAATTAAATAAGGAATCCTTAGCTAGCTACCTCTGGAGCTACTCTGGCAATACTAAAGTGAAAGGAATCATTACTTAGCTATCTCTGGCAATATTTAAAATGAAAGGAATCATTACTTAAGAACATCAAATCTCAATGGAAATCTCAAAAAATAATAGACTTTTGCATTCAAAGACCTTCAAAATCATCAAATCTCAATGGAAATCTC
>CAXAMN010024139.1:777877-817272 GCA_963970005.1 Durusdinium trenchii | reverse complement strand
ATCATCATCATCATCATCATCATCATCATCATCATCATCATCATCATCATCATCACAGTTCCAGTACGCAGGAATCGCTCAAGAGCCCTCCCATAGCCGACATGCTGTAGGCTTACTATATTCACTAAGATCCTGGAAACACGCGGGTACGGGTGCCCTTTGGCCATGGGGATCCTGCTAAGGCCACTGGAGCTGGTTCAAATCCGCAGGCGGGGTGATGGCTGCATGGGGAATCCATGACCCTCCAGCCCCAAAGTCAATGCTTTTGGGCCTCAAGGTCCGGAGTGTTGCCATCATTGTAGATTTGGGTGCTTCGTACGTTTCGATCAGCAAAGTTCAGCCTCTTGATCTTTTGTTCCAGTGCAGTGCAGCGCGGCATTTGCAATTTCGTTGCGTAGTGCCTAGGTGCACTGCTCTTGTTGCCTTCCGGGTTGAAGTCATGGCTCTCGAGTATGAACAGAGCATGGACGTGATGAAACTCGAACCGTGGCTCCTAATGATTCTAGAGTCTAAAGAGGTCTAAAGTTAGAGAGGGGTGTTGTTGCTATAGCATGGAAACGTTTGTTGGATGGTTTTGGAATGTTTTGGATCATTGAACCATGTTGAACCCAAGAGCATGCTCACATTCCCCACAACGTCCGCTGCTCAGAGCTGCTGGCCAGGCGCGCCAGGCGCGCCCGGCGGTCGCGCAGCTCACGGCGCTCTTCGGTGCTGATGTCTTCGAGGGCTCCAGCAGTATTGGGGCTGAGGCGCAGTGAGCTAAGCGTTTGGGGGGCGGAGGCTGGGAGGAGGATCATCCTGATCAGAGGAGACATTTACTAAAGATGCCTGTGAGGGGAGACATATACTTTTAGATGCTATCCAAACTGTCCGACCCTGAGGCATTCGCCCAGGTCCTGTCGGTCCTGTCGGTGTGCGAAAGAGGAGCATTGACTGTTTGTTTTCATGTAGAGATGGAGAGATGGAAGGCAATCCTATGGCAAGGCCAGTGTGCGGAAGTGTCCCCGCATGTCCCCACTGTCACAGACTAACAAACTGACACCTTCAACTTGTCCTTGTGCAGCCCTGATAGTGCGTACAGGATTGTCCTTCCCAACTCACAAACTGCAACTGTAACTACATCATGCTTGGGCAGCCCTCACAGTGAGGCAACGATCCGCAGGTCTGACAGATTGTGCAGATGTTTGCGCATGGTGTGCCCGGAGAAATCACTAGTGAACTTTCGCGAAGGATCCGCGAATGTGCCGGGCCGCTAAAGCCCCGGTTCCAAAATTGAGTGCCCCGCAACATTCCCCGAGCTGCATTGCCCTGTGTTGGTAGCTGGCACGAGGGATTGATTGAGTTGTGCAGCCTCCTCATGCTGCAAGTGACTCTAGAGAGTAGCTGTAACTCTCAATCCACTATCATGCTGCCTGATGGCTGTCCATCGCCTTTGCGTTGCTTCGTTGTAACCTTGTTGTAAAGACGTCACTAAATACCCTATGGCAGTGGCCAACGTTGAATCCCAGTTCTCCACCCAGACCAGGACAGCAGACCGCAGACCAGTCCGGGGTGATCGCATAGGTCGAATCGGCGGTCCAGGCAGATCTTTACGCGCTCAAGTCGAACCCTGGACACAACGTCGGGGCCGTCGACGAGATTGTTGCTTGGTCGCCCGAGTCCAGAGACCACAAAGCGACGACCCGCATCCCGTGGTCGCACCGTTTGTTAAAAAAGAAGTTAGACTTGATCCTTCTCTCCAGCATGAATCCAAAGACAACATCCATAATACCAGAAGCTTGAACATGGGCTTTGCATGTCTTCCCCAGGCGCGTCGGAATCATCATCACTGGCGACCGAAGTTCATCCGACTCAGGTGACAAAGTATCACTCCTGGGACGCTGGATCTGGACCTGATGGGCAATCAGCACCTTGGATGAGCAACCGCATGGGAATCCAAATGAGAGATTTGACATGATTTGACCCCTATTATAGGTAGTGATGTGGTGGTACCAGGTGTGGGAAGTTCTGAGAACGCCCTGAGGGTTGAAGAAATAAATCCCAAACTCCAAGAAGGCACAAGCGAACCCGAACCGGATGGCACTACCCAGGCTTGATCACTCACCAAACAGCGCGGCTGAACCGGTTGAGGGGAATTAGAGGGGACGCCATCGCTGAAAAGACATGGGCGTGGTGAGCCATGATGTTTGACCTTTTGGTTGTTGTTTTGTTGTATCTATTCATGGGCCGCTGAGAGGTTTAGGGGTGTTCATGAACCGCCGCAACCATGGGTACTCTCATGTTCCAATTGATCAAGTGAAAGAGGTGCCAAACAGTTTTTTTTGTGAGGCATGTTTGAAGCGTGCATCGCAGACACAACCATTTTTGACCCTCTTTGAAGGGCAAGATGGGTGTGCAATTTGCATCCGATTGGGGTGGCGATGACTCGTCAGTTGTCGTTTAGGACAGAATTATCCACCTCCTGGAGCAGCTGCTCCATCTTCCCTCACTTTCTTCATCAGGGTTCTTTGGTCAAAGCTACCTGATGAGACTTGATGGGGGTTTTAAGAGGTTAACACGTACATAAGCATTGCTGAGGGGCAACAAGCAGAATATGGGCGAAGGCCCAATGGGGAGATTCACACATGAGACTGTTTCAGGTGTTTTAAGCACAACGGCATACCAGATTGAACGGACTGCAACATCTAGACTTGTCCCACAGCAACCGCAGACAATTCCACTGCTTTCGGCACTAAACCACCTTTATGGTTCTAAGATGATATGGGATATCTTAAATAAATTATCCACACCCCCCCTTTGAGTTAGCAGATATTTATGTTGTTAAAGTTAAATTTCAATGTCAATGGTTAACTTTTTAGGCTGGGGGGGTTTGCAATGGTTAACTTTTTAGGCTGGGGGGGTTATGTGAAAGCTTACTGCGGTTAAATTAAGATATCAACACGTCGTTCTGATAGTTCTGAGGTTTTCGTATCTTCTGTCTTGACTGCAAACTGCGTAATTATTCTTGAAACTAGCAACGGGCTTGGACTGGAGCCACGGAAATGGAACTATTGTTCCACGGAGCAGATACAATCCCACACACACACACATTTGTGGGGTATGTGTGAGGTCAACCCCTCCTGGATAAATTTATACAGGCGTACAGGCTGGACAATTGTTTGCAGGTTGGTGGATGTGGGGGCACAGACAACAAGCCTACTAGGATCTAGTAGCTTTCACACCTCTAGGTTAAGGTGCAAAGGATACAGTGCTTGGTTTGTTGGGCTTTAATGTTCCGGGAAAGGAACGCTATGAACATTTGCTGTCTATGATTGCTCTTGCATGCTTTTGTAGGGGGCCCCTGGCCATTGATTGTTGAATAATTATCTAATACTGTATATAGTGATATCCTGGATAACTTTTTGGAATCTATGTCCCAGGGTCTCAGTTGAATACATTAATTATCCTGGGGGGGTTGAGGGGGGGTCCTTCTAAGATAACCCATATCAAAGACGAAGATGAAGCTCATGAAGCGAAGATGAGATGAAGTTCAAATCTTGATCATGCATGTTCCCGTGCAGGAACCAAAGGTGCAGATGATGAGATGCCAAAAAAGACGCTGATGATCCAACCAGACGTCATTACCCCCACCCAATCAGCAGTCTGGTAGACACAACATCATGACTGCTGTGTAGCAGTGGTCAAATCAAACAACGTTACATCAGTAGAAGGTCCGAAAAGGAAAAAGAACAGGAGGCCGTAACGCCGTTGACACCCAAGACCACCACCACGTTTTTCCCCCGCACACTGAAGAAACATCCATTTACTTGCGCAATGATACAATGTGAAACCCATGTTGAACTGCCGCAGGTGTACAACGAAGTGGGCCTCGTTCGCTTCCCTGCCCTTACGCTCTCGGAGTGCAGCAACGGAACTGCCCCTTGCCATAACGGGCAGTAGCAGGCTTCCCGCGCGCGGCACTGGCGGGATTGGAAGATGGGAGCCGGGGGCCGCAGCTTTTCAACTAGCTATGAAAGTCAGAAATGATGCCAGCCAAGAACGAGATATGCTTTGGAGGCTTCGCAGGGTCAGCCTTCTAATTTGAGCCTTGAATGCATGAAACATAGGGTCTCAACAAAAACCAGGCTCCTTCCAGTTCACGAAGCAACGGGAGTGGCCACTGTGCTCAGAAGCTGTATCGAGGCCACGGTGCTTTTGACTGTGAAATGGATCTCCAGCTCCTCGCTGGTGTTGCTTGGCGGAATCAGAATTGAATACATACAGGACAGAATCTAACAGGGTGACAAAAGCATCTAAAGTCTCGTTCACGTCGTAGAGAAATCTTAGGGTGTTTTTTGCACTTTGACTTTAGCAGCCTACAGAGTCGCCTTGCCTTTGTTGGTGGTCAGATCGGACAGATATCAGTCTTGAATTTTGCGGCGTAGTCAGTCATTGAAAAGTAACACTACAAAGTCATCCACGATCCGGTCGATATATACAGAATCTGTATAGTAGCCAAAACTTTACAAGCGTCCGATGGATTTGTCCCACATTCAGCAGCCTTCAGTGAATGTTTCCCATGTATTGATTACAACACTACATCTTAAAGGCATCTATAGACTCTATAGACACATCTTAGCAACAAGAGTGGTGCTATTGCGGCCAGGGTGATGGATGTGTGTGTGTGAGGCTAGGTGCGGCTACCGGGGCACGATCGTCACGGCACGGCGCGGAGCATCGGTAGGAGTGTAGCACTCACATTAGGGTGAGTGCTTTAAGTACATGCAGTGTGATATGGCAGTGCCAATGTTGAAAGTATCCTGTACGGTTGGTATCGCCAGTGGCAGATTCCCAGTAGCACGACCCGAAATGCTGGAAAGACCAATTTTCCCAACCAACATGGGGGAAAACATACGGATTTGGCACCCGCGGACTCCACTTCAGGCTGGCTTATGGCCCCGTGGCTGACCAGAGCTGGCCCGAGCTGAGCACCACTTGGGACAACTTCCCAAGCTTCGAACCTTTGGCAGAGCCATCTTCGGTGGGACACATCCCCGAAAGAGCCTGGGAAAGGATGCCGATTTCGGTGATCAAGTGATTGGTCATACTTATTCACATATTAATTGATATTAATAGGATGCTATCATGTGCTATCGGTTTTGATGTGCGTGTATACTTGTGTTGTTCCAAGTTCTGCTTCTTTTTGGTCCTTGCAGCCAGCAACAAGAAACACCTGGAAGATCTAAGCTCAAAAAGGCTCTGGAAGGACAAAGGACACGAGCTTTGGCCAATCAAGCTTTGGCAGTTTGGCATGCATCCTTTGAAAACTGTGGTAGACCAGAAGGGATCCTGAGAGTGTTGGTTGACAAACTCCTCTTGAAGATCCACTTCAAGGCAGCAAACCTGAATCCGGTCTATCACTTTGTGAGTCCCTATTTGTCTATAGGTTGTATCTATATTTATGATTTGTACTTGTGGTTTTGTTTGAGTGAGGCAGGTTCCCATGTCAAACGCAGAGTGCGGGTGCGCCTTCATTTGTCTTCGAGTCCAGAACGAAGCAAGGTGGATCCTTAGTATAGAATCTATAGAGCTTTCTTGGATCAACGCACTTCATTTAGACATAGTTCCTATAGCTAGCAGAAGTTTGGATACAGATGTCAAGGTCACCGCCAGCGCTCGGATCGCCATGAACATCACCCACTGACCACGCTTACCACGCTGGTTCTCTAAACGCTCGTGTCCCGTCACGGCTCGGATCGCTAGCTTTCACTCCCCCTGGAGAGGCTGAAGGTACGACTGGAACCTCCTGGCACTCACCATCCTCACCCCAGTCCCACCTTCTCACTTTTAGGTATGACTGGAGCCGCATAGCAGTCCTGTTGTTGTAGAGAGTGTAGGGCTTCCCGGAGCCAGATCATCGCAGGGCCTTCTCCCTTCACCCCCACCCACCCATCGGTGATGATCGAGGATCCCTACGACCGACGGACCTTGACTGTCACTTCTGATGAGCTGAATCAGGCTGTGAGCTTGAGTGTGAGACTTGGCAGATGAGATGGTGTTGGCCCGATATGAGTGTGGATCGTTCCAGTTCGCATGGGGCGGACCCAACATCTAATAGGGGGTAGTACCATGTAGTACCTTCATATTGTGTTGCTCCGGGCCCAAGATTCTTCCTGCGAGCAGGTGATTGATTCTTGCTTTTGCGTTACAGTACCGTTTATATGCGCAAAGCCGTCTCACGTTATAGCGAAAAAAGGGATGCTGATTTGAAGTTGTAGACATGGTTTTTGATCCGCAAATCTCAAATGCACTCGCCAGAGGACTGGCGATAGGGTGGAGAGTCCATGTTTGCCCAGTGGGTTTTCAGCTGAATTGGAACTTCGCGGGACAGGCCGCTGGCAGCCTTGGAAGAAGTGAGGTTGGACGATATAACATCTCTTCATGCTCAGCTCCCAGGTGTACAATGCACCACTTTCTTGAGTGGTGGGGCGCACAGCCTGGGCAAGCTGACAAAGCTGCCGCAAAGGTCTATCTTTTGTTGTTTACCATGTTTCACCTGGCAAAATGCATGCGACCGCCTAATCCGGGCACATTGCTGTGGGTCATGGCACCAGTATACCCACTGGTTGATCTACCAGGATACCTCCAAATGTTGATCCATCCCCACATTGGGAAGGACTTCCCAGACCCCCTAAGGGACTGGTGGAGCTCTGGCACTGCCTTGTCCATGTGGTTGCAGCCGGATGACACGGCCCGGCGGGGTAGGACCCGGGAGACCGGGTTAGATTTGAGGATCTGGGTGGAGGTGAGAGATCTGCAAGAGGTGCAAGAGGTTTGTTGGATCTGGTCGTGGGCATTTGTTGAAATCCGTTTTCACCCGAAATCGATCAGAGTAATACTCCTTGTATCTCGGGTGGACGATGGGATGTGGTACAAAAGAATCGCAACATGTTTGGTACCACATCCCATGAAATGATACTACTTTTGTGATCTTTTGTGGTTTGAACCAGCTGATGTCCCCGCTTCCCGGTTCGAAAAAAAATGAATTTCTCTGGCTGCGAGGAACATCTATTGGCAATCTATTGGCCGTTCTCCAGTGATCTATATGTATATATATATATGATCTATTCAATGTGTCCAACCCAAGGGCCATGATGTTTTCAACTTCCAACCCAAGTGTCGGTGAAGCCCCTTGTCCGTCCACCTGGTCGTTCGGTGCAGCTCTAGAATTAGGATCAAGAATACAGCAATTTCTGAAGACATACAGTATGCGTTTGCAATCCTTACATATACTGTAAAACATTATAGAACCTGTTTGACCATGTTTGACCTGGTTTTGGAGTGCCAACCACCCAGACACGATCTGATTGGTGCCAAAACAGCGTCGTCCACCGCCAGTTCGGTCGTCCACGCTCCACCCCGCTTCCCACTGGGTCGTGACGAGGTGGCTGCCAACAGTGACGAGAATCTGAACTTCTTTTCACGAGAAGCCAGCAGCTGGGCACAGCCACAACTGGTGGTGAGCTGCAGCTACTCATGGTCTGCAAGCAATTGGCGCCTTGGACGACCTGGCGCCGTAAGCCACCTCTCCCACATCTAATGAAGTGATTAAACGAAGTGAGACCGTGACCCCCCCAAAGAAGGCTGTTTGCAACTGAGTAGTCCCTAGGGCTCCAACCATATCCTTAGAAGGTGGTTAGAACCCCCAAACCCACCTTAACCATCTTCTCAGGATGTAGTTGGAGCCCTAGGGAATTCAAGGCCAGACCAAATGGTCTAACCATTTCCGATGGTTTCGCGCGGGTTCTTGCTAGTTTCGTCAGACGAAGAGCTGGCCACAGATTCCGAACAAATGCTCAGCTGGTCGTGTGTATTCTAATTCTATGAATTTCGTGTTTCTAATAGCTTCTTGTTACTAGTAGTAAGGCCCTAGTAGCGTCCTTGCTCGTAGTAGCGATGCCCTTGCTCCTAGTAGCGTCCTTGCTCCAGTCCCTGGTCCCTGGATGTTCCCTGAATGTCGGGGGATTTGCTTCGCTCCACTGGGACTTAAAGGATCGGATTGGGTTTCCGTGCAACGAAAGGAGGCGTACAAACGACCACCTGCGGGTGGGAGAAGGAGGCAGACTCTGTCATGGATTGGTCTGTTGAGCTTTATTAAGCGTTATGTGATGTTACGGTAATTTGATCCCGTTTGGAAAGTGCAGATTCTGACGTTCCAGACAACCACCCAGTCAAGAACGGCTATGGGGGTCGGACATGGTTGGACTGTAGAGGTATATAGCAACAACGACCACTACGACCAGTGCCATCACTACGACGACCACGACCACGACCACAACGACAAGCAGCACCACTACTAGCAGCACCAGTACCACCAGCAGCACCACTACCGCCGAGCCATCAACTACGACTGAACCACCCACCACAACCGATGCACAAGCCGCCACCACCACCGCAACAACCTCCACCGATGCACCCACAACGACTACAGCATCCGATGCAACCGACACCACCACAACCACAACCAGAACTAGCACCACATCCAATGAGCCCACCACAGACACCACCACAACAAGTCTTACTACAACGACTGGCACAAGGACAAGCACCACTTCTACCACCACTATTGATTCAACTTCCACAACTGCGACTACGACGGTCGTTAGTTCCACCAAGTCCAGCAGCACCACAGCCAGCGTCACAGCCAGCGTCACAGCGAGCACAACGAGCACCCCCATGGAGGTTGATTCAGCCGTCGGAGATGTTACAACAAGCTCGACAACGGCTTCAACAACCTCTATGAGCAGTACTACCACCCTCGCAATGTTGACTGCAAGTTTGACAACCGCCCGTGCTGCTGATGCCACTGTGGTCACCACAGCGACGACATCAAGAAGTCAAAGCATCTCAACAGTTGGCGCGACATCGATGACCTCCACCAGCGCATTCACCTTAGGCAGAGATCCCACCACTTCCAGCGACCCCTTCAGCTCCACGTCCTTCCACGACGGAACGGAGCTGCAGCTTGGTGTGGCGTGTGGTGGACAGGGAGTTCGGTGGATTCGGCCATGGAAATTCCTCCTTGGACTTTCATGTCTCATTATTACCACTGGTGTTCGTTCGGTTGTTGTAGTAGTCGTTGCAGTAGTAGCAGTAGCAGTAGCGGTAGCAGTAGTAGTACTAGAAGTAGAAGTCGTAGCAGTAGTAGTAGTAGTAGTAGTAGTAGTAGTAGTAGCCTTTGCCGTCGTCGTTGTTGTTGTTGTTTCTGGTGTGTTGGATTCTGAAATATTCTGAACAGGCAAAACATTGCAAAACATAGCAGAACAAGCATACTGCCAATTGTTTTAACTTAACTTAAAGTGTCCCAGTCCGCCAGACATGTAGCAATGTATAAGGTTAGCAGTAGCATGCAGTAGCATTGTTTGGATCCTTGATCACATTTCTCTCCAGGTCCCAGGACATCTGCACACTGCACTGAAGGTGCTTTCAACCAAAGGAAGCCTGTTCCGGAAGCCCTTAACCGGATGTGTTCAGATTCTCGACGTGGGGAGTCCATTTTGTGATACACAAGGCTGGTCCACAAAGAGTGATCGCGTAGCAAAGTGAGACCCGCAGCTGCAGAAATATGAAGAAAGGACCTTTGGTGTGTATATATAATATCTATAGTAGTATAATATATAGGTGTCAACAGTGCAACAGCTTTAGGTTTGAGCCTTGAACGGTCGGAGTGCCAACTCCAGGCAACCCACCACCAGTGCCCTGGGGGAGGCAGCGCGGGGGACGGCAGCACGATGGTGGAAGCATTGGCGGAATCGTGCGAAGGCCCTGAAGGTCCCAATGGACTGCAGTAATTATATAAATGTCCTAGCCTGGTTCTTTAGCTCATTGAATACCTATTGGTTTCAGCAGGATCCGGAATCTAGTAAGATAAGGCCTGTTGAGTTGTAGGGAGGGCCGGAATAATACAAGCGCTAGGTAAAATGATTGTGTAAAGGTGCCAGTCGCCACAGATTTGTTCTATCATATTCGAGGGTTGCATTTGTCGCGTGATTGAGCGTTTGATATCCTCGTGCTTTTAACTGGTGAATGGTTTTTCATCAGCGGGATGTCATCCACCAGCGATGTCATTTATCTTCTACAGGTGCCTATCTAGCTGTATCACTGAGGATTACACCTGGGAAGATTCATATGGAACCTGATAGATCCTGATAGTATGGACCAGATTGGAAGACAATTTTCTTCTAATATTAATATATATATACAAACCGGGCGTGGAAGACTCAGGTTCCCATGTGGGTCTCGGAACCCAGTCCGCATTGGAAGACAATTTTCTTCTAATATATATATATATATACAAACCGGGCGTGGAAGACTCAGGTTCCCATGTGGGTCTCGGAACCCAGTCCGCTGGAGCTATCAACTGTCCGCCAAGCCAAGCCGGTCTGCCAGGAGCTGCCAAGTACGGCGAGTGAAACAACATCCACAGCCGGAACGCGAGATTCTTCCACCTCTACCTTAGGCGAAAAGATTCTTGGGGTGTGTGTGCAGGGATGCCAGGTAAAGCTCAACAACAAGAACGACGATGACGACCACATAATTTGCATAATGGTATTTTTTGAAGCAGTGTGTTTGGGTGTTGCCCTGTCCGCTGATTGCTGAACCACGGCAGTCTTTGGAACCAAGCACTAGTGCTGGATCGTACTCTTTCAGTGCTGGAGTGGGTCAGTAGCAGTCGCGATTGGTGAAATGTAGTGAGGAGGCAGCACAATTTGGCAGCCCCAGAAATACTGAGGTCTTGTTGATATTTGGTTGTGCAGGAGTCTGTAATTAGAACAGTCGGTCTAGGAAAAAGATTGATTTGGTTGCTAAACACTAATCACGACGTGTTTCTATTTCCTGGGATATGTATATCGTTATATATCCATATTTGCAAATTTTCACCTTTCACCATCACATTTATAGCTGAGTACGAGAATTCGGATCTAAACAAGATGTTTATATATGTTCCGGATCTGTGTCTTGCAGACATTTTGCACATGCCTCACGAGGCATCTCGACAATCCAAGCCAGCTGCAAGTTGACGATCTCAAACCTGAGGCCTAAGCTGGCTGTGATCAATGCTAATGGCTAGTGTTTGATATGGTCATGTTGCAAAAAAAGTGGAGCAGTGGGTAGAGACATCTTGGTATTTTTGGCCAAGCTGGACACAGGAGGTTGGTAGACGCTTCTTCCAGGGTTCACTGGTTGAAATCACTTGTGTTTGTTTTTGGTGGTTCTTAGTTCTTCTTTCAATGTCCTGCCTCAACTCACACCTCCGCAACGGAAGCAAGTGCTGGCAAATGTGTGTTTTATATAGTTACATAAGTTACACATTGCAAAAAGGAACGTGCGTTTCATGCAATTGATCAATCTATCCGAGCTCAAGCTTCCGTTTCGAAACTCAAACCTCAAACACGTGGGGAATCATTGCGACCGTGCGAAGCAGGGTCGACGCCGTCGGGTTCGACTCTTCCGCAGGGCCGACCAGTCGCCCAGCGACCTGCATTTGCACGTCACCGTCGCGCTGGCAGCGGCGCTGGAGTTGGAGGTGAAGCGTCTCCGCAATGTGGCGCCTTGGTGATGACAGGGGTGTGGGCTCACACCATAGGATGGTGTTATGACACCAAGTTACCAACATGACAGTCGGACGTGTTGTTTTGTTGCTGGAGAGATGGGGATGACAGGATCGGAGTCCTATTCCATAGCTCCGAACCTTCTTCTGAACCTTTCTCCTTCCGGAACTGTGACCGGGATGAGATGATCTTCAGATGACCCGGTGAAGCCGAACGGTCATGTCGTCCAGAGGTCGGAGACTCTTCGCTTCGCTGAAACACGTGGCCTACGGCGGTCCTCGAACAAACACCAGATGTTCCGACCGAACTGCCCACCACGTTCTGAACTTTTTTTTTGTAAACAGTTCGCAAAAAAGCGTGGGCAGTTCGCTTTTAAGCGTTGCTTTTTCGGTTCATGTGACCTTGACTTGTTTCCATTGACCGGGGTAAAACATGAGTCGGTTCGATGTGTTTAGAGATGAATGCTTCCTTGAACAGTTATGAACACGTACGAAAACTTTACAGAACCCTGCGCCGTGGGCCGTGAGTGAGTACGTGTGTTCCAGTGTATCCTTCAATATGTAGTTGATGGTTCTTGTTTTGCAATCTTGGCCTTCACGACGCCAAAGGCTTCTTGCAGAATACATCTCTACATTGCGCTGAGATATTGAGAGAGGACAAGGCTATGAGCCAAACATCAGATCATACACAAAATACATCAAACATGTCATCAATTTGGGAACTTGTTTTGTGGATGGGGTGCAAAATAGAAGACAGTACCAACAACGCCAAACAAATTGAAATTGGAAGGATAACTCTGTCCAAAAAATTATAGAATATTTGTCATGGTTATTTGTTTACCATCCTAATGAACAGACTACTGGGTATATAGTTATTAGTCACCCCATGCCACACTGAAACTTTTGGAATGTTTGATTTCCTTGTATTTCGCCACCCATACAACATCTTCCCAAAATATTTTTTTTTAAGAATTTGCTTGATTTTTGTGTTTTTTTGGAGCATATGTGTGTGTACTGTTGTTTGGGCAACTTCTTTGGCTTTGGGATTCTTCCATTTTTTTTGAGTCTTGTCCTTTCTCGCGCACGCTTCGGACGATCCGAAGCAGCAGAGACGCACTCGGCCAAGCAGCAGAGACGCACTCGGCCAATCGTTCGTCTTGTCCTTTCGAGTCCATCAGTCCAGACAGGTCATCGAGCTCCTTCCGCGACGCTTGGTGGAGGAGACCGAGGTCACGGCGATCGAGGCGGCGCTGGGGGTGAGCGGCTCGGCCTAAAACGATCCCCGGGAGGGGTTTTTGTGGGATGAGTGGGTGTAGGGATGTTTGTCTCATTTCCCCCTTTGGGGAAGAAGATAACTTGCAAATTTATGCAAATTTCATGTCATTAGAGAACCAGGTCGAACATTCCACGGTTCTCAACGCAGGTCAGAGAAGAACAGACACACGCACGGGAGAGGGACACCAAGGAAAATAAACAGTGCCAAAAGAACATCACACCCACATTCCAAATGAAAACCATGAGAAACAAAAGCACTACAACATCAACAACCAGTATACTATATGAAATGAAAAACATAAAGCACATGTGACATGGTTCTTCGGCCTTTGGGCCTCGTCTCGTTGCCCACGAAGCGTCGAGGTTATGAGGTGGAAGCGTCTAGCGACTCGGTGAAGGAGTTGCTCTCGAAGGCACGTCGTGCGTTGCGACGGAAGACGAGCGAGTTCTTCGGAAAAAAGCGGCCATCGCTAGTAGGTAGGCCATTGCTATAGGCCATCGCTAGTAGGTACATGGCAATTCTTTGCGATGTAACGAAATAGATGTTGTAGTTTCCCCCCAGGACTCTCAGTAAGCAAGTAAGTAAAGGTAAGTAACATTCAATTAAGTAGCTTGAAAGGTAAATAAAGTTAGTAAAGTAGAATTAAGTATAGATTCAACTTAAAATAGATGTATAGAGTAAAATAGATTATTATAGTAAGTGAGTAAGAAAGTCAGTCAGTCAGTGTCAGTCAGTCAGCCAGCCAGCCAGCCAACCAGGCACTCAGTCAGCCAGCCAGGCACACAGGCAGGCAGTTAGTCGGTCAGTAAGTAAGTACCGAAGTAGAGACATAGATGGAAGGTAGCCTGCCCTTTGTTGGGTCGTTCGGCGGGTTTTTGGCGCTCGAGGGCCAAGGAGCAATATACGGCTTCTGAACGGCAGCATAGCCTAGCCATTGCTTGTGGAGGCTTCAGGCAGAAACCATCTATATTGAAAGATTGGTCTGGTGTTTCAAGAACCATCTATTAAAGATATTAAAGCACTAATTAGGATACCACCAGTGGGTTCACCTTATAAGTGGGGGTTCCACACCATCGTTCTCAGACACTGATCCACAGCTGCAAGAAGATAGCATGGTTCCTCCAACTTGAAGGTTAAAATGGTGTTTGAGAATCACTTAAAGGATTCCCTTTCAGGGCGTGTGATTGGTCTTTTGGGAGTGTCGGCAGGTCACAAGCTTGGCAGATAGCCAGAGCGCTGCTTGGCGCCTGTTGCCACGAGACGGTTTGCCGGGTCAATCGATTCGAAGCTGTTTAAATGACAAGTGTTCGATGTGAACCCTTTTGTCATTCGTCCTGGCTTCCAATCATCCCTGACATTCAAGACACCAGTGGCGAGTCAGGGAAAGTAGCGTTGCTCGCATTGGTGACTCACAGAATATTGTCGTGGAACACAACATATTGTCATGGAACAGTCCTTGGAGAGGCTCAGCAATCTGTGGCAGGTGTATTCCGTGTTACCGCAATGCCAAGGTCATGTTCATTGGACGTCATTGGAGATCATTTCGGTCTCATGTGTTCCATGTTTGGGAGAGGGTGGGCGGTTTGTTTCATGACTCTCTAGCCATGCTGGGTTTGCCTCGGACAGTCTGGGGGGCCTGATGTTGCTGAGGATGCTGCCGGGAGATTTACTCGATCACTGAAGCAAGAGGGGCTGGAAGTGCCCAGTTGCAAGAAGATATATAGACCATCATAGACCCCCAAGATCCCCCAAGTAGATACAAAAGTAGATCTCCAGTGTATTGGAGACCGTTTCTATCTATTTGGAGACCACTAGGGTGCCCATATAGAGTTTGGAGAGAGCTCTTCCAGGGCTTACGATCGAATGATCGATTTGTTGAAGGTGTTTGCTCGTCAGAGCCCACCGATCGATAGCCACCGCGGGAACTCATCCAGGATACTTGTTCACAAGAGATCCTAGAGATGAGATGTAGGTAGGTCATCCCAGACTCCCTGAGCCCTCCATTTGTGGAAGGTCATCCCAGACTCCCTGAGCCCTCCATTTGTGGGAATCTATTGGTGTTTGTGTGTTTTTGTGAACATGACACGTCACCAAAAAGAAAGAAGCAAAAACATATTCACATCATCACATCCGGCTGTCGGGTCTCCCGTCGGTATGGGCAGTTTGGTGGACATTGCTCACGTCCCGTCGCAGCGCTGCTACAGCAGGCCGGCGTTGTTTTCAGCCAGTGGGCGTCCGGATGCCGTCGCAGCGCTGCCGCCAGGTGTGTCGCGCGCCGCTTTTCAGACGTGTCGCAGCGTCCACGTCACTCTCAGGTGACCCACATCCAGATGTTGGACGTGCCACATGTTTACACCACCGTGCAGCTTCCCGAGGACGCGGCGACCCGAGCCCTTCCTCTTGCGGGGCCGAAGGAACGCTTTGTTTGTCGTGTAGAGGAGAGAATTCTGGCTGACCACGGGTTCTGGCTGATCCGAATTTGGAGACAAAGAAGGTCAACCTAAGGCAGGGTGCACCGGCGCCTGAGTGGGCCCTTAGGAACACTTCTTTACGCTGGGCTGGTTGATGCTCCAAGGAGGTGGTCCAACCTTTTTCTGGCACAGATACTTACGAACGACCATGCGATGTCGATGTGTGTTGCAAGCACGGTAGTCATACCGAACTTACAGCTTCTTTGAGGGCGGGTGCAATACGTGGCGGAGCGATGGACCAATGGAGGGACTGGTTTTTGATGCTTTTGGAGGGTTAGCACATTGATACTGTTTGAGCATACAGAGAACGAAAGAGCTTGGCAACCTGTAACATGACGTTGTATGGGTGATCGAGTGCATGTTCGGGATTTCATTTCTGCTCGCAAGGAGGTTCCTGCTGAAGGCCTACAGACGGCAGCTGAGCTGTATGCTGGTGATTGCTGATGTCTCTCTATTCGGCCTGTATTTAAAGCATGCCAATTTATGTTATGTATGACTAAATAGTTTGCATCTTTGCGATTATATGTGTATAAAGTTGCCCCAACGAAGTGGATAATCTAGAGCAGGGACGCACCTGCCTTTCAAGATGTTTCAATCATGTATTCTTTATTGGGTCCATGTCAGTGGTGTCCATGTTCATGCCGATGTTCAACTGTGTGACAGGTGAGTCCTTTGACAAACAGAGAGAGCACCTCGAGTCATATGAGTCAAAAGAACTTCTACACTTATTGGTTAACTTGCAACTTGCATACGTGAAAATCAACCGTTCAGGATGAAAGTGCTGCAGCAGGATCCTCCGGACATGGGAAACATTTTGAGAAGATGGGTTTGCCATCTGACTACGAGTTTGTAGAGTATTTTATCCTGCAAGCTACAACTTTTGTAGTCCCCAATCAATCTCCCCCAAAAGATGAACCCTAAAGAGCAAACTTGCTTGACATTAACTTATGATGAAGAAGGTTGTAGATTGCACAAGGTATTCCCAAATAGGGATGACCCCCAAGTTTGTGCTCATCGGCATGACGTTTGTAGATCCCTGTTACTGGCGATGTCCGCTCAATGCGAGGCTCAGATCGTGTTGTGGTTCCTTTTGGGTGTCACCTCCAGCGCTGTGGCCGGCTGTGTGGCTTGTAGCACCTCCGAATGCACCAGAAGTCGGAATGACCTCGTGTCGGGTGTCGACATGCGCAAACAGGGAATCCACTTTGCCTTTGTTTTCGGCGGAAGGATTCTTTTTGGTGCCGTGAGAAGCTGGGAAACAACACGATGGACAAATACATCACTTGAGAGGATCCAACAGGATCCAATACCTGGTACACTATTGTAGGTAGACTAGTGTATGTAGGTATTGGATCCTGGTCCATCCTGGTACCAGTGTATGTAGGTACTTGCATACATGGTATACCTACTGTAGTTCCTAATTTTGTCCAGAGTCACATTACACCGATTGCAATGACGCAGGTTACACTGTTTACATCAGTGACCCCAGTTGCACTGGGGCCAGATGATCAGCCACCAGCATACTTATATAGTACAACCAGCAGAATCGTCGCACCAACTGCTGCCAGCAGCCAAAAGCATCCCGGCTGCCACCCGCCCATGGCTCCAACGAAATCTTGCCCGCAAGACGTTCCCAAAGCATGAATTTACCCATGTACAAGCAAGCATAAGTACCTTGTAAGTGCCCAGTGGGGTACTTACAAGGTACAGGCACCACAACACCCAGATTCCGGCCACCCTTCACCTCCCCCAGCGAACACTCTTCATCGGTGAGGCGCCCAACGGAATCGTCCACCGGTCCCAACCTGATCGGACCGATGTCCAACGGTCTAGGGGACCGCGTAGACCATGTTCGGACGGTGGGGATGGATGTCGTATGACCAACGAGCCAATGGTGCCATTGGATGCGGGGGAAAGCAAAACGGCACAATCAACAACCGAAACAAGCCATGACATGCTGAAGCAAGCAAGAGCATGTGCCATAACGTTCAGCAGCAAGGTTGGAGGATTGCGGAACCTTGAGGAACACGCACGTGAATCCCGGTCAGCGGTCTGGACATTCCAACGCCTTGGTTGTCGAAGATGGGATTGTTCCAAACCAAGGCCCGGAGAAACCAAAAAGACTGAGCGTGGCCAGCGTAATCAGCAAGGTCAGAAAACAAAAAGACATAACCGACGTGATCAAACCAGTGAATTCAGTGTTCTTCAGCGTGCCTGCCAGCATACCAGCGTGCAAACAAGCAGACGCCCGTTGCCGCATCGCTCCAAAAACAAACTCCAGTTGGTTTGACGCCCGGCGCTAGGCTCGATCGCAGAAGCGGTCCCTGTTTCGAGATGTCGCATCGAAAAAAGCGACTCGCGGAGGGCCAGATTTAACAAGTTCCATTTTTTGCTCAGTAATTCATTGCTATTGACCTCGGGCCAGCTCACACCTTGGCTGTGGAACCACTCTTTCATGGCATGTTGTGGAAACTGAATCTGGTATAAGAATACATACAATAGATGGATGACCAAGGTAGTTTCGAAATATATATAGTTTTGTAGTATCGGTAGTTTTGTAGTATTCTTCGTCATATTCTTGGTAAGAGCTTCTTTCACTAGTTTTCTAGAAGATGCTAACATGTCAAGATCTAGTCCAGTAGGTGCGGTGGCAGGTTCAGATTGGAAAAGGACTCAGTGCACCTGCAGGTGAATCATTAACGAACAGTATAAGACGTATTCCGTCAGGATCATTTTTTCTCGTGTCCATTTGAGTCGATCCTGCAGCTCGTAGTTCAACAGCGAGCTCGCAGCTTTTTATAATGTGTTTTTCGATGCTTTCCAAAGGCTGATGTCACAACCTCATCCCGCCTCCCTGCGGTTTCGCACCTCAGCCAAGGCCTCGGTTACTTCTTCGGAGTCTTCCAAGTCAAGCTCCAGCGATATCGCTACGAGCGTAGCCGGAGCCTGGTGAGCTCTCAGCCATCAGATTTCCCCGTGAGCCACCTGGATGGTGAAAATTGAGGGTTTTATTTTCTATGGGGACGAGATGCCTCCTGGCTGCCGAGATGATATTCAAGATCTTTCATGTTTTGAAGGGTCCGTAGTATTTTGAGGAGCTTGTATCAGCACAGGATTTTCACTACGTGCGTTCTTCTGCCAGAACTCGGTCAGGTAAACCCCCGACCGCACTTCACATGGAATTGCCCAGTTGTGCTTCTCTCTCACATGTGTTTCAGTCAATTGATATAGGTCGGCGGTCGATTGCAGAAATCAGAACAACAAGTCATTGGTTTGGCACTGACACCATCATTCTATACATGCATACATGCATCAGCAAGAACACCATTTTCTTTGAAATGGCATCTCCAAACCTTGTACTTAGATTGGTATTTGAAAATTGGAACTGTATTCTTTAGCATGTTCTTCAACCATTTACCTTGTTGTTTCCCTGTGATTCTATTTTGGGACTTGTTTTCCTGGGCTGATTCTGTCAAACCTGTAGTCACCTGAGATGAGGCGTGGTGACAGCGCAATCCACCATCAAGAAGTACCGCTCAGAGGACGACGACTACGTTACACCACTCGTGCAGGGGGACCGGCGTTGTGATGGCATTGCGTTGTCTACCCGAAAAGGTATTTTGTTCATGTCCGTGCGACCGTGGAGCCCGGGTTGTTTGTAAAAGTTTCATTTGGCCTGCACGATATATATATATATTGTATATATATATATATACACCCTGGGAGTCAAAGACTATAAAAAGAACGGTCTTTAGGTGACCCGAACAGGAATTTATATACTTCACTTGGCTGCCCTCAGGTGGTCCCTTAGGATCTTAGATTTTTTGTTTACATTTGTTTATTCTCAGGTCTATCAGACGTTGTTACGTACGCTTGGTGAGGCATTCTGCAAGGTTGCTTTATTTGGTTGATATTTGGCTGGAGCCCGTCACCAGATTTGGAAGATGCAAGCATGCCCCGGTCCCAAATCCAAACGGATATTGATTTTTTCTTTGTTATTTGCAGGGGCTTCAAGGCTCCAGAGAATTTGGGGCGTCCAAAGCCCTGGAGAGGAACTGGAAGCTCCATCCAGTGAGGTCTTGTGGGGGCCTCCAACGGAGAAACCTCTTGTCGGTCCACTTGAAACCACAACAAACTGTCGCTTTCATGCATGCATGTTATTTTTCAAGGAACTCTCAAAGCTGCTCTGATTGAGTGTTCCAGCCTCACTGACACATTGATGGGTAGTAGTAGTAAGAGGGCAGCATGACCAGGTCCACGCTTTCTGCATCTGAATCACGCTGAGATCCTGGCCTGGGACACATCCCAGGTCTATATAGTTACTATATACCGTTCAAGTTCTGGAGATCTACACACTTCGCCCAGCAGCTGCTCTAAAAGCGAACGATGATGTCCTCCCATGTCATCCATGCACTTAGAATGTACACCTCGTGATCAAAAGGCTGGCAGAAGAATTGGGTGATCTGGAGAACGCCAACTTAAGTACCGCTGTATATCCATGATGAAGAACTCTGAGTTCTTAGGTCCCACCCACCCCGTATACCCACAGAGACACATCTCCCGCCTACAAAAAGCTCATGTGCCAAGGTCTTGGTGTTGCGGAACCATTCCCTCAGCATGGCACGTGGCCATGTTGCGTGGGCAAGTGGCTTGGTTTCATGCAGATCACAATGCGAAAAGCTACAGCTCTACAAATGATCTGATTTTCTCCATATCAGGTGATGAGGTTTCTTCAATGGTAGTGTCCTTTATTGAAAGACAAGGGTGGGAGTCAGATTCTTTACGTGTTTGATTGGCCTCACCCAAGATTTGCAAGGGACCTCGTCCTGTCAGATATTTTGATCTGAGCAAAACTCTGGTAATAGCTGGTGAAGTATTGGCAGAGGCAGACAATCATGTCATGTCAGTTCCACTTGCAGTCAGCTGGAGATGGTGTTCCCAATGTACTCCTATCATTGGAAGGAAAAGCCAGCATTCCTCACGATTGTTCAGTGCGTCAAAACAGGGGGACGCTGGGGTTCACCAGGCCAGCGCCACGCGACCACCCAACAGCCCGGTACTCCTTTCATATGTAATCGAACTAGGCTCCCATTCATAAGGATTCTTGGTGAACCACCGAAAATGAACAGATCCCTTGTAGCAAGGGATGTCAACCTTCCATGGTTTGTAGGGTGTTCGGTTTTGACCCACTGCCATACCACTGCCTTGGGGGTGGCCCATGGGTGGCCCAGGCTGCACCTTGTTGGCTGTGAGTAGATAATGTCACACGTAAAAAAAGAGAGCTCGAAGTTATGCAGGTGTGGTTTTTACGCGTTTTTGTTGCAATTGTGGCCAAAGGCATTGCCCTACACATTGAGACCAACAACTGTCCATCGGGCAGAGCTACCCGAAGATTTGGAAGGCTAACCTGCAAGTCATTGGCAATGCGCTTGCGAGTCCAGGCCAGGTCAGACTCCTTTGCTTTCAATCGTAATAGCTCACGCCCGGCCAAATCCCAGCATGTCAGCACCACTCCATCATCTTCCGAGGCAGCGCCAGCTTGCAGGACGTAGTCTTTACCAGGATCGAAAAGGTAGCAAAAGTACGCGGTTGGAGGTGGAAGTGTAGCATGTTTCCTCCTCCAAAGGTGGAATGTCTGTTCCATGTGGTTTCCTTCCGCAAGCAACGGCACTCCCATCACTTCGCAAATACACTGAATGACCAGCTCCTGCAGAAACTTGCGTGTAGCACACCAGAAACGCGTGTTTTTCCAAAGCCAGCCCTCTGGCAGGCAACTGGCCGGTCGCCTGCCAGAGGGGTAGGTTTTCCTCTGCGAGACATGGCTTTTCGATCAGAGGCGCCTCTTTCGCAAGCAGTTGCAACGTAAAAGCTTGCCCTCTGGCAGGCAACCGGCCGGTTGCCTGCCAGAGGGGAAGGTTTACAAAACCGACATTCTCTGGCAGGCAGAATTTTGGAAACACGGCTGGGAGGCTGACAGGCGACCGGACGGTCGCCTGCCAGACCCTTCCGGCGAAACTGGCGGTAGCAAGCAAAACACAAAATCGGAGGTGTGCCTTTGTCAGGGCTGGCCGGCTGCCTGACATAAGGATTTCTTCCAAGAAAGATTGGCGAAGTTGGGGCTCAACCTGCCGATCGAGGCTTGCTACTGCAGGCCCCGGACTCTGATTTCAAACGCCGTGTTGACAGGTTGCGGGGTAAGCTCCTCCAAGGAGAGCCGGGCGAAAGGACAGAGGGCCACCAGTCACCAGTGCGAAAAGGCAAAAAGTAGCTAATTATATCTCTCCCGGTTGTTGCGGTTCAGCTCATTTTTGTCAACAGCTGCCCACCTAGGGTCACTGGTGTTGTTCGGTGCGGCGAGCTGCCAAGGGCAGCAGGTGGGAATGGAGCCACAGAAAAAGCTTTCGTTGCGCAAGCACAAAGGCAATTTACTGAAGAGCGCGTTTGGGCAAAAGCTTTTGCTTTGAATCCCTGTCCTTTCAAAGCAAGAGCAAGAGTGGGAAGGTCACTCTTTGGGGCCACTTTGGGGTTCCGTTATCTGGGGCCAAAGCGGAACCGAAGGAAGCTGACCAAAATTGATCGAAAACGCATGCTTTGGTTTCCAGTCTTGTGCAAGGGATGCTCTGGTCGTCTTAAGAGCCACAGCAAGAGCACAACACTTTCGTTAAAGCTGTTGTCAGGTAGCAGCCGAGAAACCATTGATTTGTTATTTGCTTCGGGGGCCACCAATCAGCAACTTGGCGGAGCGCGCTTTTTCTGCGGCCTTGCCTTTTTCTCTAGCTGCACCTGCGAGCCAAAGCTGTCAACCAGCCTGCGCCAAGGTTGTGCGTTTTGGGCGGGTGACGGTGGATTGTAACCCGCACTATCCCCAAAGTCTTTCCACAACAGGAAGGCGCTTTCGCGACAGGATCTCGGATTGCAGAAGTGATGCGGGGCATGGGAGGAGCTGCTCGGGCAGAGAGTCGTGCAAGCGTTGCTTTTATGAACGCTGGTATATGGAGCTTTGAATTTGCTGAGAGCAGGCCAAAACCCTTGGATCACTGCGCGGGTTCTTGGCATATTTTGTTTGCAGACTACGCCTAGCTTCCATCTGTCTGAAGGCGCGTGGCCAACCAAAACAAATCGATTTGGTGATCCAAACCGCCCGGTATTGTTTCCGTTTTCCTATAAGTTGGCAAGCGCATTTCCAAAACGGGCGCTTTGGAACCCTGTCGTGGATCTGCTACGTCATCAGGGAGCATTCAATAAAAGAAAAGAACCACAGCAGCATTGCAGAGACAACAAGGTACCTGCGTCTTTAGACGGGCAGCCTCTGCGCTTTTCTTTGGATCCTTTCTGTCCTCCAAACTGCTATTTGGGAAGCCTTTGCCTTGTGAATCTCTGTAATTCTCTCTATTCCTCGCAAGTCTTAGTTCCCGGTTCTGTCCGGGATGGCCTCGCGTGTTTGGGGGGCGAGGCGTTGGCAGGATATCTGTGATTGCGCGGGGATTTGGATAGTTTTTTTTGGGTCCCAGGCAGGTTTCGGTTCAACCTGCCTGCATGTGTATATGTACTCGTAAGCATACTTATGCGCGCATTTAAGTGTAAATATGCATGTATGTCAAAAGCTAAGACTGTAAAAACACTACCCAAAAGCATGTCCAGCTTGCAAACTCCTCTGTAGACGTAGTCACGTACATGTCTAAACTGGAAGCTTGACATTTCATAAATGAGCCATGCCATAAACCCACTTGCTTGTAATGAGTAAGAGTCTTGTCATAAGAGCTCGGGGCGTAAGGAAAACACTGCAGTGCGCAAGGTTGCGTAAGCTTTTTGTGCCGCGTAAGCTTTTTTGTGTCTGTTGGTTTGCAGGTGAGAACAGATTTGGTTGAGGAGGTCTGCTGTGTTTTCTAGAAACAGGAACCTCGCAAAAACCGAGAAAAGTCACGGCACGTTCCGCGTAAGGCGCGCGTAAGCTCCGCGTAGGCAGCGCGTAAGTCTCATCAGCGTCAGTGAGTAGTAGCCCACATGGCTCCCAAACCCAAAGCCTTTTGCCAACACTGGCCCGAAAATATACACTTCAGACAAGCTTCCACCCTGCTCATATATGCCAACACAAAACACGTCCATAGAGGAGAAGCTCTTGGACTCTTGGCAGTGTCCATGAGGCTTGGTGGCGCACTGTTGTATCTAGTCAGTGGCACACCGTGTGGCCAAATGACGTTTGTGATGTCGCTGCGCCATGCGATTTTGCGCGGCCTCGGTGGAAAGTGCGCTTGCGTGAGCCGTGCCACTGCGGGAAGGAACGCATGCTTCTGCAAGTAGTAAATCTTGAAGCGCTATATCATTGTACAAAGCACGTCGCGTAAGCATGTTCCCAGCAGATTCGCAAAAAGTCTGCGAAGTCTGGCCGCGTAAGGGTGGCGTAAGCCTCCACTTGCCCCCACATGCCGCGTAAGAAAACCTGTGGAGCGCGTAAGATTAACCTATGTGTTGCGTAAGCACCCTCTTACGACATAGGAATCTATCAAGGTTTCCAGCACAGCTCAAATGATATTAATATTCAATACTTTTGCAGCCCTGTGGCTATGATAACTGTGGATTCGGTAGGGCTTCTGCGCGGTGTGAGGCACGCCATGGAGCAGACCAAAAGTTTTCGGCTGCAACGAAAAGAGCTGGCCGTTATCTTCTTAGAGCTCCCAGGCCGAGGTGGTGACATTGGGGTGGCGGGCGTGGAAAAGTTTTGATGCGGCAGCCTATATCTAGAAGGTTGTCTACACCTATACTCCCCGTACATTCCAATTCTCAGCGAACCTTTTCAGACGAGCCGCATTTGAAATCCAATATGAGCAGCTCAACTCTCGAAACTACACATGCTTCCCAGGCTTCCCAACAATCAGCATGTTTGAGGCCACCTGGGAAAGTGAACGCGGATTCTTTCTTGATGTCCTGCCCCTAATTGGGGGTTGAATGGAATTTGCCGGTGTGGTGGTGCATACAAGCCATATAAGTACATAAGCCCCTTGCGGGCTTCCAGCGCAAATAAAAGCAATCCGAAAACTTACAGGTGTTTGGGCTTCTTCTCCCACAGCCCGGGTTAATTTTTCTCGGTCTTGGGCCATTGGTCAGGCAGGTTTGAGCGGAGCCAGGCAGGGCAAATTTTGTGCTGCGATCTGTTCCTTGAATTTTGAACCAATAAAAAATATTGATCAGGTCTACCACGCCAATCTGCTGGCTGTGAACTGTTCCGTCTTGGCGATGTTGGTAGGAAGTACGGGGCTCTCCTATTGCGGGGGAGGTTCATGTGGAAGCTCCCAACCAGTGCAGATTGGTCCATAGAAGACCAGAGCAGCTGGCATGCTACAAAGAGGCAGGTGATGGTGATGTGGGTGCTTGTGCTGAATACTGATACATGATAGACTCCAAAAAACAGTGGAGGCTTGTCTGAAAGAGCTTTCCTGGTGTCGGCTGTGTGTGGCTGGGAATCAGGATGGCATTGGTATGCTCACCCTTTTGAGAAAACATTGTTTTTTGTGCATTTTGGACCCTAAAAGTTAAGCTTCCAGCGGCCAAGCTGAGAGCAGCCAAGTTCAGTCGGACAACATATTTAGTCTTTGGACTTCTAGGGTATATAACTTCTTCGATTCGGTCCTGCGGTCAAAGATTGCTTTCGATTCGGTGCCCCCGGGTACCGGGGCAGAAGCGAGCTGCTTCAGCTACGTACAGCACGAGCAACGACAACGGCCGATGAGGAACCATCCATTCCGCGACCGGAGCGTAGGGGCCGGTGCATCGGATCCGGTGAAAAAAACGTCGAGAACTACGAGCAAGTGCATTGTTGATAGGACCCCAAAACGACCTAGCCCTGGACCAATGGGTAGACTCTATTTAATGTTTGTTTCCCTTTCTTCCAAGGGGGTCGTCACCTTTTCTTTAGATCTTCCACACCCATATCCACTAAGTGTGTATAGTTAGTAGATTGCTCCTGTGAAGGGTCCACTTAGTCCACACACTGGTCCTTGTTGAACCGACCTCCGCGCGTTCGTCCGACCGGTCGACAGGAAGACGCGTCCCATGACGTGCCCAGTGCCGTGGTTGAATTGGATAATACCACACGACTGGGACAATGATGAAAATGGCAACTACTATGATCCGGGAGAATCTTCACATGATCTCCAGTTTCTGTTTTCTACAAGTGTGATGAATGCAATGATCCTGTTGGACCCTTTGATGTTTTGGGTAACACATGCAACATGGACATCATCCATCGCCGTCTCATGCCATCTTGAAACTCCTAGGGATGGAAATGCTCATGGGTTTCTAATCTGTGGAAGAGAGAGACATATACCTGGACCTTCAGTACGTGACCTCTTTGGAGTCTCTAAGTGACCTCTTTAAGGACGATTCGTGACCTCATTGTAGGATCTCAAAAGGTCACGAACTGAAGGTCCTGGTACAGCGCTTTCATGTGGTTTCAGAGGCTAGATGGCACTGGCACCCGTACATTCCTTTAGATGGGGTTGTGCCATGGAACCTCTGAAACCACATGAAAGCATCTGGACTCACCCTCCCTCCCGAAGGCCTCTTCTTTCCTTCAAAAGTGCTAAGGCAAAACTCCAAGAGCGGCTACAAGACACCCTACCACCAAGAGCATCATACGAGAAGTGCTGCTTTGAGGGCCTCCATGGTTGATGGATGTCATAGCTGGTGTGGCAGAAGTCGACAAACACGAGGAACACGACGTGGAAAAGACGGGAAGCCACATGGAGGTAAAGGCAGAATTGGAAATCAATTGGTGGTTGCGAGGCCTGTGTAATAACCAGCCATATTTGTGTTTCCTCCCTTTACCACTTTTGCTCTTAGCATCACACTGGCTGCCTGGATGAGAGGAGGATGCCCTGGCGATCATGCTTTCAATGGCTGAGGTAATGACTACTGTCATAGTTACTTTCTGTATTTTTTGGTTACCTTGTTGTTTTTGCAGTTGACAGTTGCAGGAGGCGCAGTGAGACCGGACCCAAGTTTGTCGACATTTCCCTGGCCATATGCAGAGCTGTAAAGCAAATTGGGCGCTTTCTAGCAGAGATATTGAGTGAAAGAGCCAGTGTCCTGCATGCCCGGACTATCGTGTATTTGATAGGAGTCGTTTCGTGCCCATCATGAGCAACCGGAATGCCCATCGCTTTGGGGCTGTCAAAAGTAGAGTCTACGAGTCTACCTCACACTGCACGAGTTTACGCTCAAGCCCACCAAGCACAGTCCGTAGGTCATAGGTGAAGAATACATACGCCTGACTAGCAACCTGCCGCAGCCGTAGTTCCAATTGAAACCATCTACGTGACCATCCAATGCAGCTACTAACCACAGATAGTCGCAGGCCCTTCCCAGCCCTTCCCACGGTCATCCGGTGGCGTGACGTTGGACCATCCTTCACCTGCAAGGTGGTCACGACCTGATTTTCTGTCCTCCTGTGGAAAGGAAAGAGGTCAAACTCGCACAACATACCGATGGGTGACCCACATGGGCTGATGAATCTGTTCAGCTGCGAAGGGACTGCACAGTGGACGATGCTGTTACACGTACAAATCTTCCAGAACTAGTGGTTCCAGAACAAGTGGTTTGATTGTACTTGTACTTCTGGAACAAGTTACACGTACAAATCTTGATATGGTTTGATTTGTATTTCCACTGCTGTGCCCTTTTTTGACGCAAAGCAATGGGTTAGTACATGAGGTATGTCAAAGAAGGGCTGCTACGGGTATGAAGTTTTCCCTCACTGTTTCGGGGCCCAAATGGTCCAAGGCTTAGACTGGAACTCACAAGAGTGCAGTCTCCCTGGCAACTCCAGCAGACTTCACAAGAAGAAGTTCTGACTTCTATTTTCAGCCATGAAAACTAATTAGATCTTATCCCAGTCATTGCGGCAAAGGGTCCAGCAGTTGGATGCAAAACCTAAGGCATCCTAAGGCAGCAACCAATTCACCAAAAATGGACTGGTTCAGGTTTGGGTACACTGAGCAGAAATCACATTTTGTCTTAAAACGTGTTTAAACATACTTTGGCATGCACTTTTTTTGAACACGTTCTTCAGGGATACGGGGTACAGAAAAAAGTGCTTCTTAGCATACAAAACTTGTACAACATCCAAACGCATACACGCATACACCATGAACTTCCGACGGCACATTTGTTCGCCCAATGCAATGCACTTGAATAAGACCATGCGCAAGCACCAATCGTAATGCCCACCAGCTAACAAATGTCCTGGCATTTTTGGTGTCTATATAGGTTAGAAGGTGCTTTTTTTGGTGTCGGCCGAAGGATTTGGCCAATGGAATTCAAGATCTACAGATCTACAGAGTGCGGGGCACAAGGCGCTGGAAACCCTGCCTTGGATCATGAAGACGACGCCCACCACTACAAAAGACGCCCAAAGATTAGATCCCCAAAGTATTCACACCAATGCCGTGCCTTTTTGCTTCCAAGTTTGTGACAAAGGAAACTCATGCAGAGAGATGCATTGATAAACGTCGACCAGCAATAATCCAATCATTCTGTGAACCTGTGTTCTTTGTCGAAACATGAAAACAGTGCTGTCCTGGTCGGCTGCTACAGTGCCATATGGCCAGATCATTCGCAGAAACCAGGCAGTGAAGGCGCCACTCCTGGTGAAGCATCACTGTTGCAGCGCCTGCCCCCACAGAGCTTGGTTTGCTCGTGCGATTTTGCTGCCAATGACCCAGTTGTCGAGGCAATCGTTTAGACCTTCAGCTTGGATGACCACAAGTGTCGGCGGAGGAGGGAGGTCCTTGATCGGCGTCGTTCGGAACCACGGAGATTTGCTCACGACACCCCACTGGTAACGCATCAAATCGCAACACCGACCGCGCAAGTCTCAAGTTTCATTTTTGTTGCGGGATGGTCATCCCAAAAGCTATTGAGAAGAGGAAGTTGCCACCCTGGAATGAGAAGGGCTTGGTTCGAGTCCGGACTCCTGCGAAGGTTAGGGCCGAAGGATTCTTTGCGCAAGGATTCTTTGATGTACATGCTCAATTACATGGATTTTGCCACCATGAAGTATGCTCCAATTGACGTCAAACAGCGTGGGCCCGCATGACTTCTGGGTTCACTCGGCCCACCCATGGCCCACCCAAGCTCCGCGCCAGACGGTCTCGCCGGACGTCCGTGTATCCGATAACGTCCGAGTGATCCGTTCTCCCGATTCTCGACGTTTCTCGACGTCTTTGTGGGGCTATTTAAAAGGCTTTCACTAATAGAAGTGTTTTTCACTTTGTGGGCCTATTTATACTTGAAGTGTTTTTCACTATACCATACTCTACCTATAAGGCTTCACGAAGCTGCTTTTTATAGCAGGACCAGCCAGGAACACCAGGTGATGGGTTCAAAGACCGTTTATTTGTTGGTAGCACCGGTTCTCACAATCACAAGAAGCCGGGTTTTCGACATAACCTATACTTGTTTGTAGGGCCTGGAAGCGCTAGGTATACTATTAAACATTATTAAACTATATATATACTTATATACTAAACTATACTCTTATATAGTAGCAGAAGGGAAAGTGGGTTTTGGTGCTGGAACATGATGCAAACGCCGACTTTATGTGTGGTGAAGTGTTCACATAGCTGTTCGTCGCGTACACCATGCAAAAGGCAACGGTCCTTTCGGGGTAAAGAGATCTAGCAGTGTTTTTTGTTTCGCCTCGACATGTTTTGTTGGGATCATGATTCTTCATAGAAGAATGTTCCCAGGAATTACTCTCAGTATGACAGATGGTGTTGCCTTCTTCAACTGTGATTAGACAGGTGTGCGAAGGATAGATGCCTGGTTATATATAAACTGTATAATGTTATAATATAATATATATATATGTGTGTATACATCAATACTTAGCGGCTGTTTATATAGTGGGCTACTCAGCCATGATTCCAGGTGCTCAAATTGGTGTGACGACTCAGATCCCTCCCACCAGTTTTGTTGCCTGGAACTGCCAAAGGCATGGTCCAGGTTTGTTTTTTTGGCCTATGTGGTGTCTACTAGAAGAGTATGTCGATCATCAATCATCCCTTTCACTCCAGTCCCCGCCGTATGAGATGTTCATGATGATGTGTCCTTGATGCAAGGAACTGTGATTACTGTAATTCAAGATACTGTGTCGTACTGTGCGATAAGCTCACATGGCATTACACACTGTATAGATTTCAACCAGACCCTCTTGGTACAAGAAGCACCTTTCAATAATTATCACTGTATATATACTACAGATATACTACAGGTGTAGGTTCTGGGTTCCACAATTTTGGCTCAAGTGTCCTCATAAGTTTCTGGTGCCACGATTGAGTTTGGCCTTGTTCACTCCTTTGAACAGATCCCAACGGAACCATCTCGGAATCCTGCTGAACCACACGAAGAAAGGGCCCTCCGCCCGAACCAACTATATATATACATATATAAGTATATATTATATACCACATAGAATGCAAGAATACAGACCACCCATGTGAAGACCATGCCATGGGGGTTTCAGAACCATAATACATGTATATAATACTGTACAAAAATGTATGTATTGATATAGCCACCATCAGGCCGCTGATAATGTTGATGTCGATGCCAGTGAAGGGCGTCATTGAAGCACTTGATGCTACAGAAAAGGCATAGTGAGCATAGTCATAACCAAGTTGTAGCGGTGAATTTGTAGATTCGGAAAGCCGACCAAGATAGAGCAGTTCAAGAATGTCCCGTGTTCTTGAGTTTCACAACTACCCATCACTGGTCACTAGGTCCAGGTAGAAGAATTGAACCACTTCTTTTTGGTGCAAGCTCTTGGAAAGAAGGACAGTCCTCACTCTAGGGTTTCCTCTTGTGCCAACCTGGGCAGCAGGGCGGCATAGGTCCTAAACATGTCCTCCCGAGATCGTTTGCTCCACCTCATCCATTTTTCCATATTTTTCCTACCCGCGTGACAAGGCGGGACTGGGGTAGGTTTGGAAGGAACAACAGCCTTTTCAGGTAGAGGAAGCCTAGGGATCATGTTCAATCATCTTTACTTTATATATGTGATTTGTCAAAGCGGCGAAGCTCCACGATCGAACGCTGCCAGGGTTTAAGAACATGCAGTTCTCCACATCAAAGCATTCCGGGTATGACTTTCTGCGTCGCAGACATATGCACGTCACGCGGTCGAAGCATGCCCGAGCACCCATGTATCCCACAGAGACTCCTTGCGTGTTCGTGCTTTCAAGCCGTTGTTTACTCAGAGGGCTTGGGCTGTTGTGACAGATACATATACAAATACTACATCATACTACATCCACATACCTTGTGAGATCTTGTGAGATTGTCATTTTTTTTCAGTCCTCCTGCCATAAAATGCCACAAAAGCACAATATGTTCGGGGCAGGAAGTGGTGATGCCATACATTCTTGGTGACTTGCTGGTCCCATGTGGTCCCCCAATTCTTAGCCTTCTGTGACTTGCATGGCCCATGTAATAGCTGGTTGGTTGGTTGGTGTATGGCAGCCATTGCCTAATAGAATAACCAATGTGACGCCTGACACCGAACTCGTCTCACGCCTTCACTCGTCTCGACTCGTCTCACACAAACTCGAGGTCCCTACCTGGCACAGGCATGGGCTCCTGAGGAAGGTGAAGGGACATTCGGTGAAGGCGTGGGGATTGTTTTGGTCTATGTCAGCATTCACAAAGGGTTGGTCTATGCACACCTTGATCTCTATATGAATATAGCTAATAGCTTTGAACTGAATCGACACCTTTGGGGCCGAGGTGATTCGGTGATTTGGGTTGTCCATTCACCACCCAGACCGTGTCCTGACATGCAGAACTTGACCTTGTGTTGGTCTAAAACGCCCCCATGAAACAGTGGTGTACACGGTGCTCCACAAAGGCAGGCAGCAGCCTCTACAGAATACAATGGAGTCCAAATAGGAGGCTGCTTGACCCTAGGACTCCATGGGACTCCATGCGACTGACTCGGACCGTCGACAGGTATAGACCAAACATGACAAGGTCGGCACCTACGTGTTTTCCTCGTGAGTCCTGTCGCTAGTCCTGTCAGGTCTTTCGCTCATTTGCTTCGACCCTTCATGAAGGACTATGTCCGAGGTCGAACCAAAAGCGTTTGGTGTGGTGTTTTTGTCGGACGCATCGTTCTATCAGCGACATGACCATGACACTTGTTGTAGCACGCACTTGGGAAAACACCCCCCGGGGGGTTTCAGAAACCTTCCTCGCACTCAAATTGACTGCGGCGTTTTCGGGCCCCAGTCAGGCCAACTGCCAATGCGCTTGCCTCACACCCGCGCAGGCTATGATGGAGGTTCTTTTTAAGACAGGGTGATGTCAACCTTCTCTTCCACTGTCCCAAATTTGGACAACGTCTATGATGGGTTACTCCTGGGGCCGACCATCCGCAGAGATTCTTGCAATTGCAATAGTTTGGTAATATTGGGAGAGCATAGGGCTTGAGTTCGTGCATGTTTCACACACATCAATTGTACAAAGCTAAAATTTGTTCATACTCCACACACCTGCATCACATTTAACAAAATTTGCTGGCACATTCAATGGCACATTCATCCTACAAATGATGACATCAATCCATATGCAAACACTAGTTGAAGGATAAACTTGCAAATACCTTGAATGTGTGCTGCGCAACCGCAGACGTGTTTGACGCGCGGTTGAATATTTGCAGGAACTTCCTGTAAAAAAGCAACAACTGCAAAGACTATGGAGACAGATTTGGGAACATGTTTTTTGCAATATTGGTTTTACTCATTCTGTGTTTTTCGGAAGTTAAGGCCTTGGCTTTTCTATGAACCCACGTCCCCGGGTGTTAAGATGTTTGTTCCGTATGTTGGAACCGTAGTGTTTGGGCTTAAGCTTGGATGGACCGGTGCCGTGGGTGCCACCTGTTCGACAAGCCCGTGGAGGACGACCTTTGCCGTGGCTGCAGGTCCGTTCGTCGGATCCGTGACTTTTATTGTGGGGGATTTTTACTCCGGTCACAGGAGGCGAGAGCGGTAGCTGCTCTTAGATCCTGCGTGGGGGAGCTCACGGACTTGGCTGAAATAGCCTCTCCAATCTTGGAGAGAGAGAAAGCCGAGGCAGACCCCGCAGCCGACAAGACTGAGGATTTGAGCGGGAAGCCATCGGCTCCTGAGGTTGGAGGTGGACCCGAGGCACCGGTTGTCAAGACAGAGGCCGTCGAGAAGGACGAGAACGCCAACGAGACTCCAGGAGTCAGTGAAGTAGCGGACAAAGAGGAGGACGCACAGGGTGAGAAGAAAGAAGAAAAGAAGAAGAAGAGAAAGAAGAAGCATCCAGATCAGAAGCCGTCAAAGAGGCGACTTGAGAAGAAGGAGAAGAAGGCAAGAGAGAGAGAGGCACAGATTGCAGAGGACAAGAAGGAGAGCCTTCCGTCGAGGGACGAAGCCATCGCGGCTCGAGTCCTAGACCACCTGGCAATCAAAGCCCCTTCATCAGTGGGGTTAGTCCCCGTCCCTAGAGGGAGTGTCGCCCGTCATTACGAACATCTACCACCGCCTCCTCCGGCGCCCAAGCGGCCCAGGTCTCCTGACCATCCGCCTGGAAGAGGAAACGAACGTGGCAGGTATCGTGACTACCGTGGACGACAAGGACCCGGATCGAGCAGTCGACCGTCAGGTCAAAAGAAACGTGGATCAAAAGGAGCAAAGCATCGTGAGCGAGGTAGGACGTGGCCCTTCCGTGCCCCCTACTGAACCCGATGGCGCCAAAAGCACGACCAGCCGCAAAGGGCAAAGCGAAAGCCAAGGCCATGTTGGTGAGGCCGAGGCGTGTGGACAGAGGGCGAGTGGGAGCGTTGAGGCGTCCGGCGGGAGCACCCCCAGGCGGGGAAGCTCCTGGGGCGTTAGCACGCTGGACGGCCGGCGAGGAGATCAAGGTGTCGGAAATCCCAATCGAGCACGTTGGGGTTGGGACAATGATAGAGGTGACCGATGGAAGTTACTTCGGGTCTCCTTGCAAGGCAGCAGGACAGCTCCAGTCGATCGATGTACAACTGGATGCCGTGCACTTCCGTCTCAAGTTGACGGGCACCACCAACGAGGAGTTGCTGAAGCACCAGACCGGAAGCCCCTCGCAATTGGTGAGGGTCCACCGCTGCCCGAGCGATTGCACAGCCGAACGCATGGCCGAGGACCTCCTCCATGCATTCAAGATGAGGAAGCTAGGCTTGGCCCACCCGGAGGAGGGGTGGGCCAGGAATTTGGTGGTAGTGGCCGCCGACGACGAGTTAGGAGCCCTCAGATCACGGGGCGAAGCCCTCGCTCCTGTCGACCCCGGGAGAGAGGGAGTTGTCGAGAAGAAGGACGACAAGGCCAAGAAGACCGAGAGGAGCCCGAGCAAAAGAAGGAAGAAGGACAAGGACAAGAAGAAGTCCAAGGGATCAAAGAAGAAGAAGAAAGAGTCCGGGCGCAGTGTCAGCTCGGGAGGTCGTGGCCGCAAGAAGGCAAAAGAGGAGGAGGACAAGAAGCGCCGGAGATCATCGACCTCGAGCAGCCGGTCAGTACAACTGACTGGCAAGTATCCTCGTGCGGCCTCAACAAAGTCGTACGAAGCTCTCTATTCGGGGACCGGCCTGGACAAGAAAGAGCGGGTCAGACGACGTGTTCTGAAGAAGGCCAAGCGGGCGGCTCGCAAAAAGACCAAGGAGAAGTCGTCGGACGGGAGCGACAGCTCCTCGGATCAGAGTGGGTCGGATTTGGAAGCAGAGGCCGAGGACACGTTGTTCGAGGGAGAGACCAAGGTGCAGCGGATCGCTCAGCGGTGCCCAGGAGCACTAGCCTATCAAGCATTGGCCATGATGCGCTCCAACCTCCTGCAAGAAGCGGGAGCCCCTCGGGAGGGGGGCTCCTTGGAGCCTATTGCGCTCATGTATATGCGGCAGCACCTCGTCAAGAAGGCCAATGGTCCAGCACTACGAGAAATCCTCGCATTGTCGATAGCAGTGGACCAGTTGCTGAACTCTCGACCGGCGAGAGCGCTGGATACACTGCTGCAGAGATTGAAGTCGGTGGAAGCCGGCCTGAATGGCGCCCACTGGTCAGTGGCACAGAAGCTGGAAGTAGGGCCGACAGAAAACCTGATGCTCACAGCCCAAGAGGAATTGAGCTCAGCACAGAAGGAGGCTTATACAGACGCTCGAACAAAGATGTTGGCAGGCCTGTCCGAAGGCCGACCAAAAGGCTATGCAAAAGGAAGCTCCAAGAACAAAGACGACGGCAGGCGAGACAGAGATCGTCCGAAAGGAAAAGACAGCGGAAAGGGCAAGAGCAAGTCGTCCAACAAGGAGGAGCAGTCGAGCAAATAGGGCTCCTGGCAACGGGAGACCAGAGATTGACTATGAGGCGGCGTTGAATTTTGGTTGGGTCAGCGGTGCGAGGGACCGGCCGGGAGAGGCCGAGATCGCACTGGGTGGTCCTGCTGGACAGCAGACGCATACCCCACAGGCTGTTGTAGATCAGCCAGTGGATGAGGCCCCTTTGTTAGAGGCCGATGGGTGCAACACCTTCCCGCCAATGCCCCCGCCATTTGTTTGCGAAGTGGGTACGGCGAAGGCATCGGACCTCGTGAAGAGCGATGCAAAAAAGGAGCGCTTGGGGAGTGATCTCGAGGGTCGATCGATTGGCGTACTGGGGGGCTGGGTGGTACAGAGGTTTCTGGAGGTGGTTCCACTTCGCAGCTTGTTCACGGGCAAGGGTGGAAATAGAGACATCTTTCCTTTGCCTACCTCCTTTGACTTCCTGGGGAGCCTCTGGCCTTCTAGGTGCCGGAATCAGATCGACTGGATGGTTTGCATGACTACTGCACTGAATTCATTTTGGGGTGAGGAGCTTTTTGGAAAGGACGAGGTTTCTGAGATTCAAATCAAGGTGCTTAACAACTTGTTGGAAGAGGTTGAGAGATTCTGCAATTTGGGCTTGGTAACAGTAGGCATTGACTGGGGGTCCTTCTTTGCGGTTAAGAGCATTGATTATAAAGGGGACCAGGTGAAGGTGGCTCAATGGATCAGCTGGGACAACATTGAACCAGCCCTTCCAAAGGAGATCGGAGCAGTGGCTCTGGAAGAGGTCTGCACCTTGGGGTGCAAAGAATATGTCACCTCCTTCGATCAATACCTGAAGCCGAAGCATCTTTGGGGAAACGTCTCACGACCAAGGGTCATGGTAGACGATCAGGAGTGGGGTAGGATGTGCCAAGGCCTGGTGAAGGCAGGGGTGTGTTGCTTCCTGGAGAGTGGAGAAGTGTTCGACACGGGGAGTGGTCCACTCCTGAACGGACTGTTTGGAGTTTCCAAGGACGAACATACGTCTTCTGGCACTGAGATCTGCCGCCTTATTATGAATTTGACGCCATTGAATGCTCTCTGTCAGCCCCTGGGAGGGGACGTGGACACCCTCCCCTCCTGGGGTATGATGAGCCCCTTTTTCCTCCAGCCGGGGGAGAACCTCTTGGTATCATCCGAAGATGTGAAGTGTTTCTTTTACACGATGCGGTTGCCACAATGCTGGGTCAGGTTCTTGGCCTTTAACAAGGAGGTGCCGGCAGAAGTCCTTCCGGAAGACCTCAAGGGTAAGACGGTGTACTTGGCCTCACGGGTGCTGCCCATGGGGTTCCTTAACTCTGTGAGCCTTGCCCAAAATGTGCATCGTAACCTGGTCCAATGGGCCACACATGAGGGGAAGGTTGTCAACCTTGGTCACCAGGAGCTCAGGAAGGATCGCCCTTTCCCATCGGCGCAGACGTCCTGGAGGGTCTACTTGGATAACTATGACCTCTTGGAGCGCGTGGATGCCACCGGGATGGTTGAAAAGGAGGGTACGATCCCACCGGGTATTCTAGCTCTCAGGTCGGAGTACGAACGATGGGAAGTGCCCAGGAATGCCAAGAAGTCTGTAGAGCGCTCAGCACGCTGTGAGCTGCAGGGAGCAACGGTTGATGGGGTACGTGGACTAGCTTACCCTAAAGAGGCCAAGCTGAGCAAGTACATGAGTATGGGCATGAAGCTAGTGGAACAACGATATGTGACCCAGAGGCAGATGCAGGTGGTGTGCGGGGGCCTGGTCTACTTTGCCATGTTCAGACGTCCGATGTTGGGCCTGCTAAACGCGGTGTGGCGTTTCATCGAGTCCTTCAGCGAGAACCAGCAGAAGTACCAGCCGCTGCCCAAGGAGTGTCGTTTTGAGATCTTGCGTTTCCTCTGCCTCATGCCCCTGGTCCGGATGAACTTCCGGTGTGATGTCGATCCCATGGTTACCTGCTCGGACGCATCACTTTCGGGGGGCGGGGTGTGTCGGTCGGTTCGCCTCACATCTGTGGGCAGCATGGCGTTGCGAGGGGGACTACGTGGGCAACGTCCTCGCCCCGCCGAACAGTTCCAGGTGGTGGTTATAGGGTTATTTGACGGAATTGGCGCACTCCGAGTGGCCATGGATCTTCAAGGGGTATCGGTGTTGGGTTATGTGTCTGTGGAGAAGGAAGCTCATGCGCGCCGTGTCATAGAGTCTCATTACCCAGGAGCCCTGCACTACCATGACGTCACCACCATCACTGCTGTTGAAGTTGAAGCATGGTCCCTGAAGTTCTCCCAGGCTGACCTGGTGATTGTGGGCGCGGGCCCACCTTGTCAAGGAGTTTCAGAGCTAAACTCTGATCGCAAGGGGGCGCTTCGTGACGCTAGGTCGTCACTCTTCGTACACGTGACTCGGATCGCGACGTTGGCCCGCCAGAATTTTCGCTGGTGTCAGGTGCACACCTTGATGGAGTCGGTGAGTTCTATGGATGCCAGTGACAGAGACATCATGAGCGATGACTTCGGCGGCGCACCGGTGCACATCGACGCGGGACAAATGACCTGGTGTCATAGGCCTCGGCTATACTGGACCACGTGGGAACTTCAAGAGGGGGAAGGTGCCTCCCGAGTTCGCGGGGCTCAGGTGGACACTTGGGTGCTGGAGGCCCATCAACAGCTGGAAGACCTATTGGAGCCCGGGTGGACGAAGGTAGACCCGAAGCAGGCCTTTCCGACCTTTACCACATCGAGACCTTCATGGACGCCGGGGCGAAAGCCTGCGGGCATGCGTGAGTGCTCCACTCATGAGTTGAAACGGTGGGCTGATGATTGGCATCGCTTCCCGCCGTACCAATATAAAGACGCCCACGGGGTCCACAACCGCAAACAGGCAATCCGTGTTCCCTCCATCTCTGAGAGGGAGTTGATGATGGGGTTCCCTCTCCATTACACAGCGGCATGTTGGTGCAAATCCGATAGGAAGAAAGAAGGATACCTCGACGCTCGACTCACTCTGATTGGAAACTCTTGGAGTGTACCGGTGGTGGGATGGCTTCTGAGCCAGCTACTGTCGTTGCTCGGAATGAGCGCGGCCCTCAGCCCACAACAGGTTGTGGATCTATGCTGCCCAGGGGGTACGGATTCCCTCCAGGGGCGGTTGGTGCGCCTTCCACTTCGCCGCGCTGGTGAGGGAACTGGTTCACAGTATGACCTGGCATTCAAGTTGTGCAACCTTGTCAGCATGAAGGGGGAGGACATTCTCCTGTCAACTCCAAGTTCCCAGCTGGTGAAGTACCACCGCCTCCGGGCGTCCGTCCCGGCCAAACTGTGGAAATGGACCGTCGTGGCTGGCTGGAAGTGGCGTCGAGGTAAAGAACACATCAACAGTTTGGAACTCCGGGCTATCCTCAATGCCGTAAAGTGGCGCATTCAGCATTGTGGGCATCTGGGAAAGCGGCTGCTGCATTTGACTGACTCCCTAGTGTGTTTGCATGCTCTGACCCGAGGACGGACCAGTTCTCGACGATTACGGAGCACCATGGCCCGTATTAACGCTCTTGTTCTCTGTTCTGGCTCTCAGTTCGTTTGGTCGTATGTGTCCACGGACACCAACCCTGCCGACAAGCCTACGGTGGGGGAGGCAGTTGAAGACGAAGTATAGAAATGCCTAAGCGAATCTTGGAGGGCGGAACAGAGCGAGAGCGTGCAAAAATGCGGCAGAAATTGGGGAGTTTAAAACAGTTGACAGTGCAACCAGCTACTCGAAAGAGGTATGACCTGGCAGTGGATGCTTTCCTCATGTTCCTTAAAACAGAGCACCTCACCTTACCCAAGGAGAAGAAAAAGCTGGACCCGCTGGTTTGCGACTACCTTGAGCATCTCTGGTTCATTGGCAAAGGACGGGGACTGGCATGTGATACCCTGGCCGGGTTGCAAGACATGCAACCAGGGTTGCGTAATAACCTCCCTGCGGCCTGGCGGTTACTCCGCACGTGGCAGCATAATGAGATCCCCAGTCGCGCTCCGCCCCTGCCGGAGCATGTGGTCCAAGCCATGGCCGGTTGGGCCATCTTTAAAGGCTGGCACTCCTTTGCTCTGTCATTAGTGGTAGGCTATTACGCCATGTTGAGGACAGGAGAAATCCTGGGGCTGCGAGCCAAGCACCTCGAGTGCGCTGCCTCCTGCCTGCAGGCTGTCATCAGCCTTGGTTATACCAAAGGAGGCAAACGTCAGGGAGCCGCTGAAAGCGTCGTGCTGGGCCTGGAGCCCATCGTCTACTTGGTCAAAGCCTGGAAGAAGACTGTTGCAGAAAGCACTAGCCTCACACCGTCCCCGCCCAAGTGGCGCCAATTGTTTAACCAAGCACTGGAAGCACTCGGAATCTCAGATTTTAAATTCCGCCCCTACTCGCTTCGGCGAGGGGGGGCAACGTTTTTCTTTGCAAAGCACCAAAACCTGGACAGGATCCTTTTACAAGGTCGCTGGCACACTCAGAAAAGTGCCAGGATCTACATAAACGAGGGGTTGTCTGTGCTGTCGGAAATGAAAATTCCACTTCAGGATTCGAAATTGAAGCCTTTCCTCACTGTATATAAGAGTTTCTTGCTCCGCCCAATCTTCCCAACACTTGAGCCTCCTGTCGGAAGGGCAGGGGGCCGTGGAAGGAAGTCGAAACCGACTCGCAAGAGGAGAAAATAAAGTTGGCTT
>CAXAMN010024139.1:715030-771817 GCA_963970005.1 Durusdinium trenchii | reverse complement strand
ATGATGATGATGATGATGATGATGATGATGATGATGATGATGATGATCGTGCTATGATACGATACACGTGATCTTGGCGATGATGACGTTAATGCTCATTGTTTGTGATGTTTTTGATGATGATGATGACACTCGTGATGATGCTGTTGGTCATGAACATGATTGTGGTGCTCATGTTTAGTATTATGTTGAATGTGATGATGATTATGATGATGATCATCATCATCATGATGCTCATCATGCTGAAGTTGATGGTCACAACGATGGTGATGACAGTCTTTTGAATTACACCATCTAGGTTGCAGCTAAGAACTGTTTGTTTTGCGGTTGGAGTGAATTTGGAGCGAATGGATTCATGTCATGATGTATGGTACGTAGCCAGAAGGGAAGGCAAGCATTACCCCACCTCCCCGAAGAAAATGCGACTTTGGCGTACTCTTAATTAGACAATCAACCCAATTAATTTACTGATTTACTACCAAGATCTACTAAGCTATACCTCGAACGGTTCTGTTAACCCTGGAAGTCGAAATCATATAATTAAGATCGTCAGCCGTGGAAGATTTGGAAGGTGTCCACCGCAGATTTGCGCCAGGAGCCTACACAGCAGGGGGAGATTACAGGAGCGGCGGTACTATGCAATTGGTTTGGCCTCCATCACTGGATTGCGAGACAGGTGATTATACGAGTGGTGATACGAGTGGTGACATGCCTTCCCGGCCTCGACCTGACGTGTTTTTGGTTGTTCGGCTCTGATGGGCTCTCGACCTGCGCCTCAGACGTCAACAAGGGGGTTAGATGGGGTTGTAGGTTATAGGGGCTTTATGCTGTTGGCCTAGTGGGAGTGTTGGCTTTGGGGGATGAAGATTCTGAGGTTCATGAGGAGCTGATGTAGTCAATCTTGTGCACTGGAAATCCTTCAATTTAAGGGAGTTTTACTGGTAGGAAATAGAAGGATTTTATGATCCTGACGAGACTTGTGACCATCACTGTGGACCAGGCCATCGATCCATTCTGGCGCCACTGTACTTGTTTCTGAGTCTTTGTATTCCAGTTGTGCAGCATGAGTCGAACTGCACGCAGCTCGTGGAAACTGCTATGGTTAGGTACTTTCCTGGACCTTTTCACACCCCTTTCCGCTTTTGATCCCCTTTGGGACCTTCGGCATTTCACACCCTTTGGGACCTTCATCCAACGGTCACCGGGCACGGAGACCCGTCCTCCCCGGGCAGATCCAGCAGCTGGCGCGGTGGATGTGACAGTGATCGTGGCCATTGCCGCTGGTGGCTTCTTCTGCATTGCAGCTTGGATCCCGAACTGTTCATCCGTTTGGAATCGAGTGACTCGAGTTCTAGCGGTTTTGTATGGTTTTGTTGTTGCCTCACTTGCTATAGCCTGTGCGGGTGGTTCATTTGTTGTACGTTTGGGTTGTGTGTCGACATGTGTTGACCAAGGATGACGAAGGGGGCCAAACAGTGCGACGTCGTTGTGTTGCACCAAGCGGCATAGTGACATGTTTAGGTACGTAGTCGGCCCGGAGAAATGAAGAAACGCAACCTGAACATTCAATCGTAGCACCTGTTTTTTCTGGCAAACCAAGGACATGAACACTTGTTGGAGTTTTGTAGCGTGTTTGGGTGAAATGAGCACTTTTTCATGTTCTTGATGAATACGAGCATTTTTTCATGATGTTGATTGAACATTGAAGTCTTCTTGGGTCAAAGGTGGAAACCCGCAAAATGCGCGCACATTCCCGCAAAACGCGCGCGCATTGCCACAAAATGAGCGCAATTTGACAAGTTGCGAACCACCCCAAAATGGATTGGATATGAGAGGGATCCATGTGCGTTGTTTTTAGTGTTTTTGTTTGTAGCGAAGGAAGCTTCAGGAAGTATTTCTTTGTTGAAGTTGAACCATGTCATTGGACAAATTGTGCACATCCTACACAAAATTAATATATATAATATATATGTGTCGGTTGAGTATTCTGTTCAAGATTGGGGTGTTAAGATAACAGAAGCAAAGTTGATGTCAGTTTTGAAGACCACTCATAGTGAGGTAGGCAAAACCACTAAATGAAAGTTATTAACTTAATAAGACCCTGGCCTTTTAATTAAGTCTTTGTTTGAATCTTGATAACTTTGAATTAATGGTCCATGCTTCAGTGCGTTAAAAGTGCGTTTCGAGTCTTTCCGGGTGCGTGCGGTCTTTTTTCGGGACGCTGCTGAAGCGGCCGGCCATTCAAGGATTACAATGGACATAGATAATCTGCAGGCCTTCCAGAAGCAGATATGGCCGTCTTTCCCTCTAAGAAATGGACATATAGATAATGACAAGATTCAGTGATCTCGAACTCCACATTCCTCCCATGTAGTCCTTTCGCAGAAGAGGGCGAGCCAAGGTACACTTCAGGCGGTTTTTGAAGGTGTGTTCTGGAAGTGTTCCCTAATGTGGCCGCCAGATAGGAACTGATTGGTTGGCTTTGAATCTCTCAATCAGAGCTCGATTCAGCCGAGGGGTTCTTGAGTGGTCTCCTCGTTCGAATGCAAAGCCATTTTGAATTATGTGGATCCATTTGGCACTCACACACTGATATCACTCCAGGCAGGTGGCATTCTGCATATGGCTGTGGGCGCAAAGACGAATCACCATGACCGTCGATTCTAGGTCCCAACGATGTAGCGGTTCGCACTTACATTGCACGTACGTATGTGGGAACCTCATCCTCATCCGTGCGTGAGAGAAGAAACGAGTGACCAAATCGCCTTGGATATCCTTGGATTATGTTCGCCGGACCCAGGCTAACTCTGTGAATCCATCAGAGATAGCCTAAGTGGTTTACATAAGCCTTGGAGTGTTTTCGATCTCCACATGTTTCCACGCGCGTCGCGCAACAGCCTCATGACGTCGAGACGAGGCTGTTGTGATGCTGGGCGTCGCCATGTGGACGGGCGTTTGCAAGCGGAAGCCGACGCGTGCGGAGTCTCGGAACACGGCACTCCTGTGTAGTGGACCTGTTTCGTGTGGAAACCAATGATCCATGAAAGCCAGCCACCTGGGAGGATGCCAACTTGGCCATGTTCCGTGTGTACTGCTTGCTGCTTAAGACTTGATGTGTAGCTCGATCCTCACTTGAGAGAGAGACACGTGCTGCCAATGTCCGACAACTGACGACATTTGGTGCGCACCCTCCCGAGCACGTTTGACATGTGCTATCATGTGCTCATGATTAGTTGCTTTATTTGTTCAAAGACTGTTCCTGGCTGCTTGGTGTTTGTGCTAGTACAGCCTGATTCAAGACAGTCAGAGTACATGCGGCCTCCTACCAAAAGATCCTGAGTTGACCACATGTGCTCAAAAGCCTAAAATTCTGGCATTTCGGACCTTTAAGTATAGTTCATAGGCCATGGGGGCAATTTGAAGGCACATGAAGGCACCCTGCACGATTCTGACCGCTCTTTGGTTTCCCTCCTCAAGAGATCATTGGCAACTGCAAGTCCTTCAGACTTTTCCATGGCACAAAACCGTTGAATGATTTTGAGACGGCCAAATTCGGCACTTGATCTGACGTTTTCTTGGATGATGATGCTTTTGTTGGCTCATAGTGCAATCGCACCAAAACCATGGTGTACGGCCAAATACCGGATACTCTTGGCATAGCAAAGCTGCGGCTGACCAAACGAACGCGAACCTGCGACGGACGCGACCTGCTGCGCACCAGGTGTGTCAGATTTGGTCTTCGTGGAGACCCCGCCGCCAAATGTGGCCACCAATAATTGCCCTTTGCCGGGCTCGCGTGCCTCCTCGCGAACCTCCTGCGGAACTGGGAGCCGACCAGTGCAGGCGAGGGACGGGACTGCGCGTTGGACTGGCGCACGCGCGGCCACGCGCGGCCAAGGGGGCCATCGAAAGGGAACATCCCAACATGTGCAACAGTGGCGTGGGGTCTCAGAGGAAAGCTTCGTGGAGTCTCACGAAGTCTTGGGCAAGTCTTCAGTCCTTTCAAGATTGGGCAAAAAACATGGACCAACAGTCTACTGCTGGAAAGTGAATGACATGTGGAATTGGTTTACTTTATTTTTTTCCTAAAAAGTATTTTCTGGGGCACCAAGATACGATACGATCTCGCATCTTCTGCACACCATTTAGGCAGGCGGCAGGAGTGCCTCACCGTCGGTGTTCAGGCTCAATCCCGAAGAGCCACGCTCCTTTGACGTTCTCACGAGACTCAGCGTCGGATTGGTCTCCGTCTCGCGAGACGCCGCGACCGAAGTCGTCGCAAAAAGCGCGAGGAGCGCAGTGCCTCGAGAAGGTCGAGTGGAGCATCCAACGTGGTCTATTCCAATCAGGTCGGGGTGGCGTTTCGCTCGGGGAACACCGGGCGAATCCGGGCCGATGATCTACAGCACCAGTTCCAGGCCGGTGAAAAGAACGCATGTCACAGGCCCAAGGGATCGGTGAACTGTTCCTGACCGGCACAGGAAGAACAGACCGGTGACAGACTCGGACTTCTGGAGCGGTTGCTCTTCTGATGGACGTGTTGAAGTTCAGAGACACAACAAATATAATTAATGTAATTTGGTTTCTTTGGGGAATTGACAGACATCAGGTTCGTTTGCCAGGCGATGGCAAGTACAGGGTCCGACATGGAAAAAAAACAACATTATGTTAAGGGCTAGAAAACAATTGCACACTCATCAAATGTTCATAGTTAATGTTCCCTTGTTTTGACAGTCCCTAAGATCACAGTCACGAGGCCACTAGCAACTAGCCTGGCTGCCAGACGGGCAGGTGGCCGGTGGCCCGTTCTACGGCCCTTTCTACGATCCACAATCAGTGCAGGTGCGCCCGCAGCGAGTGGTTTGTAGCTAATTTGGTTGCGTGACCTAAGATCCAGGCGATTAGTCACTTGGCAAGACACAAACCCACTTGAGCAACTCCCCTTAATATCCCCTAATCCTGAAATTGAGGGTGAAACATGTATGAGAGGGCTGTTGCGGTCTCCATTGTTCATCCTCATACGGCACTAGAAGGGACGCATTAGGCCCTGGTACAATGATCCGTTTTGAAAATCACTCTACCACTGTATGATACGGGGAGAGAATGCAGAAGTGCTGACCAGAGAAATGTGTTTCACCTTTTTTGATGTGTGGATCCGCTAACGGACAGCTAAAGCAGTTGTGAGCCGGAAAATACAGTAGATCAGTAGATAGAATAGGAGTAGGAGAGTCATTTTCCTTGAAGCATCTCAAATAGCTAGAGCAGTGACCTCCAAGTACTCTGTAGTTCAGTTTGGCAGCCTACCCAAGGACGAAGAGGAATCTTGAAAGTGCTTTGAACATGAAACATGCTGGTAAAAGAACAAGCAGGATCGCCAGCTACTAGTACAGCTAGGTCCTAGATGCTGCTTGACAAATATATGGAGGTTACTTGTTCTCAAGAGTATTCTTATCATGTCTCCAGTCATGCTTGAAAGCACACATAATTTGATATGTTGGTATGTTCTACGTAAAGATATGTTTGTCCTCTATTTAAACTATAGGACACTTTGTGCCACTCCATGCTCCATGATGATTCCAAACAACACCTATGGTGTTGAAGTCATCCTTTGCGCAACTCGAGACAGAAGATTGATCAGATTCACGTGCTCCACACTCCAAGCCAAGTGCATCCTTCTGAGGACTAGGGACATGTAGGGACTGACCCTTCCACCCAAGTGATGCCAGCCCCCCCTCCAACGCGGAAACGCTTCGGTTTGGTGTGAGACTCCTCAAGAGGCACTCAAAAGGCCCAAGATCGTCACCTTCCACAGGCAGGAAGTCGGAGTGCCTCCAGAAGGTCGAGCAACGCTTCCAACGTGGTCTACACCAATCAGGCAGATGGGGCTGAAGAGCTACTACATGAGTGTTGACTACGTTGACTATATACCCTGGGAGTCCAAGACATTCCAAGACTATTTTATATTGTGCTTGTAACAGCATTTACAGTAGGTGTTCCAAAATGGAACATAGATGAAGATAGCCTTTGGACTTTAAGGGATAATAAGGCGGTTAAGGGGTATTCCTTTTTTGCGTTCCACCAATTAGCTGGAAGCTTTCTTTCTTTTCAGAAGCAAGCTCTGATCGCGACGTTTCACTAAGCTTGGAACGCTGGAACTTGGGAATGCTCGCAGTTTCGAACGCCTGGAACGGCGTTCCAGGCCCATGCAGCCGAAAAAGACCAGCTGGCAATTGGTTCTCCTTGTGCCATCTAGCTTCTGGGAACCAGTCCACATGAGTCATGAGTCGTTCGCAGCCCGACCAGTCCATCATGAACGACCAGCACGTCGCGCTGACCAAACCCGGGTCCCCAACGGTCACCGTGAGAGTTCGTTTCATTCGACCCTCCACACGTAGCGAGGGGACTGGAACTCCCCTGAAACCACGCCAAAAAGAGGGCGTTTTTGGGCCATACTGGCGCCATGAATGCAATGTCTACTATATGGCCGAAGTGATTTGGGGTCCATGGTGGTCGATGCATGCCGGTCAATTCCTGACATCCATCAGCCTGGTGGCCTGGTGACCATTCGCTGCTTTGCTGGGAGCTCCTTACAGGTTGCTGGCCCTTTCTATGATCCACAGCAGTCACAGCAGCTGGAGGTGGACTTCAGGGCGGATCTTCCTCGGATGTTCGGATGGGCTCTGATGGGTACCTAGTTGTCAGAAATAGATTGACCCTTTCCACAAAACACGTTTTGGCATGGAAGTGCAAGAGGTATAGTCAGTGGTTCGAGACTAGCCGTTTTGGATGCTTCGAAGAGAGTCGTAAACGCGGCGTTTGTTTTTCGCTGCGCACGAACTTCAGAGGAGCATGGAGCTGAAACCTGGGAGTCTAACTATAGGGCTTCGCATGGAATTCAACAAAGGCAAAGGCTGAGAAGCTAGGATGAAAAAACAGTAAACCTGGGTTCCTTTGATGAAGCAGTATAGAAATCGTCTAAATGCTCGGTCTCGGTCGGTCTCAGGAAGCATGGGAAACAAGAAACAGAAAGCCTGTGCAATCCTTTGATTTGTATATGACGAGAATCATCTTTGCTCCGCCTTTCTTTTTTTAAGGGGGTGACATTGGATCACTCCAGGACGAGGATATTCGGGCAGAGACACAACCCCACCTGCTGGTGGAGACCAACGAAACATAACGAAACACTATTGTGTGATATTGCATGTTTTTTTTTTTTCAGTGTTTGTCTTGTGTGCTTCTTGTTTTCCAACAGTCACCTTCTGTGTAGGTCGTCACGGAATCCAAGGAATCCACCTACCGCAGTTGGCCACCTAAACCCTTGCAACCTGTAACTCTTGTCCAACTTAGGGGTAAGGAACTCAGGCCCGGATTATTTGGAAGGACATACTGTACACAGCCACCAAAAAGTATAGCCCCATGGTAACTCTTCCAGTTTCTTTGTGCTTGTTGTTTTTGTTTGAACACAACAGTTCAGAACTGTACCAGCTGCATCAATGGACAACCCTGTATTGTCTTATAGGTTTTCATTGGACACCCAATCTTAAACGCTATATAGGTATAGCAGTCCCAAAATAGATATATTAGAAAAGACCATTCCCACTCCCACTAAATATGTAGATGGCACAGACCCCAAGATGTCCTTTAGATTGGGGGTCCATATAGACCACCAAACTTGGGGTAACTGGTGCCATTGGTCCTCTCAATCCACTATATATTTGGACACCGTTTCTATCTATTTGGGGATCTTATGTGATCAGACTCACGGGTTGAACGCTTGATCACTCTCCACCAGGGGAGGAGTGCCTCTCGGCGGAGCAGCAATGCACCGGCCCGGACCTTGGCGTGATCCATTTGTTTTTGTTCGGGAAATCCACTTTGTGCGTGGTTTGCCTAACAGGCGCCCTGGCTACTAGTAGCGATGGCCTCCAACCTACTAGCGATGGCCTCCACCTAATAGCGTCCCCAGGCTGCCAAAAAACACTATCGAAACATATCGAAACACTTTACCATAAACATTTCGTCGAAGTCCATCCCCCAACATCACGAAGATGCATCCACAGAAGCCTGCAAGCTGAAATGATCAGCTGAGATATTTGGAATTGAATCTGTGGTTCCTCAATGATATTTGTCAGTGTGGAAGGCACGGTCTTCAGTCACCTTCACACCTCACATGTTCAATATTAATTACCAGGACCTTCAATGAGTGACTTCCTGGGCCTGTTACATGCCTAAGTGACCGAAGATCCTGGGATCTCAAGTTCTGTCACGAACTGGTCCGGTCCTGGTCCTGGAACTGAATCCTTCAGTTTCAACAGGACATTGGCACGTTGGTGATGAGTATGCATGCCACGGTACCGACGGTTTGCTTGCGAATGTCGACCATACAATGCCCATCCAAAAAAAATATGTTGACCAGGCAAATTCGCTTAAATCCGTAATATTCATAAATATTTGTGTGATTATCTCCACCAGAGATTTGTTGTAAATCCAAACCCAAGGCTCAATGCTCTCCCACATGCTGACATTGCACGTCTGCCCACATGTTTGTTTGTGCTGCGTCGATTCCCGTGTGTACCGGGACCCATGGAAGGCGGTGAATTGACACCCCTTCACCTTCAAGGATCTTTTCACGGGGCTCTTATATAATCCAAACGCTGGGCGAAACGGTCTGTGAGCCACCGGCTGACCCGAGCGAGTGGCCGGGAGCTCTATTTTGGATCATCAACCACCCCAAAATCTGGTCTTTTCCCATCAGAGCAGAGGTCATGTGACCCGCACTCATCACGTAAGATCAACAAGCCCGCGGCTCCACTTGCAGGCTTGTGGCCCGTTCCACAACCCGGAGCTGGTGCCGGCCCCGGTTAAAGCCGCGAGGTCGCTGGTCACCGAAGCTCCATGCCACGCTCGCTCCATGGATGTCATATGATGTCCTATGAAAAACTACAATGATGGGCAAGTATGCCATGCATGATCATACATGTCATATCATGTCATATATACGATATATACAGTGTATGCCATAAGGAGTGTTTGGGTATGGTACCCCGTTGTAATTTTTGAAGGTCAGGATGATCTTCTTGTTCGAGGTGCTTGCGGGTTGTTTTCCAGGGAGAGTAGCAATGACCAACTTGTTCGGGTGCGAGATGTGATTGGTATGTTGAACTCAGATGGTAAATCCTTGACCTTTTGAACCCTCTGAGAGCTTAGCTTGAAGCTACCCATCAAGCGAGGTGGCACCACAAGATCCTGTTCTTCGTGCATGCTGATTTTGCTGCACCAGTCGGGACTCGTTTCTTCTCCATGAACTTCGCTTCCTCTTCCACCATGCAACCATGTCGACCGGAATTGCCGGGTGTCAACACTCAGGAATTACCGGGCGCCGTGGTGTATGGTGGTAGCAGGAGCGCCGAGTGAGAAGCTTGACAGCTTGGGGTGATGTCAAAGCACCGTTCACGTTCCGCGGCGGAATTATCCGGGCGCCCATGGAAGAGCGTATCTTGCTTGCCAAACATATCTACATATATCTACAATCTACAAGTATCTACGAAGAGGGTGTTGGGGACTTCAGACTTTGAAAACAGAAGGATGGGATGTTTTGGTGTTCAGAAGCCACAGAGCTTCCTTTGGATCGAAGCTGGCAGCCGGAGGAAGCTGGCAGCCAGCTTCCACAGATCCGATCCCGCGCCAAAAGCATCCACCGGTGCCCAGTGATGAAGAGAAGACGAACAAACACGGCAAGCACTGTCTATGGAGAATCAGGTCATTCTTGAGACAACCCCTCAAAGCAATAGGTTTGGTTATTGCCCCTATCAGTGCTGGAAGAGCTTGCCAATGATGAGACAAATCTAATCAAATCTGTCATTGAGCTGGACCAACAATCCGCCGTCAAGGAGGAACAGCGAAGATCGGAGCGTTGGGCCAAGCAATAGTTTCTCGGCAATGGGGAGACGAGCAGGGACTGGCCAAAGAATTTGCACCACTTTGATCTATCAGCGCAGAATCAACATTTTCCATGCTTATATATATATTAACATATATTATGTGATTCCGCCACGTTGATCTATAAACGGAGAATCTAACTTGTTCGGGTGATTCTGTGTACAACAAATTCTCAATGTCAAAACTTGTGCCAGAGGCCTTGTGAATTGATGTTGCATGCGGTTGCAACATTCTTGTTCCCACCTCATTTTACTGTAGTTGATCCTACACTACTTCATTCGGTTTTCAGGACCAGGTTTTACTGGGTCTTTGGACCTGTAGGGCGTTGCGTGTGCTGCTTCGTGCACACCTCCTGCCTTCGTGCAGCCACAAGCTCCTGCCTTTGGCCACGGGATGCCCACAGGTCAACCACTGAAAGGTGACAGCCATTCATTGGGTGACAGCGGTGTCTAGAGTCTGTAGACATGAGTATTAAAACACAGTGCTCCTTGGAAGACGACTTTCCTTGACGAACCAGGGGCCATTCTCCACTTCCATGTCCGTTGCTCGATGTGTGCTCAGAGTGTATGTTCTGATGAGAAAACTGATCCAAGGGTTGAAGGGTGTGAGACTGGTTGGAAGACCGGAAGACCGTGGCGGCGACAGACGTGGGTGTTGTATCCACGTGGCAGTCACTGTACAGGCGGTACCCATCAACAATATGCCTTTGAACATCTTTGAACTCTTCTAAATGGCATGCCGTGATGGACCAAATCAGGCCAGTTCGGGTGAACAAGCGGATCACATGAGAAATTGATAGAAATTGATTGGGACCATCACGAACAGTTCGTCCCACTCCTTCGCCAGAACGATGAAAAAACGCTCAACGACCCAAAGACCGGGAGGACGGTCGTGACCCACCAGTCGTTCGACACCACGTAGGTCAAACCGTCGATCCTGGATCCGCACCGAAAGCCGACAGGGCTCAACGGTTGAAGTGATCGTTTTCTCCGAACGAAGTGAGTTCCCCGTGGGGGGTGGTGGAAATATATGGTTGCTGGCGCTTTTTTTTGATGGCCGAGTCATTGCGGCATCACGCGCAGTTGCAGGGGTACTAGCGTTCAAACGACTTTCATGGAAAAAGCATCGGAACAACGCACCAGACCTTCAAAGGTTAATGACTGTGACCTGTAAGCAGTTAAGCATGCTTCCAGCAAACAAGCAGCACTAGAGCGCACCAGAAAGCGACCAGCAGCGCACTAGCCCAGCAGCAGACCAGTAGCACAAAAGCAGCAAAACAGCCGCAACAGCAGCCAAACCAGCGAACCAGGAGCAGCAGATCATCAGCAACAGAATGACGTTCTCTCCCACCAGGTATGGTACTTCTTTGGGCATTTGGGCGGTTTGGATTTTCCGTTCGCGATAGAAACCGTGAACGTCAATCCAATCCCAAATTCCACATTGGACCGCTGGCTTTGGTTCCCCCCTTTTCAGGTAGATGCCTATAGTTACTAGGTGAAGGCCTAGCCTCCCGCTCGTTCCAAGGCAAGGTCTCAGTGGGTGCGCCCCGCAGCAGTCGGTCTCCAAGCAAGTCGGATGCATCGCCAGGCGCCCCCGACTCGGCACTGGAGGGGTCGAGGTCGCGCCCGAATAGCTGAGGAAGCAAGGTCAGCTGCCACTGGCGATGTATTCATGTTGTGTCTTTTAAAGCTGCTCGTGGCCATTTGAGTTTGAGCTCCTGCGTCTTCATCTGAACCGGGAGTCAGTAGGTACGCAGCAAAAAATCTGGACAACCAACGAAACGACCTTCGTTGCGACGTCCATGACCAGGTGGACGGCTTCGGACAGCTTGGCAGTCACCTTTAAGACGCCTCGCGTCTTCGCCTCGCCTCCCGCGCCTCCCGCGCCTCCGCCGCGCAGGTGGAGCTTCGTCCGGCACCGACTCCCCCGACCGCCGCACGCACGGGCGTGCTTCCACGCACGGCACCGCGGCCACGAAGCAGTCACACTTGACCACGGGCGAGGCCGCGCTGCGCCTTGGTGTGACCGGGGGGTTCGGGGATTGAAGGGATCCAGCTCTCCAAGGCCAAAGGAAGTGCAAATAGAATAAAGTCCAAAAAAAGTCCCTGAGGGGGTCAATGCATCCATTTATTTATATCTAATCTCATGCAAGACCCCCCCTGTGGAAAGTTCATGGGTATCGACGCAAGTAGTATATGATATCATTTGATATAACATTTATGATACTGACTCTGGTCCTGGTGCTTAGTAAGGAATGAGAGAATGGATTCTAAGGTATCAAGAGTGAGGGCATTCCCTCATTCCCTACTGAGCACCAGTCGGAAGATAATAGATTCTATTTGGGGTCTCAGGTGCATGCACCACCATGGTGGTGGTGCTGTGAGCAGAAAATTGAAACACTGGCATATGTTAAACCTGCTGAGTTCCTGTGTCTTGAAACGACAGGCCTGCAGAAACATAACAGTTGTCACTAGTACTTCAACGTTTATATTTTGTCATTGTGGTTCCAACCATAGTTTTTGTTGCACCGTTTTGCACCCCCAAGATTCTGAGCTCTACACTTTGGCTGAGGAAAGCGATCTTCAGCACCTCTCCCAACATAGGATGTACGCAATGCAGGCACATGTTTGTTTTGTGGCAAATACAGCAAATAAAAGGACTGTCGGGATGCAGGCTCCTGAAGCGTTAGAGTGGCCTCATAGTGGGAAGAATGATCTCATTGGCAGGGAAGATCATATTGAATGCAGAGGGAACACAAGGTGCGAGAGTCGAGAGGCTGCAAGAAACGTTTGAAACCGGCGCGGCCACCGAGGTCCGTCCCGTCGAATCGACGGCCCAGCAAGAACACCTTGACCCCCTCCGATGCTGGCTCGCGTCGAGGCACTGTCTGAGTCAATTTGGATTTATTGTTTCAATTGCTTAATATCACCCTTTGCCCAGATTGTAAAACCACTAGAAGACCAATGGGGGCGTCTTTTTCATCAAGAGTCAACATGATGTTTGGTTTGGTGGGCGAGTGGTTTGGTCGATCCCAGGTCGTGGGTTGAGCCCTTTTTTTCGGCCTTTTCAGGATCATCCCTCCTTCAGGGAGAGAGTTTGAGACCCTTCATGGTTGGATCCTCGATCCTCGCCAGGCAGCAAAGCATCTGTGAGCTCGAATGATGTTCAGTGAGCGGTCCGTACAATGGCGGCAGATCGGAATGGCAGGCTGGCAGGACCTGGTATAGATGGTATGGGAATGCTCACACTTTTCACAAACTACGAAGGAGGAACATCATCAAAAGCTGCTTTGGAACAGGAAAGAATTGACTTGGACAGGGCTCTACCAGTTAAGCCAGTCGCTCCCATCAAACCAACCAGTTTGGCAATGTAAGTCAGGTATCACACTATCACAGAAAGAATCTTTCCATCTCTTTCCACAGCTCACAGAGGGGGTCCACGGACAGCTGCGCCACAGCTTCGCATTTGCGAATGGATGCTCCAGCAGCAGTCTGTCAAGCAGTGCGCTGGCTGCGAGCTACCCGCGCAACGCGGGTACCATCATGTAACATGTACACTGCACATGTGTGGATTTCGGATGGACACCTCCAAGAAGCATTTCCGAAGGTTGGCAACAGATTTTAAGGTCGCGAGGCACTAATGTTTGATTCCATTCTTTGCAATGTATATATATATATAGTCACTTTAATTTCCAGACTTGTTTATTTGGTTTATGACATAAACCTTATGTATGATATATAGAAGTAAAATCCCTTTCAACATGTATTGGAAACCGTGCCACTATCTATTTTGGGGATCACTATATCTGTTCAAACGCATTTGAACTTTATGCCCTGGCCTTCCTTGTACCACGTCACTCGTTCCTGACGTCTCCTCACACCAGTCCATGTCACTCCACTAAGACATTAGTGCCGTTTCGGTGTGTCAATAGCCCCTTAAAGGTGAAGGGGTGTGCATTAACCACCTCGACCATGGGTCCGGGTGGGACCATGTCCATTTCTTCCGGTATTCAAAGGGTCTCTTTGTCATGGTCGATGGTGGGCTAGGTCATGTCCAAGTGCTGCCCAAAGAATCACAAATATTCCATGCAGGACATAGAATCAGACTACCACTTCCCAATTTGGCTATTTAAAAAATATATATTATAAATATATACATGCATGTATATGTGTAACATTTTGTTTCAGCTGATTGTTCTTTGATCAATGGGTCGACAAGGGTGTGAAAAGAGACAGTTATACGATATACGTATATTTGGGGTGTGGGTGGCTCCCAAGAGTTTCAACAGACAGTGGGACGACACGATGTCGGAGTAGCACATGTGCGGCGCCGAGGGCGCCGAGGCAGTTGACGCATGCCAGTCCACCTGTGATGGCATTTCAACGCCTGTGTGCGCGGGAGCGCACCGTATCAGTCCAGCCAAATCGGATGCAGCAGTTGAGCCTCTGAGGATTGACGTGAAGGACTGAAGGACTGCTTCCAGCCGTGAAAATGCATGAGCCAGGAGTTCCAAAGAGGTGCTATCTACTGTGTAGACCTTCTCAGACACTGGAGAATGGGCACGTCCTTCCCTCCAATAGTCAGTAGGCATCCCTTTTAGGAACTCTTGGATGTTGGTTAACAAAAAAAGACATGGCGAAAAGCCCTGCTTGTTTGCTGCGTTCTTCGATCGATCCCAGAGCCTGTGGCACCTGTGGCGATGGCACCGCGCCCACCGGGCAGCCCTGCTCCGTTGCTCCGTCGCCCGCAGGTCCCACAAAGGCTAGGCACTCTGCGGGAGGTGGACGTGTCCACCGAACACCAGGACCGTCTATGACGACCTGAGGGGAACCAAATCCAAGGGGTGTTGTCTGGGCTTACCTCGATTGTTGGGTCAACTGCCTGGCCATTGAAGAGCATAGAGGTTGGCATACCCCTCGTCCTTGCCGATCCTAAAATCGGACCCATATCCATCTTAAAGGAACACAGCCTGTGTGTGCATGGTTCTACATATTCTTACATTACCAGTCAGTAGATCAGACGGAAAACAGGAACATTTTTAGACATACGTCTCGACCATCCAAACGTGGGGTTAGTCTCCACGGACCCAAAGGATTTGCTGGTCTCCACGGACGATGTCGAGCAACCGATCTCAGAATGGCATCTCGTGAGGTGTTTGCTCCGAGAATGCGTATAGTTCGGGGCAGGTCAAAAGGAGGTCTCCTGGGATTCAGCCTTTTGATGCCTTTTGGCGGTGCTTGTCAGGAAGCCTGTGGGATGTCTCGAGTGTACTCCTTGATTGGATATCAGCTGTTCCTTCTTTACCGCGGGTTCCAGTTCATGAATCACTAGAATGAATGAAATAGTGTTAATGCACAGGGTCTCATCCCAGTGAATATTTTTTTTTGTTTGCTCACCTACTTCCAGACTACTTGCATGCGACATCAAGTAGCAAGGCCTGGGATGACTGGATGGTCGCAGTGGTAGTCATTGAGTGGTAGTGCCGCCATAAGGTTTGTCCGCCCTTTTGCTGGGTCCATGTTGACTTGGAAACACCAAACATCCGACTCTTAGGAACCGCAGCTTGGAGAACATGCCGAATCATGTCGCAGCGACGAAGAATGGACAGAAGATGGACCAAGCCAAGCCAACAGGTTTTGCACATACATTATCTCACCAACTCAATCATCTCAATCAGATTTCTCATGTTCTTCTCGCTCGTCCTCTCTGTCCCCTCCCGCAGATGAAAGCGGCGCAGCCCGCCCCGGTGCCCGGCACCGGGCCGACCGCGCTGGAGGACTGGAAGCGGCGGAGTCACTCGGCGGACCAGTCGACCGACTGGGACGAGGTTTCGGGGGTCTCCCTGTCCGAAAACACACACCCAGATGAGTGAGGTTCATTCTTGTACCACTTAGTTTTACTTGCGAAGACTGGTGGATGGATACTTATACTTTGTAGAAGATTGGTTTGAAAAGTTTCATCCTGTTGATCTCTGCAGAGAGCCACGGAAGTAGACACTCGTCAGTTTGTAGTTGCAAGTGGTTTACCAGAGAGTAGGCTTCCCTATGTTCAAAAGGGCAACACATAGTGACCAGATGTTTTGCTGCCCTCCATGCATAGCTCCTCACATGCTCGTGTCCGCGCTGAGATGGCCTCACACCAGAGACCCGTGTCTTCTGCATCACAGGCAATGGCCTGTGGATCTGCAATGTAGAAGAATCATGGGGTGGGTACATTTTTTGTTGCAATGATAGACAAACCCCACTCTCCTGATGGAACATGCCAGGTCTGTCGAACACGTTGGTCATCCGGTCATACGGTGCTTTTAAACTGCCCAGTGCAGGTTGTGCATTGGTTTGTGCCAGTGAGTTAAACTGCCGTCCCTCTTCGATAGGCACAGACTTGGATCTATTTGGATCCATCCAGAGACTTCAATCGTTTTCACACGAGAACTGATGCGATCAGCAGGGTCATGAAAACCTGATTGATGTTCAATGATTTCCAATTCATGGAAATGTTATGAAATGTTCACAGTTCACATCATGGATTTTCACATCAGTAGGGTATTTCGTAGGGTCATTCCCAGACTTGTTTATGAACAGTTCCTCGCAAATGCGTGCAATCATAAGGGGGTTCCCAAGTTGCGTGGTTTGACCTAGTTTTTCGGGTTGGTTCGAAGTTTCTGAAGCTGCCCTCAACAAGAAACAGGACAGGGATGGACAGGGTGTTCTGAGATGACAGCTGGTGCTTTTTGAGAAATCTACAGCTTCATCATGCGGGTTTCTCGAGACCTCTCAGCACTTCGTGAGACCTTGAAATAACCTGGAGCGGAAAAAAAGGTATCAGGAGGGCGTTGTTCAAGTGAGACAAAAAGCCAAGAGACAAAGTCCTCAAGTTCTAAGTATAGAGTCTAACGATGGAAAGGGCCACGCCAAATTCGGTTGCGAACCGTCTATTCCCTGCACTGACCTACAGCCATCACCATTCCCTGACCGCTTTTCACGCACCGCCGTGACCAAAAAGCCGCTCTCGGTGTTCGCAGGCGCCTTCCCGGGTGTGCGGAAGGCATTACTGGCCCGAGGCGGTGGGCGGTGGCTCCGCGGGCGGTGGCTCCGCGGGCGCCTGGCGTGTCGTCCGGTTGATGAGCAGGTTTTTCATGTGGGCTTTGTCCAGAGAGGTGACCTCGAATGGAGCAGGGCAGCTGGGTGTCCACGGTGGCACACTTGGAGAGTGAATGAGGTGGATCATTCGACGTTGAGCACACACCCGGGAAGATGAAGGATTTAACATGGGAAGCTGGACCTTTGGAAGGCAATGTTCCTCTACACCACATCGCACTGATCGATCCCGCTCTGTTCACCCCCTTGGTAAGGTACCGGGTAGGAAACTATCAACCCAGTTGTTTTCAGGTTCCATGTTAATTTTCCAGGGTGTAGTCGAACTGTTTGAACCCAAAATCGGCTAGCTGAAGGGAGGGTCGCATGCTGCCAACATGTGCCCTGTGTCATGGGAACCACATACGTACTAACAACAGTTGCTCAGCAGTTGCAAGACATGTCATTCGATTGACTGCCTATTGGTTCTCAAGATGACGCCGTGTGCACAATTTGTGAACCACCAGGTTGGTATGAGAATGAAGACAAGCAGAGCAGATGCTGGGACTGGTGGGGTGAGCCTATCTTCCGTTCACTTCTTTGGTGTTTATTAAGAGGCAACACCCATTGATCCGATCCGATCAGCACAGATCATATTCCGTGCCTTGATATATATATAATAATATAATAATCTACTGTATTCCAATGGCTAAAACCGGCCATGTTCATGGAATTTTTGTTAGGAATATATTTCTGTGCCATACTAGTATAGGTAAGCGGGAGGGACTGTTGCCATTTTCACGGAAACATAATGTTTGATGACAATTGCCAGACAAGCTGTTCATTTTGACACAGACACAGGATATGAATCATTCACAGTTTTACTATCAGTTATATACGTATTTGTTTGTTTTTTGTTCCACATTTATATAAGAACATACTACCAGAGTAGCATCGTCTACTTATTCAGCCGGTTTTTTTCCAGCCGGTTCACCTGATGGCACCGGCTTGGCCCGTTTGGAGCACGATGCCAGACTGTGCCTGGCTTGGTTTGACACATGGAAACAAACAAACATCACATCATTTGCGCGGCTGTATGTCCTATTGCCTCCGCCTGTTTCTTCCCCAAAAAAGCAAGATCCCATGAGCATCCCACCATCCAGTTCCTCTACTAACTTCATTTGCGAGGCACATGAGTTTCTCCCAGAGTTGCTCCCAGAGGTTCCCCCAATCCGGTTTCTGCCCCCGCTAACCGCCTGGAAACCGAGAAATGATGCCCAGATGCCTGCGTGGCAGCTGCCCGCCTCGCTTTTGGGTGACTGTGGGGCACCAGACCAGACCTTTGCATTTGGTGGAAGTTCTCATTCTATGGAGATCTTAGGTCAAATCCACTGGCAGTATGATAATTCGTGTATCTTATTGTAGTATATAAATCCAATCTGAATTCCAGATTCAAGGTTCACCTCATGACTCAGGAAGCATTCATGATATACATCTATAAGAGGTCACCGCCCCGTCTAAACCAGCCGGGGTGCTCTTTTTCCGCGTGAGCTCGGTGTTCGACGCTTGGCAGCGACCGGTCGGTGTTGGGAGGACTTGAAGTATGCACTTTGGCAGCGAGACCTGGGGGAGATGGCGGAGCTCGAAGACACCCAGGCGTGAGTGACTCGTGAGTCAAGACCCCAGGGCCCCAGCCCCAGTCGAGTCGAGTCTTAGACCGACCGAAGTTGGTCTATGTTGGTCTGGTTCGACGGTTGGTTGACCAACCGGACTGATCAAGGTTACCCAGACACTCACTCCATGGGACTATGTCCCTTCCTTGGGGTGGGCCATGAGTCAATGAGGGGATCAATGGCATATATGACCGACATGGAGTTTATAGTAGTGGACCAGGGATCCAAGTTTTGGCATGTCTTGACAGAGTGTAGCATGAATCCGAGCACCAATACGAGCAGATGGATAATATAGCGGCAGCAACGTTGTGGCGACAGGCTGTTGAACTGAGGGATTCTTCTCGCGGAGATGACCATGATAAGCCAGTTGTTTCTGAATGCTTTGAGAATGGATCTTTGCATATATTTGAGCTAGTCCAGTTGGATGTTCATGCAGATTCACGCATATTTAACGTTTTGAGAATCAAGATGAAACAAGGCTTCTTGTAGGTATTGTGGTTTCCTTTGAATTCTGTTTGACATGTGCTGGCAGGAATGGGAATCGCTTGATCATGTTAAGTTTCTACTGTATAACACGTGCACCCAGAAATGACCACAGCATGTGACGTCACCGCAAAACTCGTCTTTTCACCACCACAGGTGGTGAACTACTTTGCGCGAAACGCGGAGCTGACCTCCAAGGCGCGGCAAGCACTCATTGAGAAGGATATTTGTAGCAAGCACTAGAAGGGTAGGAGACATCATCCACCCTGGGGGCGCTTGATGCCAGCTTGTACCTCTCCATGGCTTACACTCAACCTAAGAGGTGTTGTTCTACCTTTTCCATGGGGAAGGGGTCCGTGAAGACTGATCGATCAATGCCGTAACGCTCATATTCATCTGCCCAAGTGGGTCAGGAAGCATGTCAGGCTATGCTTCTTCGGGAAGCGACATGGAGTGCTTTCTATTCGTGCGCGGTGATTTACCCCAAGAATACAGGGGCCACTGAAGAGTCACTGTCAGTCATGAATAATGTTAGTCTTAGTACCAAGGGATCATGAGAGAGTGCCCAGAGATTGCGCTGGTGCAGGGCCGGGCTGGCGTTTCTTCATTTTTGAGCAGGTGTTCCACCCTTCTCACTCACGATACCACTCACAAAGCTATATCATATGCGCGACACCAGGACACACAAGGGGTGCTTAATGCAGAGGCAAATGTGGTGCATTTTTTGGACGGCAGGTGTTTAATACATTGCATGCACATAGAAGTATGTCATGCAATGTGCATGCCGATAGATAACCCGCGACAGCCAAGAGTTTCCCCTGCCAAGGATGATTTTGTAAAGTTTTGCAGACCATTGTAGACATTGCATTCTGAATATATGGTCTCCATGGACCAGTCTTCATGAAGATTTGATATGTTCACCAGTTGGATTCAAAGCCTTCAAAGTACCCTTCTATACCTGGCCCAGCTCCCAAACTGATGAGGTCGGCCTGTGCAACTCGTTGTACAACTGCTGCACCTTGGACCGCGCCCGGTACCCCGGCATGCCCGATATGCATGGCCCTCAATGAAAGCAAGAAGATCAGTAGTGTTCTTTCAACTCCGAGGTGCAGGCGATGTAGCTGTCTCCTTCCCCTCCACGAGGACATTAGCTGAGGAACCTGAGGAAGCTCCGATGTTTTGCGCGATCGCAGGTGGATGTGGATGCCTTTTACCCTCGAAGCTACGACTTGACGAGCCCTGTTCAGGCGAGAGACCCGGACTCAACCCGAGCGATCAAAATGGATGGAATATGAACCACTGGGTTGGCGATTGGCCTTTGCTGTGCAACTCTTATCTCAAGATATCTCAAGTGTGTGTTGTTCGGTGTCGAGCTATTTGTTACAAGGGACTCGATGTTTTAAGCACCAGGCCACTCAGTTTGTGGAGGACTTCCAGCTCACCACGCAGGGGACTGAGATGGCGGCATCCGACTGTCCGGTGTGGTCGGGTGTTGGTGCGCAAAGTGTGGTCAGGTATCTTCCCGTGCTATTTTGGGGTGCAAGTACTAAGGTCCTCTTATGATATTTTTTGGAGATTGCTCAAGGTATTTCATTGCAATTGTACTTCGAGAATGGGGTTGTTGGAGCTAAGGCACAGCCAGATTGGATGCTGACAGACTGCAACTGCATCAAATCTGGAGAATGAACACATACGTCAATGTCTGGCAAATTTGAACAATCATCCCAAGCATGCGCAGAGTAGTTGTGGCGTGGGCGGGGGATCAAACAAACATCACCTCAAAACTCTCTGTTCGATATACTTGCAGCACCCAATTTGGGTGGTTACGTTCCTTCCAATAACCACCCTTTAGGTGGTGCAGGTAACTATAACTCACATCTCCCATATCCTCGTCAGGTGTCGATGCTTGCTGCGGCGTTTCCTACAGCTGGGAGGTCATCTGGCTGAGCAAGGCAGAGTTGCAAGAAGCAGGACGGAGTGAGCAACACACCACACCCATGCGTCGGGTTTGTCCTTTTACCTGCAACAGCCATTAAACAAGAACATCACTATTTTAGAGAAAGGCCTGCAACCTAACCATCATCATCCACTGAAACCTGGTATATAATAGGACCCAAACCCATGCCTTTCTTGAAGATCTTGTAGTGGTCCCCAAATCATGTGGCACCATGAAGCTGAAACACAGTGCTAAAGTGCTCATCAAGTGCTCGGTTTCGTGAGAAACACATCACCGAACCAAAGAACGTTAACTGTCAAGAACATACATCAAGAAACTGCAGTAAATCAAGAGCTATCAAATGAGCGTTTGATTTGTAGGGCCAAGTAAGTAGGCTGTGCGCCGTCGGAGGAAGAGCATCGCATGAATTGCTCAAGTGAACACATGTGAACACTCTTTTGTGAATTAGAAGATTGTCATCCAATCAGCTTTACTATAACTCAGTCACTTAGTGGTACCAGCAGCTCCCAAACCCGGTTCATTTGAACAGCAAACGCTGGGATCGTCCGATGCCGATGCGAAACCAGCCGCCCTGAGTTCTGACCGACTCCATTGGTTGTGTTTGTAAAAGCACGGTCGACATGCCAGTTTTATTTGGTGTTTTTGAGACCATAGATGTCCTGAGTTCTGCGCATGCAGTCATTGGTTGTTTCCGCTCCCATCAGGTGGCAGGGCCTACCCAGCGCAAGTCATCGAAGTGGCCCTCAACGTGTGCAGGTGTGTGCCCTTTTCGACCCTTTTCGATCCTTTTCGGTGGTTTGAGACATCGGCAAGATCGTGGTAAGGGGATGGGATGGATGCAACATGATGCAACTAAGATGAGGCTTCTTTTGGAGGTGGGAAGCTTGATGGACACAGACTCAGATGGGAAGTTTAGAGTGTATTTGTTGAGATGATCTTTCGGGAATCCTTGCAGTTATTTGGCCTCTTGAGCCTATATAGAATCACTGATAGAATCCTGCCAACATCTCACAAAACTGGCGGTTTTTGATTGCAACCGTTAGGGAATCCACCATGGCCAGTCGACCTGGGAGGAGACAGGTCCAGAGCGTGGATGATGCCTTAGACGAGGCACAAAACGTCGAAAACGTCGAGTCGAACGCGACGAATCCGCGATTTCCGCTTCCGAAACCCTGGGGCATGGTTCGTAACCCGCTGGAGCCATTGATTGAGACCAAAGGCACGTGGACGTAGAAGCGGTCCCTGGACGTAAAGGGCCCGTCTTCACGAAGTGTGACTGGCATCAGAATGGTGAATTCGCGAGACCGAAAGAATGAGTTACTGTAAACTGTAAACACGACCAGAAATACCCTAAGTGGTTGAAAATTATAAAAATATATATATATATATGTGCATCCCAGTCTTCCACTCGGTGTCCTTTCATAGCGCTTTGTTCAAGTCGTTCAGGAGTTCAGGAGATGCGTTTTCTCAACACAACCTGAGACCTACTTAACAGCTAGTCCGGAAAGCATGGCATGCATGGAAATCATTGCTCGCATGCTCAGGTGACTCAGCCAAAGGAAAAACAAAGCAAATACTTGTCATGATCTTCTGTTCCAAGGCAAACACAACACACAATGAAAAAGTTTTGTTTATGGTTTTGGGTCACGTATTCTCGCACGTTTGCACTCATGATGTCAAAAGCCCCCTAGCTCTGCAGCTCGTTACACCGAGCCACCCGTCCCGACCCGTCCTCCGATTGTATCGACATCGAAAAGAGGCGCCTGGCGAGGCCATCTCTGCAGAGGAATGGTCAGTCATCAAGGACGTCGTCGCGGCTGACGCTCTGTGGGTCGGGTGAGAGCCTCCCCCACAGGGGTCGGTGGTACTTAAAACCGTCCAAATTCCATGCCAAGGCTTTTTGATGCTTTTTGTAAAAACCCACTTGAAAGCGTTGAAAGGAGGCAATCGATTGAGGAGATCGAGGCTGCACAGGTTTTTTTCTGAGTGTTCTTGTTGCTGTGGCAGGTCCAGTACGGGCGGGGGTTTAGTATGGCATGGTTGCATCGTTTGGTGCAGCTTGGGCGGCTGATTCGCTGAACTGTGAGAAGGGTCTCTGGGCCTTGACTGGGGGGTGAAAGCCATCCAGTATCCGGATGAGCGCGCTTTGCACCGTGGTCTTGATTTCTTGATGCACCCTTTCTCTCAATGGAGGCCGTAACGGACCAAGCTTTTCCAGAATGGTTTATATCAGGCTAATTCACTGTAACAATGTAGAGCTCACCATCCAGTCACTGAGGCATCTTAGGCTCTAAATACCATTCTGAGCTGAAGCATGCAGACTTCAATATATGTGGTGTGTTGGCTAGTTGAGTCTCAGAACCCGCCGAGAACGCCTCCGGCGCGCGCCGCGCTGTGAACGTCACGCGGCGCGACGCTCCCAGGACTGGTCCCTGAAGACACCGGGCAAGCGATTGGAGGCCCTGACCCGACCATCCCTCCAACTGCCCCATGGAATGGAAGTGGACCAAGACCACCTCTGTGGTGGTAAAGGATTTGGCTCTGGGGTGAAGAACCGGATTACTGTGGTTGACCACCGAAAATGAACAGAACAGATAACCAGCCAGGTCAACCTACCAGGGCTTGGAGCTCCAGGTTTTGACCCACTGATCATTGTCTTTCCAGGGGCCATGTGGATGTCACTGGGAGAGTCATTCGGTCAATTATTTTTAACGTTCAGCAGGCGGTGGATGACAGACTGGATCATCAGACTGGCCGTTAGGCCCGCTGGTGGGCGAATAGAGGGGAATTAGTCCCCGTACAACCAAGTTCGGTATAAAATATACCTGGCCCTGGCCACTTGATTTTTCCCGAGTCGGACGGCATTGGACTGGATCATGCTTTCTTGTCATGCTCATTGACTGGATAAGGTCTTCGAAGCTCGGAGTGTGAGGGAAATGATTCGAACACATGTCAATGACTATTCCCTCGTAGTATCGTATCATATGGTCATATGGTCCTTGTGAATACCATATGTGCATACCTTGACGATTCGTTCGCTGCAGAACGTCATGGAACGGAACACCTCGCTCGGCAGCGAGTGATCGAAGCCCACGGCCATTACACTTCGGTGACGCTCAAAATACTCGATCGCGGAGCGCGCAGCGAGGCCTGCTACGATCACGGTGTTGAAGACGCGGTCAATCACAATGTAAGTCCACACTAAGTCCGCAAATGTCAAGTGATCTGCCTGAATGTTAACGATGTACGACCTGACGACCTACGAATTACTACAATTTAGCCTCACTACAATTTAGCCGGAAGTGATGGACAGGTTGCAACCAAGACCATATGGCCATAAGTATCCAAAGTCTAAAACTTTTGACTCTGGAGTCTTTAGCTCCACAAGGTCTGGAGTACGACTTTAGACTCCAAGACTCTGGAAGGATCTGGTCTTTGAGCTGGCGTGCTCGAGCTCCGGAGGCCAAGAAGACGGCGAAAGCAGAGGTCAAGGTGGGACGGGGGCTTTGGCTGAGACTGGGACTCTTACACAGCCCCTGTAAACAAGAAGTTCTTGACATGCCTGACGTGTACTGCATGGTTACATAATGTTACTAATATATATTATATATATTATTATATATTCCACAATGATATTGTGATATATTGGAGTTGTTTTTATCGCACGTTTAATCGATTAAAGACCCAGGGGACTGGAAGTCCGGCGATTGTGTGGCTCCAGATGTTTTGCCGCTGCAGCAGATGTTTTGCCGTCTATAAACAAATCTGGCGCCAAGATGTGAGATTTGGGGTCTTCAATCTTCGTTTCTCGGGAGCCTCAAGTAGGTGGAATTGCCACTCCGGTGAGTCCCCTCTAAGTGCCTTTGAATTCGTTCATGGAGGGCCAGGCAGCTACAAGGGACCATCAAAGCAACATTGGCATTCATAAGCTTGTGATTGTAGTGAACACATGAGCTTGTCAGAAGCACAAAATCATCATAGAAGTTGGTGTTCAGCATGTACAGACCTCTTGCAATGTGGTTTTACACTGTTTTCCAGGTCCCAGCGTTATCCCAAGATATAGATCAAAGAGCTTCCCCAACCCCCACCATCCCACAAAGACTGGCAGTCGTTCTTGGCAGACCATGCACTGCTGGGCAGAATTGTAGCTAATATTTCCAGGCAGGAGTTTCCTGATTCGAGTTTTTGAGAAACAACTTTGCAACAGCATGATTTAGTATACTATGTATGAACTTCCAGACTGCACAAAGTGAAACCACCCAGACCCAGACTGCGCTCACGCTTTTTTGGTGGGCTATGCGGGCTTTCCTTTTGGGCAAAGAAAGTCTGGGAAGTCAAGTCTTTGCACAGTGGTTTCAGAGTGGATGACACAACCCCCGTCCTAGACAGATGGGGGTCCATATAATACCACCAAACTTGGGGGTAACTGGTGCCATTGGTCCTCTCAATCCACTATATTGGACACCGTTTCTATTTGAGGATCTGTGATCAGACTCACGGGTTGAACGTTTGATCACTCTCCACCAGGGGAGGAGCCTGTATTTGTATGGGTTTTACCATGTGTTTTACATGGACAGCCACCCGCATCTTCCCACCGACAGCCTCGGAACGACGGCACCGACCGGCACGGCAGCGCAGACGTGAGGCCATCGAGGCAACGCTGGAGGAGGCAGAGGCGACCAAGCAGCTACATGTCGGTGTTGAGTCAAATGAACTTGAACAAGTAACAAGAAGCTATTAGAAACAAGAAGCTATTAGAAACAATAAGCTACTAGGAACAAGTGCATCGCTACTAGTAACAAGTGCCTTACTAGTAGTAACAAGAAGCTATTAGAAACAAGAAGCTATTAGGAACAAGTGCATCGCTTCTAGTAACAAGTGCCTTACTAGTAGTAACAAGGACGCTACTAGACGCCATGGGTTCATTTTTGATTTCGGTGTACTTCTGTACTAAACCGCTTGGCTCAGGTGGTAAGTTTCTTTAGTTTTGCATATCATGTTTTGTATACGTTTGACGTTTGGGATGTTCTTTTTTCTGCGGACTCGTGCCCTTCTTTGGCCTACAACACGTCGTTGGGAACGTGAGCGGGGGCGAGTCATTTCCGGCCGCAGAGTCTTTGCAGGTTTGGACCATCCAACGTGTCCGGTGTCCTGTGAAGATCCCCGGATAGTAGTGCAGGGTAGTCACCTAGTCCAGCCAGAACACCCTGGTCCTGGATGGTCCTGGTTCTTCTGAAGTTAACAATGGCAATGGCATGCCATGTGAAAATAGTGGTGGTTGTCAGCCGCTCGTCGAGCTCTCTTAACAGTATTCTTTGCGGCAGAGACCACAAGTTGGAGAAAGGAACTTCTTGATTAGACATGTTCCTATGTCCTTTCTCCAAATTTGCAGGTCCGAATCAGAATATCATATTCTTGACTGGACTTGTTTTTTACTACTTTTGGACTTGCGTTTTTGCTGTAGGACATCGGATGGAAGTCTGTTCCGGCGGAAAGTCTTGTCTGAACTTTGGATACTGGATCCCCCTGTCTATATCCTCTATGCAATGGAGGTGGTGCACCCCTTTAATAAAACGATTTATATATATATAATATATATCGATTTATGGGCCCCACTTCCTGGGAGTCAGGTGTTGATTTTATAGAGGATTTGTGTTTTTTGGAAGCATGTTGAACTTTTGCTTTGGAATTTGTTGGCTCCCAGAAACGGCATGAACGTGGCAACAGGTGGAAATTATGTTTCTGAATACATATGAGTTTCTCAAAAATTGAAGAATTTGAGCTATAAAATCTCATGGTTCAATGAGACAGTGGAAAACACACTACACTACAGAATCTGATAGAATCTGTGCGTGTGTGTGACAGCCTCATTTCTTCAGAGTTTATCCTAGCGCCTTCGAAGATGCTGCGGATGAAAGTGGAAACATCTTCACTTCCAAATGGTTGTCCAGACGGCTGTCCTGAAATTTGCAGAAATGAACAGTGTATTCTTGAAGAGTTTGTGAATTCAAGACAGCTCATACATGGCGGTACCAATCTACATGTGTGTTTTCTATTAGAGGCCGCTTTTGTACTGACACGCGTGCATGCCAAAAGTCACTGTATTGTGCCTTACATTAATAGAAGCTGTGGTCCATCCTGCTCATTGTATAGAACGTCCATTCTCTCATTCCATGGTAGGGGGTCCATTCCAGCATTCTATGTCTATGAAATGAGTGGTACAACCCCCAGGTCAAATTACCACGGGGACGATGCTGGTAAAGGTTGAAGGAAGCAAGAACAGGCCTAGAGCTGCCTAGAGTTCTCTTGGGGGCGACAGGCATAGCCATAGCCTTTGGATAAGAAAAGACAAAGGTCCACTAGAGCCTTGGACGATCCTGGACGTAGGGTTTCCAGTTGTCAATGGAAACTGACTCTTGATCATCTTGACTAGGGTGTGGACGCCGTCGCCCGTAGTTGATGGAACACATTGGGCATTTCACATCTTCCTTTGTTTGGGTAGGACAGTAAATACAACTTTACACGAAGTTTAATTTTTGGATCGACTTGGAGTGGTAGATAGCTGAGTCGAATTTGAAGCATGTGTTTTTGAAACTATGCTGAGCTTGCCCAGCGTTTCCCATCAGAACTATTTCAAAATTCCTCACGCGTGGGGACGGCTGTGTGGATAGGGCCTTTGTACGGATCAGTTGTAGTTCAGTCGCGTTGGACTCTGCTTTTCGGATGGCTTGTCAAACTGGGCAGGACCTGGTGCCTTCTCCTGATGAGGACAGCCCTGTCCTGTGGACATCACCATCCTGAAGAAAGATGTTCTTCAGACGCGCCAGAGAGAGCGTCGTTTTTTGTACGAAACAAAAACGACGTAGACTCCCTGAAACTAACATGGAAGTGGAGTTCACCCTTTGTTTGGCCTTCGAATTTTAATGGTCTTCCTTTCGGGACCATGCCATCCACTTCCATGTTCCAGTGAGTGTAGTAGTACTTTCCTTGGGCCCTACTGGGTGAACTTCCTGGTTTTCACCAACTCGTCGCAGCTGAGCCTTTTTTTCGCACGAGGAGCCTGAACGTGAGGAGTCAGCAGCGAACCAGGCACGACCGGGAGCACCCCGAGGAGTCAAAGAGAGTCGAAGACGGGAGAGTCGCTGCAGGGACCCTCGAACAGTCGCCTTCGAGCTTTCAGTTGCTGTTCTTTTTTGGCCGCAAAAGTCTCACTTTGTGAGTTGAAGACGGGATGTAACCTGATGCGCACTCCGAAGTAAGAGGAACGATGAGGAACGCAACATGCGGTTAACCAGCCATTGTCTTGCAAGGGTCACTGGCCACCTTGTGTGGGTGAACAAAGACATGAATACGAGCTTCCCATAGCGTCCCTGATGACAAGATGTCGTATTTGTGAAGTTCATTGAATTTCTTTTAAAAGGAAACACACCAGCACCACCCAAAGGGTGGTTTCTAGACCCCCCTTGTATGTTCCTTCCGGTAGTGCTGGCACATTCAATAATTATACCTAGAAGATCCTTTGGGCAGAAATTCTTGCCTTTTTCGGGAAGAGCGGCTCTTCCCGTCCTGGGGCGGAAATCAGCTGTTTGCCGCGGAAATGTTTTTGTTGCCGCGAATATTCCCTTTCAGGAATCCAGTGAGACAAAGACTACATATTCTAGAGGAGTTGAATATCTTTGTGGTTTACATTGGGCATTTCTGCCTGGAACAGTCACCGCAATGAGAAAAAGCAATTTGCAGCGCTTAAGTTTCCACCTCCACCTGCAAATCTGGCTACCATCATATCATATATGTGTCTTTGCTTTTGAAGGTTTCTTGTGCGGAATGATCACAAAAGGACTAAAATCAGTCTAAAGTTGAAAACACCTGGCGCGAAAATGCCCGGGAAAAAGGCAGAAATACCCGGGAAAGAGGCGGAAATACCCGGGAAAACGGCGGAAATACCCGGGAAGCCGGCGGCAATTTCCTGGTAGAAGGCGGGATTCAAGAACAGTGCCTTTGATGCCTTTGAAGGGCTTGAACATATGTCGCAGCCTCTTTGTGAATGTCATGAATTTAGAAGTGTCAAAATCGTAGGGTGTCAGATCTTGAGATGTGAAGCTATGCAGAACGGTATGTGGTCTGCAATCATGGAAGAGACAACCTGGTAGGTTGTAATGGTTTTTGAGTTGCTATGTTGGATTTTGCTTGAGGCAAAAATTCCCTGCTGCCCGCAGAAATTCCTACCTGGCGCGGATTTCCCCTAAATCCGCGAATCCTCCCGGGCAAACCGGACTGAGGCAGAAATTTCTGCCCCAGGTGCTTCTAGGTATATGTGAGTTGAACGCTGTTCAACATAGGTGACTCAGGTTTTCGTACTGCATTTCAGCACATGTCACCACCGACGGACCTTTCCCACTCAAGGCGGGTGGGTAACGCCCTTTGGAAAAGGGGCTGCGCCGTGCGGCGCCTTCGCGCGTCGTGTTTCGTTTGCTGCTGGTCGACTTCGAGCGCGACTACCACATTTGCATTGGTAGCGGAGCTCCGGCTCCAGCGACCTTCGCTTGCACTTGCTAGAGGTCCTGCTTAAGCCCTACGTCACCCACACTTAGCCGAGCACGAGATTGACCTCGCTCTGTTGCTCTTTGGCTGAGTGCCTCCACCATGCCACCACCGACGCAGGCTGCAGATCCGCAAACGGCGGAGTTTCAGAATCTTCGAGATTCCTTTGTCCCCCTCTTCAATGGCCAGCCTGCAGAGTACAAAGAATACCGCAAAAGGCTTAGTCTCTATCACAAGAAGATGCTGTTGAGCAAACGAGGAGGGGAGGCCGTGCTGAACATCATCGGGTCATTCACCGGAGTTGTCTGGCGCCTCTTCGAGGACTTCCCGGTCGAGGATTGCGAGAAGGAAGATGCCTTCAGCAAGGTCCTATCCCGCTTGGACCGCAACTTTGAGTATGACGATCGCGTCCTCTTGCCGAATGACTTCGAGAACTACTTCACCAACCTCCAGCGGAAAAGTCAGCAGAGCTTACTGTCCTTCGTGACCGACCATGATGAGGCCTATCGCAAGATCACCGGCCACAAGATCACCTGGCCCAGCCAGGTCCAAGGTTGGCACTTGCTCAAACGAGCTGGCCTGACCAGAGAGCAACGACAGATGGTGACCTTAAAGGCTCCAACACTCGAGAAGCCCAACGTGATTGAAGCTCTCTTCCTCCTCTATGGTCAGGACTACAAGGCCGGTGGATGGTCACCTGATCGCCGACCACAAGCTCGATGGAAAGGACGAGGCTATGCTGCCTTCGACGAAGAGCCCAATGAATCCAACTGGGACGAGGCCTACTATGAAGATGAATGGTACGAGGCTGAAGAGCCCTACGTCCCTGACTATGAGGATGCAGCCTTCGATGATGAAGCCATCTACTATGGAGGAGAAGATGAGTTCAATGACGACTACGATGGCTATGACGAAGATGCTGCTTCCGTGGCCGAGGCCTACGACTCTGCATATGCCACCTACGTGGATGCTCGGCAGCGCTTCCAGCAATTGAAGCTTGCTCGCGGCTACTTGCCAGTGGTCGCATTGACAGATGGTCAAACCGCTGCCTCATCATCCTCTACCACGCCAACAGGTCGGGGAAAAGGTCATGACAAAGGCCGTGGAAAAGGAAAAGGAAAGTCCAAGTCGAAGGGGAAGGGCTCCAACACCATTCGCTACCCTCCGTCATCAGGAGGCAAGGCCGATCCCAAAGGAAGAGCAAAAGCTGCCACTGCTTCGATGACATGTCTCCGTTGTGGCCAACTTGGCCATTGGGCCGCCTCATGTCCACAGAATGCCAAAGGGAGCTCATCACCTAGCAACAAGCGTCCAGCTCCAAGTTCGACGACTGAAGGCATGGCTGTTGCTTCGGAGACCGCATTGGTTCTCTTTCAGGATGAGCATGGACAAGATCATCCCGAAGCAACGATGTTGGATCCTGGTGCTTCCGCCTTTCTGAGCGGCTATGGCCCCTTCAAGCGCTATGTGGAACACTTGAGCGAGCTCGGATATCCAGTGAACACCATCAGGTTTGCTCGCTGTGAGAGAAACTTCCAGTTCGGTGGCGACGCTTCTTCTTCTGCTCGCTGGACTGTTGACCTTCCGGTCATGATTGACGGGCAGTATGGCACCATCCAATGCTACCTGATCCCCGGCAACACTCCTATGTTGATGGGAAGGCCAGTCATTGAGGCCCTCCATATGGGGATTGACTTCAGTGGAAAGCAGGTTCGCTTTGGTGCATCTCCTTGGCACCCAGTTCTTCGAGGCAGACATGGTGAGTATCTGTTGTCCCTCACGACTGGCATGGATCCAGTGCCAGATCCTACAAAGGCCGCCTTCGCGCTCAACATCGCTGAAGAAGTACCTGGAAGTCATTTGTTTCTTCACGACTTCAACCAGATGGAGCACATCTTCCTTGCAGGCGACCAGCTGTTGGAAGACAATGGACTGTCGTATCAACCATTGCGACGTCATCAACTGCACACCATGGAGATTGGCTTGGTCACTGCCGCCAATCAGCTTGAGGCCTATGTCACCAAAGAACTGCACAGCGAAGCTCCTGCACAACGTGTTTTATGGGAAGTCTATTGTGGCCGCAGCAGAACGTCGCAACTGGCTGAGTCTATGGGCATGCGTGTTGAACGCTTCAGCCTGGACAATGGTTGGGACTTCAACCTGCTCGACCATCAGAGACTCCTCCTCGAGAAACAGCTCGAAGAGATGCCCGATGAGATCCTCCTGGCTCCTGCGTGCAAATTATGGTCGAGGATGCAGACTTTGGCCTGTCGCACTGATGCTCAACGAGAAGCCCTCATCGCCAGTCGAGAGCACCACCATCGCCGGCACTTGCGCTTTTGCAAGAAGGTCTACATGAATCAAGTCGAGGGCGCACGACATTGTCACCTGGAACAACCTCGCTTGGCCCTCAGCTGGAAGACCACTGCCTTGCGAACTCTCCCTGGCTATGCTGCTGAGTTCGACCAATGTCGCTATGGAGCCCAGTGTCTTGATGTTGATGGCTCATGGAAGCCTACTCAGAAGCCAACGCGCATCCAGACTACCAAGAAGGCAGTCGCTGAAGCTATGCACCTCCTATGTCAACATGATCATGAACACTGCCGCCTTGAAGGAAGCGCACCTGGCCTAGGTTCCAGAACCACATACATGGAAGACTACCAACCTGGTTTTGCGGCAACCTTGGCTGCAGCAATCATGCAACCTGAACTACCTCAACATTGGGAGATGGCGCATGCCGTGAGCACCACGAAAGCTGCTGGACACCTTGTCAAGCTACATGCTGAGCACCGCACTGACGCTCTTCGAACAGTGCAACGATTGCATCGCAATCTGGGTCATCCGCCTCCCGAAGCCCTGGCCGATTTGCTCGTGGCCAGAGGAGCAACGTCCACCGTGGTTGAAGCAGCTCGAAAGTATCAATGTGTTGCATGCGCCAAGTACAAGAAGCCCAATGAAGTGGCTCCTGCCTCAATGCCTCAAAGTCGCAACTTCAACGACGTCATCCAGGCCGATGTCTTCTACCTGAAGGTCAATGACCGGAAACTGCCTGTGCTGAGCCTGGTTGATGTGGCGACTCGCTTTATGGCTGCCTACCTGCTGGACGATGAGACCTCCGACTCCTATGTCATGGCACTTGAGAAAATGTGGCTCAGGCACTTTGGACCACCCAAGATCTTGGTGACCGATGAAGGACGGTCCTGGCTCGGAGCTTCCATGGAGACTTGGACTACGTCATGGGGTATCGATCATCAGGTTGCCCCTGGTGAAGCTCACGAGCGACTTGCTTTGGTAGAACGCCGGCATGCAGTGCTTCGCAAAGCTATTGAGGTCTATCTCAGTGACCGCAAGCTCGACAACAAGAAAGGCGTTAGAGAGGCCATCACTCACATCATTCCTCAACAGAATGGCACACCATCGGTTGCTGGCTTCTCACCTTCGCAATGGGTGTTGGGATACCAGCCTGAGCTCTCCCACCTCCTGGACACCAACCTGAACCCAGCACAGTTGAGTGGCTCCAATGAGACCTTTGAGGCCAATTTGGAGAAGCGTACCGCTGCAAAGATTGCCTTGACTACGGCTGATGCTGACAGCAAACTACGCCGTGCCCTTGGTCGCCGATACAAAGGTCAAAACAAAGAGTTCATGTTGGGAGAGCGGGTTTGGTTCTGGAGAGATGCTCGTCAAGGACTTCTCACAAAGATCCGTTGGCTTGGACCTGCACATGTGGTCATGCGCGAGGAACACACTCCCCATGGATCTGACAAGCCTCAGGTCAAGACCTACTGGCTCGCCTACAAGACACAGTTGATCCGCGCAGCACCACATCATGTGAGGAGTGATATCCTTGGCCCGGAGCACGTGATTGACGACCTTCAGAAGTCCCTCAACCTGGTGAGACAGCTCAAGTCCCGAGGTGCGACCAGATGGTACGACCTCAATCGAGTCAATCGGCAACGACTTGAGGATGTCGATGATGATGAACAAATCGATGAGCCTGATGGAAACCTTGACGATGACATCACACCACCTCCAGCTCATCGACTACGTCTTCATCCTCCAGAACATGAACTGCCAGAGGAACCTCCTGTAGTGATCGATGCCGAAGAGTATTCACCGACGTCTCCAGCTCACTCTGGCTATGCTCCTACATCACCTACTGGTTTGATGGCTCCTCCACTGACTGAACAAGACGATCAGGATCCACCACAGCCAGTGACCCTGACAACTTCAGCTGCACACATACCAGTGCCCTTGTCGCTGCCTGCATCTCCTGGCTCCAGACGATCAAGATCACAACCACCATCTCCGAGTGTGGCAGAACCAGGCGCAGAACCTACGGTTCCAACTCCTCATGCACCACAAGAGACACCCAGTCTTGATCCAGCCACTGCAGCACTTTATGAACCTGTTGATGCTGAGTCCTTCCAAGAGAGACGCAATCGCTTCAATCGGCAGGAAACGTTGAGCTTTGGTCCATGGCGACACCGCCTTCATCGACCTGCTGATCCTTATGAACCACCAACACCAGCACCTGCCTCAGGCTCAGCTGCACCTGGAGCAACGGCTGTTCCTGCAGAGGATGCCGCACTTCTGTCTCAGGCCTTCATGGTCGAGCAACTCACGGCCAATTGCCTTCCTCGTGGTTGGACCCATGAAGATGGATACTTCCAGCTCGAGAAGCACCCGATGGACTACTGGGAAGTTCGTGCGGGCTGCATGATCCGCCACCACCTCACGCCCAGGAGACAGAAGATGAGTCTTGCCCATCTACCTCGTGATGCACCGTTTCCAGCTTCGGAACTGGACAATGTGCGAGTGACCGTGATCTATGACACCAATGGCCGATGCACACAGCAAACTGATGATGGCACATGTACCACTCCACCTTGCGATTCCTCCTGGACAGGCGTCACTGTGTTCCAGATCAAGGGTCATGTGAGAAAGGAGTATGCAATGTATGTCAAGGAGCCATTGGTTGGAGCTCGCCAAATGGGCAAGATCACCAAGCAGCGTCATGCAAAAGCCTTCAAGAAGGACAAGAACAACTTGACCGAGCGCACAATGACTCCAGAGGAGAGGGCACAGTTCAAGGCTGCCAAGGTGAAAGAATTGCAGTCGTTCTTCGACAACCAAGTCTGGGCCTTCGAGACCACGAAAGAAGCTGAACCATCAAGGACTTTGACAAGCCGCATGCTGCTCAAATGGTCGAGGAACCCGGACGGGACTCCCCGCGCCAAGGCGCGGCTCATTGTCCGTGGCTTCATGGATCCAGATGCCTGGGAGGGCACCGTGCCCACTTCGTCACCCACAACGACGAGGTTGTCCCGATCCATGCTGTTGAGCCTGGCCGCCAACATGAGATGGCCAGTTTGGACGTCCGACATCGCCACTGCATTTCTTCAGGGCAAGCCTCAAAGCAGAAAGTTATGGGTACAACTCCCTGCAGAATGTCTTGATTTGCTCGGTGCCTCAGCTGACACGAGGATGCTTCTTCTCAAGCCCTGCTACGGTCAGATTGATGCTCCAAGATCCTGGTACATGGCCGCAGTTGATAAGCTATTGAGCATGGGCCTACGTCAGCATCCACAAGATCCATGTTGTTTCTTGGCCTACGAGGCGAATCTCAATGATGAGTACAACCCCGAGCATGAGCACCCACACTTGCTAGGACCATGTGGTCTATGTGGCATCATCATCATGCATGTTGATGATATGTTGGGCTGTGGCTCCAACGACTCCACGACCTACCACTCTGTCATCACCAAGCTCAAGAGCACGTTCAACTTCAGAGAGTGGAAGACCGGAGCTGATGGCACTGACCTGTCCTACTGTGGCTGCGACATCAAGCTCACCAACTCCGGTGGCTACAAGATTGAGCAGGACACATATATGAAGAAAGTCAAGCCAATCACCATCGACAAACGTCGTGATCCTGCTGAAGCTGCCTCCGAAAAGGATGTATCACAACTTCGAGCTCTACTTGGCTCACTACAGTGGCCTGCCGTGCAGTCGAGTCCACACCTACAAGGAAGCACATCCCTTCTGAGTGGCTGCATCTCAAAGGCATCCACACAAACCATGATGGACTGCAACCGACTCCTGAAGTTTGCCAAGGAGAACTCCGATGTTGGCTTGGTCTATGAACCTCTTGGACCAGTACAGGAGTTGAGATTGTTGTGTTTCTTCGACGCCGCCTTTGCCACCAGAAATGACAGCAGTTCGCAACTTGGCTACATCATTGTCCTCATCCACGGCGATCTCCTCAAGCCGGATGGACCAGAAGGAGCCTACCACATCGTGGACTGGAAAAGTCAGAAAACACCTCGAGTTGCAAGATCCTCTTTGGGTGCTGAAGCCCAAGCTGGTGGACAAGCGTGCGACGCCTTGGAACATGTTTGCGTGTTTTGGAGCTGCTTGCTCGATCCAAGGCAGAAGTTGCAAGACCTCCTTGACTGCAAGTCACCACTGGCACCCACGATGGTAACTGATGCCAAGGCCCTCTATGACTCATTTCATCGTGAAGGCTACAGCAACTCTGTGGTTGACAAGCGTGTGTCACTCGAAGTCAGAGTGATGAAGGAACGTTTGCTGGCTCTCGGAGGAAATCTCCGATGGATGTCGTCAGAACGACAGTTGGCTGATGGCCTTACTAAGGAAGCTGCTCGCAATCTGTTGGCACAACGTCTTCGCTACGGCAAGCTCAAACTCATCTGGGACCCCACCTATAAAGCTGCAAAGAAGAAGACTAAAGATGAGTTGAAGGCCAGCATCCAGGAGAGCACCCTCAGTCCAGCCGCCGAAGCAGATGAACCTCATCGAGCAACTCGACTGGAGCACGACCTTGAACAGAATGTAGAGTTGACTGAAGTTGACCCTGTGAATGAGTATGTGCACATGGCCATCACCAAAGACACAGTCTCCTACTTCTTGGAGGCCTATGAATATAACATCCTTCCGGAAGAGCATGAAGCCCTTGTGAATGACACCTCTGCTGCTTCCAGCCATGTCGACGACCGCATGCCGTATGTCATCAAGTGTCGCCTAAGGAATGTCTTGCTTTGGGCATTTGTGCTTTTGTTGCAGAGGAACCTGATTTCCTCACTGTGACGGTGATCACTATCCTCAGCCTGTTGGCTGGCACGTTGTTTCTTTTGGGCCGATGGAGCCGATGGAATTGGGCACCTGATCAGAAGGTGCATTGTGCGGATGCCACCACCCAGACTGAGGACACCACTGTCTCCAGTCGCCTCCGTGCTGAGATTGAAGAATGGAAGCTTCGCACTTTGGAAGCTGAAAGTGCGTCCATGGAAAGCGGAAAAGCCTTGAAGCTCGCCATTGCCAACATGGAGTATGTTGGAGAGCTCACCTACCGCGCTGGCAACATCATGCGCCGGTGCCTGAGAGAGATGGACGCCCACAGGATGGAGTGCCCCTTGCACATTGGCATCTTCATCGCCAAGCATGGCAGAAAGCTGCATGTTAGCCAAGCCTGCAGCTCGCTGGACGGCCGAGACCCAAGGAATGTAGATCATTTTGATCCATGTAGCCTGTGCAGCACAAGAGTTCTTCCCCCAGACAGCATCTCAGTGTCTGGAGGTTCGTCCCTCAGGACGGCCATTTGCACCTGGCTTGAAGCCGGAGAGCTGCACAAGGAAGGCACCTTTTCTGTAGCTGAGTCACCGAGCAGCCAAAGTTCCTCCCCTGTGTGAGTTGAACGCTGTTCAACATAGGTGACTCAGGTTTTCGTACTGCATTTCAGCACATGTCACCACCGACGGACCTTTCCCACTCAAGGCGGGTGGGTAACGCCCTTTGGAAAAGGGGCTGCGCCGTGCGGCGCCTTCGCGCGTCGTGTTTCGTTTGCTGCTGGTCGACTTCGAGCGCGACTACCACATTTGCAATATATATATATATAGAAGGAGGTGAACTTGCATGCATTTCGACTGTATTTATTAATTTTGTTAGAATAGTGGTCCTTTGTAGCATCGATGCATCTATCCCGTGATACCCCCAAAGACTAACTAACAAGACCGCAATTTTCCTTCGACTAAGTCCACGAGCTTCTATCTTGTTTCGAGAGGGATTACATTCCAAGAAACATCAAGAAACAGACATCTAACATCCCCATGGGAATATCCCTGGTAGAATTGGGGACCCTGGGTGCCCAAAATCAGGGGCATTTGATTGAGAAAAAAACATGTGGTTTGCAATGTTTTTCTCTAAAGTCGGGCACCCCAACAAACATCAATGTTTGAGCTTTTTCTTGATTCTCAAGAATTTCTGATGTCAGTCCTGATTTCATAGAGAGTGTGGAGGAGTAAAGTCGATCAAATGCGAGGAGGGTGGGTGCTCACATTTTATAGGCTGTCCATTGTGCTTCAAGGCTGGTTTGATCGTTTTATAGAGACATATAGAGACTTTTGGTGCACACCTCTAGTGGGTTCCTTATAGAATTGCGACCCAAGCCTAGGCTCGAATTCTCCAGGGGATCCGTCGGTTCCTGGATATCTTCCGTCCCATCCTGTTTTCCACTCCACAGGGACACAGAAGATTCTTGGCATCACAACCACTCTCCCTCCTAAAACGGGTTGCCCGTTTTGTTCACCCTGGTACACAGAGGACGGTCGTCTATTCTGTTCATGTTCGGTGGGAAAAACCCAGATCCCCAGGGCCGGACCCACATGACCCAGCTGAGTCACTCCATGGTCAGCAGCTTGGCTGCATGGTCAGGCGCTGCTTGAGGAAGCGTCCCGGATTCTGGAGGACGGGTGGTCCTGGACGACAAGGACGACGACCAGGTGACTGGGCACAGCTCGATGGTGTTCATATAGCCGAAAGGAGGAAGGATGGATGCGATGGGGCAGGTTCAAGTGCCGATACTGCCAGATTCAGATGAGGTGGCGTGTGTGAAGGAATGCAATCAACCCAGTATTCAACCCTTCAACTGGAACACGTTTTGTGTACTTGAAATGAATCCAGCATGCTAATCATTGCAACCCCTAGAAAATGAAGTTAAAAAGCAGTCAGAATCCAGTCAATTGCTTTACTCATGTTTATATACTTGGTTTGTCACGTTTGTCAACTGGAAGATCCGTGACGCGTGACTGGAAACACCCGTCCCACCTCAGGTTCCGTATAGCTGGTAATAGGCAGACCCCCCTGGCCCAATGGATTTTGGTTGTTCTTTCGCCATCCGGTGATCTATGGAGGGTCTCCCTATTCCAATACACACCCAGGGCCCACACCCCATGGGCGGGCCGCCCAGGGCCCGGGATTTCACGGATCCACCGGACTTGAGAGCGGACCCGGTAGCATGCCTAGGGATCAGACTGCTAGGGTAGTGGATCACCTTGTCAGAGGGTATTTGGATCTTCATATGGAAGTGACCCGTGTGTTAAGATCAGAGATCGAGACTATCTGGAATACAAGTTTTTTTTCTTTTCGCTCAAAAACGCGCTCGAAAGAAACAAGAGATGGGTACAGTCCAGTAGCTAGCAGGAGTTTCGACATCCACAATCCGGCCTTGATGGTTCGGGTGCCTCAGTCGTTTGAGCAAAGGAACCCGGCAAAACGACAGGAGAAGTAGTTAACTTGAAACTTGAAACTTAAAGGAGTAGCCGTTTCCTTGTGACTTGGTGCCTGCATGGCTGAATCTACTTACTCTCCTGACGATTCCAATTTGAGGTCGCGCGCTGTGACCCATTATCAAACCTTGCTTGCTTAGCATGAGGTTTAAAACAGCCGTTGCCGCTCACCAAGGGCATTCACCACTCGACGTTCTTTGTCTCGGTGTGAGGCTCCCTGACCTACTGCGGGACCCAAGCCTCAGCAGGCAACATGTTTTGAGACCCAAGCCCAAGCTTTCATAGATTTGCCCAAAGAACCCGGTTCACACCCATTGTGCGTCCGCTTGTTCTCAAGCAGTTTGAGGCTGTCAGAACATTTGGGTTCTAAAGCCTGCTGGCAAAAGCCGAGGACAGATGCTGGGGCTGCCCTGCAAGATCAGATCTGTTGTTTGTTGAGCGGATTGGTTGTTTTCATTTGTTTTCTGTGTTTTGTGTATGTCTTTTTCTCCAAGTGGATGGAGTATTGATGTATATGCAACACTCCCCTCCGAGAATCATCGAAGTGGAAGGTGGCCACTGGAAAGACCATGTTGCAAGCAGCCGGTGGTCCACTGGAACAGCCGGTTGGAGGGGAGGATAGCTATCCTTTGGATCCAGTTGGTCGTTTTCTCCTTTATGGGTCCGGGTCCGCTGCTTCAGATGTTTAAGCCCGCACAAGGAACACATATATGGTTTGCCTTTGGGTCGGGCCGAACGCACATGCGTTAATCCGCCCTGTCAGAGAGGCTGATTTTGGATCTGGCGATGTGCGCCAGCGCCTGTCCAAATGGCTTTTGAAGGCCTCCCAGCCTCTCAGTGTTGACAGAGACATAAGACCACCATACCACTGTTCCTCAGGAGAATGCTTGTTCCTCTGGATAACCATATGTAATTATAAGGAAGCAACTAGAACAAATATCCTCCACACTTGTTTGCTTATACAACATTTGTGTCCCTTATAGAATGGCCTAACTCAGGTCATTCTATAAACACAAAATGTGCTACTTATTTGGAGCGCATAAATCAAGGTTTTTGCAAGAAGAGATAGGTCATGTTATAAAAAAGGCAGGTCTTCAAAGGAGGGAGGCCAGCAGGCTTCTTGGATCAAGGCCAAACTCATTCTTCAAATGTGGATTAAAGCATTTTATAAAACAATGTGCTTTTCATTCTAAAAACATCTAAAAACACAAACCTTGATAGATCACGCCTATTCATTCTATTGCAACAATCTCTTTATACAATGAAACATGTTACCGCCAAGGCACAAGTACCGTAAGGGGGATGAACAAATCAAGATGGCCTACTTCGTAGACCGTCAGGGTCAGCACGGGGCGTCGTTTCAGCTTGGTGACTTCTCGGCACTTGGCACGGTCTCGGTGACCCCCTGTTCCGGACCGGTCGAGACCGGCCGCCCCCGTTGACCGGTCCCAGGACGCGGGATCCAATTGTCCGGACGACTGGAGAAGATCCAAGAGGTGGCCTTAGGCCGTGGAGCGGAGGCGACGACTGAACGGGACGACCGTCTGGCGACGGGACGTTTGGAGTGGTTGACGAAGGCAGCGGTTTGGTTGGATCCGGGGGGCTCGGTGCAGACCGACACATCCACTTGGAGCATCCCAAAAAGAGTCCTTGGTCAAATTTGCATCTAAGTGAATCCTCCCAAATCTGTGAGTTCATCCATTGTTTCGTTCACCGGGATCCGGTCGGTGCGAATGGTTTATCGTCTCAGCGAAGGGATCCGAAGGATCATCGTCAAAGGCGGGTCGTCACGAGTCTAGCAGATGATGCAGATGGGACTTGAACGACATCCATTGTTGATTGTGTGTGTTTTCTGCAGGGAAATAGAATGCCATGGGTTTTTTGGATGCCAGTGCTTGCTCCTCCGATAGTCATTTTACGTAGAGCTGGTCTCAGGACAGGAAGGCATATCATGAATGCAACGGTCTTGCACTCTAACACGTCCTAGACTCAGACACAGGCTAAAACTAACGACACACTTACTTCACATTGTTGATTCCATTTTGACTCTGGCAACGACTTGCTGAATAAGAGAAGCATTGGTCGAAATTGTTGGAGCGACTGGTTTAGCATGAATGCGGCAAGATGCATCAAGTCTTGGACAGTCAAGTATAGCATTTAATGTATTGATCGTAAGTGATGGATACGCAACAGATTGAGGTTTCTACATGCTGCCGACCACACGGGTCTTTCTCAAAATCCAGACCACTTGCCGAACTCATCCATGCTTCCCCTATCAGGTTTGTGGCAGATACTTATACCCCAAGTGCACAAACCAACAGTATGCGTCAGACTCAAAAAACCTCGTACCCAGCTTCGCACCTCGATGTGTGGCCATGAGTGACGATGATTCCGACGTAGTCGTCACGAAGGCGCGGAACGGACCTCCGGCCACGCTGTGAACGACGGCGTTGGTCGAACGGCCCCGGGGCAATGGACGTAGGCTGCATGGTGCTGAAAGCCATTGACGGTCTGAGATTCCTACATCGGACCTGGTGTAAGGCGTGCTGAAGTTGACTATAGTTTTGCAACTGCTCCAGTTGCTTGTTCTTGTGGTAGGAGAAGAAAGCCAAGAAGGAGAAGAAGGGGAAGAAGAGGTGCGGAATGATGATGGGTGTGTCTCGGGAAGAAAGATGGGAAAACAGTATCCGAAACCTGAGGAATCTTACCTTTGCAACTTCTGACGCGGCGTGTAGCGATTGCACAAGTGATTCTGCGGTTTTCGACACATTTGCTCTTGGACTCATGTTCCTAGCAGCTGGGCTGGATTGTCGGTTTGAAGACCGACATTCACTGCGCGGATGAAATCACCGACATCACCCATGCGTGCCAGTCAGAGAGCCCCCCAAATGAGGTGTTCAACAATGTTCAAGGTTCCTATGTTAAGGTTAAGATGCTCAATTGAAGACATTGCACCTAAAAACTGCCCCAATGCTCAATTTGCAGGCAATAAAATGCAATAAATATGCAAAACTAAACACCTGCATTCACCACCAAACACCGAATCATGTAGCCCAAAACATCTGCCGCGCTGCCTGGAGACAGGAATTGAAAGAGGGATATCCGATTCTGTGCGCGTCGGGCATGGCGCCAGACTTGGCCGATGGCAGGGGGTCCCTCGATCCTTTCGGAAGAACTCCCCCAATTTCGAGGATCCACGCGCACCGCGGAGCGACTTCGCATGGAGCGAATTTGGACAAAGATCGAGGTGTTGTTTTCATCCCAAGGACTGGAAGAGGTGTTACTGGATATGTCTACATTGACCAATTGTTGCACCCCAAGGGCCCCAAGGCAGAGTAGGTATACCAGGACCTTCGACCTTTTGAGATCCCAGGACGAGGTCACTTAGGCCTGCAATAGGTCACTTAGACACAACAAAGAGGTCACGTACTGAAGGTCCTGGCATGTGGGTTGTTTTGGGAATGTCATTCTTGTACCATGGCCAGGAAGAGTTCCTCCAGCTCTTCATCCTCGAGTGGCTCTAGCTCATCCTCTGGCTCGTCGTCGAGCTCATCGAGCTCGTCCTCAAAGAAGAAGACGCTTAGACCTTCTGGATGTCGGGCAAGGGTCGACAGATATCAGTGACAACCCCCCACGAAAGGCGAAACCAGTGGTTCTTGGTACAGGACAATGAACAGCTGTTCATCAAAGAGTTGTCAAACGCAGGGGAGATCCACGTGTATATCACGTGTATATTGAAAGAAACCACAAGAAACCTCAGAAAGACCAGAGGCTGGGATGCTGCGGCTCGCTTAGTTTTTTGAATGGTTGATCAGAGGAGGGTTGACCAATTCCTTTGAGGGGGCCACAAGAAGATTCCAAGCGGAGCGTGTAATGAGGAAAACACACCTCTTATGCAGGATCACTTGTTGGGTTTCTCGTGTATTTGCGGTGTGTTCGAAGTGCAGGTGCCTGTTTGTTTTTTGCATTCGCTTGCGCCATGCAAGCACTTGTTGCGTTGCAGCAAGATGGATAGCAGGAAAAAGGCCAAGAAGGACAAGAAAGACAAAAAGAAAAAGGACAGCTTAGTTATATTATATAATTATATATATATATATGAAGTGGAGCCTGGTCCATCCTACGGCCTATTGCCTGTTGGACGAGATTTTTTGGTTCCCAGATAATGGGAGATCGCGATCAGAAGCCGTGTGGAATGTGTTTGGGGATGTTCACATCAAATCACTGGGTGGTGGTTTCAGATACTTCCCCAGATAGCGAGAGCTATCGGAGTTCTTACTTCAAGTAATTATGCCGCTGCCGTTGCCCTTGTGCGCTTTGGAGCGATGGTGGTGCCTCTGGAGGCTGCCGCTGCAGGGTGTTGCCAAATGACTGCAAACACCTGCATCTTCCTGCAGTTCGTATTGCTGTCATCGGCACATCTCTGGCTGCGCGCACTTTAGAGCCTCTGCTGCTGCTGCTGCTGCTGCTGGTGCCACTGCAAGGTGCTGCGGGGTGCCGCTGCAGGGTTTTGCTGCCAGATGTTTGTGGCAGTGTGCGCTTTGGTGTCGGTGCAGGGTGCTGCTGCCAGATGTCTATGGCGCCCGCGATTTAGAGTGTGGTTACAGCTGCTATGCTGCCGACAAATGTCTTTTACTATTTGGGGTCTATGCGGCATAGCTGGCTTAATTTTTGTCTTCAAGCTTGGATGACTGAGCCCACTGACTAGCGCTTTTCATGTGAGCTGAAACCACCAACCAGATCATATTTTTTGACAGTGATTCAATTCATGGGTTGAAATATGTTGAACTGCTCAAAATTTCTGGGAGTCAGCCAGGAGAAAGAAAAGAAGGATAGCAAATCCAAGAAAGAGAAGAAGGAGAAATGGGCCGCAATGTAGCCGCACTCACACCACCCTTGTGGTCGCTTGTGTCCTTGGAAAACCCTGAACAACCATTTACATCTCACCTCCTATAGCAGACGCCCTTTGACCCCTTTGACACCTCATCCACTGTTCCAAGCACAGAAAGCTATGAGAAGGGTTCTTTTCTTCCCAGTGTGACTTTTTTTCTATTTTGTAGATCAACAAAAGTTCACCGTTTCTCCTCTCCAGGAATCCATTTTGGAGCACTGCTCCCACCATCGTGCGTTTCTCCCACCTCTTTGGAACAACATGTCTTTTTCGAACCTCGCAGTAGGTCCCCAAAGTGGGGGATCGTAACTTGGTTTGTTTTCTTCCCAACCTGAACACCGGCCAAGAATGGCTTTGCACACACACGATGAGACAACATTTCTGTTCCATGACTCGAATGGCGTAATAACTCACTCCCAAAGCGCATCTTGCCAGGAGGAGAAGAGGGCCAAGAAGTTGGAGAAACAGGCCAAAAAGCTTGAGAAGAAGGCTGGCATGAGTTCGCGATGCGATGTTTGCTGTGAGTTTCCAGTGTCATGAGTGCGTTGTGTTTCACTTAGCGCGCAGGTGCGAGAACACCGTAGATTATTGGTGCACATGTAGCATTGCATGCTTTTGTTCGAAGCATGCGGTGCTACATGTTTGGTTTGGTCCAGAATCCGCCAGGCAGAATTGTTGACACATCACGTGGTGGGGTCGAATCCGCACCACTGGAGCCCAGATGTAGTACACACGCCCTGTTGCTGGGCTACACCGTTTGCTGGGACGCCTTTGCCCTGGAGTTCCCAACGTCAACAGCTTTCACCTGAGCAGAGAGAGGCCTGTACAATCCTGTTCATGATATATAGATGGATATTGATAAACCATGGGCAGTTGACATCCCTTCTGTTCGGTATTTGCTTTTCCCACAGAAGTGTCAGATGCAATTGGTGCGGCAAGGGCAGGGTTTGCAAGGCCGCGCTCGCAATACCTCATGAGTCTAGGCTCCGATTTATTACAGTCTTTTGCGAAGGTGTTTAGTAGGGTCAACCTACACTCTGACTCACTAGCATGGAAGTGGAAAACCGTTTGCAAAGTCCTTTTCCAAGAGAGCATTTGTCACTTCCAAGTTAGGTCAGAGCGTACATCTAATAACATCTAATATATAACTATAACCTGTCAAAGTTTTGAGCACCTTCGGACTATGGATCGACGCAGATCCGCCATTGTCGTAGACATGAAATATAGAAGCTGACCGCCTAGATGTCCGTTCCAAGTTGAGGGACATCATGAACAGAAGACTGCAGATGTTGATCCTGGCTTGCTGCCCTGCACCGCGGTATCCTTTGATCATCGCATGTCGGGCAACGATGACAATGATTCCCGGAAGTAGCCCCTGACAGAACTACGAAGGTTTTTCATTCCCCATCCATCAAGGCAGATTTCATCGGGGAAGGACCAAGCAACACATTGGAAACACCGAGAACACGACGTTCGGCTTGCTGGGGCCACTTACTTTCCAGGAAAAGAAGCGCTTGAAGGCTGAGGCGGAGCGTCAGAAACAGCTGGAGGAAGAAGCGAAGATGAAGGCACAGAACAGGAACCTTTCTTCGTTCTATATACTCTGGTGGAATAGACCTACCAACAAAAAACGACCCATGACTCATGTAGAGAGACATCGGTCCTTGCTCTCTCCGACGGGTTCGATGTCACCCGATTCTGGGCCGTGTTGAAACGACGTTGAGGTGATGCTGACGGTGGCTGATGCTGACGATCCAACAAATGCACAAGATAAGAAGGATAGTCTCTATAGATGTTGGTAGCCTTTTTTTACGGAACACTTGGCACCCACCGGAGTCCTTTCATGTCCTTTCATGGAATCTCATACACTGTTGGTTTGACTTTTGACTTGACCAATTATGCATCAGGTCTGGAAGGCCTTTGGGGGCACGCATGCTTCATCTCTTTGAGAAAACATGGTGCCGTAGGCACCCATGTCAGAGATTTCGAAGGGGGATTCTCTCTGGAGTGCCCAAAAAAAGGATTCCAACGCAAATCCTGTGGGAGTCACAGGTTGCCACGGTTTCGTGAGCCGCTGCGGGTCATATGCGACAGAGTCGAACCACGACATCCTTTAAAATGCAATGAGATGTACAATCAAGCTCCATGCGCTGTGTTGCACTGTGTCACATGAGACTTAGTTTTCCTTTCGAAAAGCTGGAAAGCCTTGTTTGACTGAGATCCCGCTCCACTTCTTCCAGACGGTTTCGGCTGCAAGTCAGTGTCACTGAAACCCGCGAAGACCTCGGTGGAGCTTCGGTGTTCGTTTTCCGAGCGGAGCGTTGGAATCGTCGTCGTGAGTCGTAGAGTCCCGGCGGATGACCGACATGCCGGTCGAAACGGCAACCGACCGGGCAACGGTTGTGACATTGCCAGCTGCTGACATGTTCCTCCTTGCTATGACGATGACATGTCAAGTTTCACAGATTGGGCCATCAGTGCAAAGAGAGTGATAGTCAGCAACAAGATGCAAGAAGGGCCGAAGGGCATACAAATTCTTTGTTTGTTACAGTAGCTTATATAACCAAAAACAGGGCTTTTCTACAGTCATCATTAGTGTTTTTTTTGGCCACGGAGTGGGCCACGGAGAATGACTCTCCAAGGCAAGTTTCTTGTGTTGAAGTGAAGGTCGACCAAAGTGTGCATGTTTTGATCATGCTCGTTCAAGCCGGCTGAGCCTTAGCTGTGATGTTCATTGTCGGTTATAGTGATCTCCCCCCAAAAGTTACATCCTGGAAAAGTTTAGGTAAACATCCCATATCAGCAAGCTTTGCTAACTTTGTTTTCATGCTATTGGCAAAAACGTTAACATCAGATAACATGATCGTTGTCACACGTGCGCAAATCTTGTCTAAATACCAGGGAGAGACAAACGATAAAACAGTTGCATCCTGGAAAATGTTAGAGGGCTTTCTTAAAGCAACTTCAAGACAATTTCGGCCCAACATGACAGACCTCAGATTTTGTCGCAGATGCCAGCGCGAAACAAAAGGAAAACAGGTTCAGATGGTATCAAACCATTCTATTTCCCTGCTATTTGCACACGTTGACGGTCAAACTGCACCAACATTTTCCAAGACGTTTGCGTCCTGGAAACTCTTCTATTTTTTGGGGGCCCACTGTACGACATGATGTCACGCATTGCCGAACCACAAAGACCTGAACAAAGGCAACAATGCTCTACGCCTGCCGGTCGAACGATGCTTGGTCGCTGCCCAATGAAAGTAGAACGAGGTAGGGGCAGAACCTCGTAGCTTTGTGCAACGTTTGGTTCGTCCGGCCCGTTTGGCTGGGAGGTGAGCAGGCAGATCTTTAACTGCGCACGAGTACGTGGCTCCAGGACTCATCGCTATCGCTGCGATGGGCTCAAGTTCTCGGAAATGTAAGCCTTGGCCGCAAGCTGTAGAAGATGCCTTGGCTTGCTGACCCTGTCGTGCGCACTTGCACCGCCATAGGCGCAGATCGAAGCCATGGAGCTGGAGAAGCAACGCGAGAAAGAGGCGCGCTATCATTGTTCAGGGCGGAGGCTGGTGGATTTGATGTCACGCACAGGCTTAAAGTATCTGACTGGGTTGACTTCGGGGAACCTTGTGAACTTGAGCAGTCATACTCATACCACAAGCCTGGCATGTAAATATGTTATTTTGCTGGCTATCCACTTCGGACTGTCAGATTTGGGATGCTGATGATTCCACTTTCTTGTCGGCGCGTTGCCTGGTGCAGTCTTCAGTGGTGTGCTTCAACCTTATTTTCAACCGCCTCAGATGAGACAATGTGAGAATGTGCCAAGCAAAGCAAAGGAAGAACAAACATGGCTTCTGAGGGTAACATTGTTCGGTCTGTGTTGCGTTTAAACTCTTGTTTCTATGAGGTAACTTGTGTTTCCATGATGCCAAAGCAAATTTTGATTTCTAGTGACTTTTGTCTTCGGGGAAGATCCGACACAAGCCTTTGGCGCAGTTGGGTTTTCCAGGTCGTCTAACTTCGTTGCTACTTTGGCAGGCGGTCTGTTTTCTGCCGCATTTGGTTTTGGACGTATGCCCCACATTCACTTGCATTTGCATCTCAGCAAATAGATCCGCAATTGCGCAAAAGAGTGCAAATTGTGTTTGTTGTTTGGTGTTTTGTTTTAATTATTGGTCCACATTCAACCAATAGTGTTGTTTGTGTGACTGTTTGGCGAAACCATCATCGAGGTATATCGAGGTCCTTAATTTGTTTTTTCCCATGCATGTGCCGGATGCCGTGACAGACACGACATCACATGGGTGATTGGGTTGATTAGGACACTCCCAAGTGTTTGTCGGGCCTTGGCAGCACGTTGGAACTATGCAGTGGTGCTTTAAATATAAGTATAACTAAATATAGTACTCTATATATATATATATGTGGTTAGCATTTTCAACTGACTCGATATGAAGTTGGACATTGGGGCGGGTTGGTTTCTTGGGCCATGCATGCGTGCACCTGACCGCATGTGTTTTGGTTCTGTGCAAAAGCAACGGGGCAACAACGACCATGTTACATCCTAATGCATGATTTGGGCAGTTCATATCACGTGCACACTTGCCACGATGTGTTTTTGTGGGTTTCGACGGTTCCCAAATCAATTCCACAAATCTCATTTGAACTGAAACTTTTGGATTTTGACTGATCAGTTTTTTCCTGCGCAGCGTGAATGAGTGAAATCTTGGTAGTGATGCATAGGAGTGCCCAAACACCAATTTGTTCTGCTGTATTTGAGGCCAAGGAAGAGAAGAAACGGAAGGAACGCGAGAAACTGGCTGCTATCAAGGCCAGTTTTGCGACGCTTCTTCTCGCATGACTATATGTCTAACTCGTTGTTTTTTGGTGGCCCGTGGTTGCAAATAGTAAGGACTCCCAGCCTTTATGCACAGGTTTTTTTGTTCAATTTCGAAGCAGCCCAAAACATAATGCATTAAACTATTCGCAAACCCAAACAACTCTAACTACTTTGGTTTGAAACGTGTGATTGACCATCCCAACAAACAGGACATGTCGGAACGGGTTGAGGACATATTCTGTGTGGCTGGTTGTTGACAGCTTTCATGGTTAAGTTTTGATTTGGACAGGGCATCGTCTCAACACGCCAAACGTGACTCGACTGTATGCGTCGGTAACTCGTTTGATCACGTTCCTTGACGAAGTCAATTGATGTGTTCGAGGTTTAATCTTGAAGGGTGCGTCTCAAAGGTTCATAAACCTGCAAACCGGTGTTCTAGAAAGGAATAGAAACGGCTGTCAGGTTGTCTACACTAGCACTGCTTTCCCCAGCTGCACATTCATTGCATGTGCTTAGGAGACAGCGCTTGGCTATGCAGGAACCAGGTTTCCTGTTTGTTGCGTGCTGCCCTCGCTAAACTCACTATAAATAAAAATATGTAAATCGTGTATTTTGCAGTTTTTGGTTAGTGTCCGATGTGTTTGCGTGGCAAATTTTCGATAGAGGGGTGGGTTCTCAAGGGTCTCGAATCGAAAGTGCTAAAAGGGGTGGTTCTCAAAAGAGGCAGGTCTCAAAAGATGTGGGTTTGGAATGGTTTGGAAAGCATTCTCGACAGAGGCTGATTTGGAAAGAGGCAGGCTAGGAGAGGATTATTGAAAGAGATTGGTCTCGACACGAGGGTTTGGAAAGGGGTCTCGCAAGAGGTGTGGCCTTACGTGGCTGCAGCAGCATTGACACAGGGGCATAACATGTTTCCCCCACCTACACTCAAATGAGTTTGTTTGTGCGTTCAGTGGTGTGCGCAGAACGAACTTTCGCACATGAGCCGAATATCATGAAGCAGAGTGCGTGCACACATTAGCCAAAAGGGCATGTGCAAAGGAGACCCCAGGAAGGGTGTAACATTAAAGGAATACACGCGTTCTAGGTTCTGACGCATTGAAATTCAATTTCATATCCACCTCTAATGTGTTTGTTCGGCCTCATCGTTCGGCGGTCCGTCCATCTTCAGGCTGAGCTGGACCAGGTGGGTGTCAATGTGTTGATGCTTTCAGTTTACATGTGTTGAAGGTCGGGTGTTTGTGTTGTTGTTTTGCATTTTGTTGGTATCCTATATTCAAACCGTGGGTTTACTTCTTTTGAGCAGTGTTAAGAATTGTTGTTAATTTGCTAGCAGAAGCGAACCAACAATCTCCGTGAACATCTAAGTTTGGTGCACCCGGGCATCCTGACTGCATCTATGCGAGCATGATTTAAGCCTTAGGCCCTAGGCAAAGAAGTGTTTTGCAAGTTCTTGTAATCCGCACCCCACTTCAAGCAACACGAAGCACCAGTAGCTTGCCGCAACAGATGGCAGCCATGGCAGTGCAGTTTTCCCTGTCAGATCCACACCGAATTTCAGGGACGGACCATGCCATGCCAAGCACCTTCAATGAAGACCAGAGATTACTGGACAACAATATTATGTTATATTATGTTCATAAACAGTCCGGGTGGGGGGATCTCAGCAAGGAACATGGAAAATGTATGCATGTGACGTGTGTGTATGTGTGTGTAACATGTTTATGCGGTTCAAGGTGACCACTTCAAGACCTCTCAGGAATGGTTATTTGTTTTTCGTTTTTTTGTTTTGTTTTTTTAAAAAATTATGTGTCAATGATACTACCAGGTTTGTTTGATTTGGTGCGGAAGGGCCACAAGAACAATCACAACCTACCTACTGGAGACCAATTATTTTCCTCCATAACCCTGTAACTCTTAGCACCTATCAGTTTTGATGTGTTATTTCCCTTTTCCCCACCTGTCAGGTGAGGGTTGTTAGATTTTTATGCTAGCTGCCTCGCTTCCCGCTCTCCGCCTTCTCCTCCTCCTCGCCTCCTCAACCGCAAGTGTCGGATGGCAGTGTTTTCCGCCAGACCGCCAGCTCCCGACGGCAGTGTTCCCCGCCGGAGCTCAACCGCCAGCTTCCGACGGCATTGTTCACCGGCGGACCTCAACCACAACACACAACCACAAGCACACAACCAACGACAAAGACACAATCGCAAACACACAACCACAAAGACACACCCACAGCACACAACGACAACGCACGACCACTGCACGCAGCCACAACACACAACCACAAAGACACAACCACAGCACACAACCACAAACACAAAACCGCAAACACAGAACCGCAAAAACAACTACAAAGACACAATCACAAACATCACAAACACACAGCCACAAGGACATATCTGCAACACACAACCACAACACGCAACCACAAAAAACACACCCACAGCACACAACCACAGCATACAACCACAACCACACAACCACTAACACAACTATTTAGAAAGACACAATCACAAACACACGACCACAACGGCACATCCACAACACACAACCACAACGCACAACCACAGCACACACACCCACAACACACAACACAAACACATAACCACAAACACAACTGTATAAAAGACACAATCACAAACACACAGCCACACCACAAAGACACATCCACAACACACAATCACAACACACAACCACAAAGACACATCCACAGCCACAGCACACAACCACAATGCACAACCACAGCACACAACTACAATCACATAACCGCGAACACAGACACACAACCACTAACACACACAATTACGAACATATCAGACAATATGGCAAGTAGAAGTTTAGAACATATTCCAGGTAGACTGTCGCAATACATGTCCATGCAAGAAAATGTTTCTGTTTTGTGTCCTGCGCACCTCTTCTTCCTTTGCCTTTGCTGGACCAGACACCTGACAGGCGGCACGCCGCTGTCTTGCAAGAATGTCAGTCACAGCACATCTGACAAGCAGCATGTGGCCGAAAGAATTCCAAAATAGTGTTTCAACACATGCCCGCAGTTTTGTCAGATTGAATTGACATGGTGGGGGTCGCTCGAAGTGAAGTAGCTGAGTAGTTTGCGCTCCCTTCTTAAGAAGTTTGTTCGAGTCTGATTTGGCTCCTGCTTTGACGGCTCAGTTTCTTCTCAAGCAAAACTTTTTGTTTCACGCCTTAATGTGGTTGCTCCTGTTTTCTATGGCACCAATCCAAATCCATATCCGGCAAATTGTTTCAATCGTTTTTATAATCACCTATAACAATCTTCAAAAGCACTGTTGTCCCGTTTGATTGGTTTGTTCCTTTCCCATATATGATGCATTTTCCATTGCTAGCTTGCTTCTGTGTTCTGACTGTCCAGCCCGTTGTTACGGGCGTCCTCAATGTCGGATCCTATGTAGTCAATTGCCAAGTGGAAGGGAATATGAATAAGTTTTCGCCAAATTATACCAACACCCTGAATAGTTTAGTGGGAGGGAAAAATAGAAAGTTGTTTTGCCCAGGCTTTTCTGATTTTTTGTCGTCGACGACGACGACGACGACGACTACTACTACTATACTACTACTACTACGACTACTCCTACTACTACTACTACTCCTACTACTCCTACTACTACTACTCCTACTACTCCTACTACTACTACTACTACTACTACTACTACTACGTCTACGTTTTGCTTGGTTCACGGAACTCTGACTCTCCAAACTAAAGATGACCCTCCAGATGGGCACCCTTCTCTAGGGCACCCCTGTTCACAGGAAAACTAAATTATATTCAAATCACATTGAGCACATCAAGTCTCATTTGAAGCTTGTTTCATCTTGTTTGAAGCTTTTTAAATCTTATTTGTGCACTTGTATTGCTTTGAAAAGGCAAAGAATGATTGAAACTTATTAAAAATGCAAAAAGTGTTTTTGACACCCTTGTATTTGAACGTGAAGTTCAATAAAAGCTCGACAAGTAAACGCTTTAATTTATTGTGTTTGAGTCAGCATTTCATTCTCATCCTCATTTTGCTATGACATATGAATTCGTCTTTCGGATTTGAGAGTATATTACTATTGATACTTCATCAGTTGTTTTAGATAAACTGTTTTGAAATTGAGATTTTATAACCAGCTAAACCTTTGGGTGGTGCAACCTTCACTGACTGACATTCATTCATTCATTCATGAGTCACTTGACATGGTAGGCACAAGAACTATATGCAAGCTGACTGACTGTCACAGTTTGCATTCTTAGTTGCTGTTGCTGAAGGGCACTGCGCAAGTAAGATTTCATGAGATGGAAGATTTGGAGATCATTTCATTTGCTACTGAAGCGGGCTGGTCACATGACTGGATGATGGTTCGCCTGCAACCCAGGGGAAAAGCCCGAGGAAGACGACCAGCAGCCCCAGCAAGAGCAGCTGCTAGGCCTAATGATGGGAACAGCACTGGTGTTATTGCTGAAGGGCACAGCGCCACGGTTGGAGATGCGAATGTCACTGCTTTTCCTGATGATGATGGGGACAGTGCTGTTGCTGATGGGCACCGTGGCGCTGTTGCTGATGCAGTTTCTGCTGGTGGACAATTGCCGATGTGCCTGGAGAGTCGCTTGCGCAACCGTGCATGACCTGTCATAATGAGATGGTGGAAAGTGAGCAAGCGCTTAGAGCCCTGTCATGTGGCCACATGGTGCACTCGGACTGCGTGAACAGGCAAAACGTTAGACGAGAGCTGCCCTTACAGGTGTCAATCAGGGGCATCATGGTTCCGTTGTAGACCAGAGGCTTGAAAGATTTGATGAGGGTTTGTCAAAGTGTCTGACTGACTGCGTGGTTGGTCCACACGCGCTCAGTGATTTTTGTCTTATGAGGTGGGTTATTATGTGGGAAAAGTACCGGCATAATAAGAGACTACAGCCAGCCAATTAGTTCTGGGGTGAGTGACGTGACATGTCATCTTTGGAAAAATGTGCGATGCTGGATTGTGATTCAGTGTGAATTGGTTGCTTGAAACAATCAAAAGGTTTTCCCTTAGCCTTATAGAGATCAGTGTGTCTTATGAATGTGAACAGTACTTTGATTCTTGAGCGCCATTGGACTTCAATAACCTTCGTTCTACATGCTTGCTTGTCAGTGCGGCAACTGGAGGATTGCAGTTCAGCGTATTTAATTGAAATGTTCAGTTCAGTTCAGTTCAGTGTTTTTCACGCGCTTCACGCGGAAGAGGAATAGTAATGATTAAAGTATGATTCCAAATCATAAATAGACACTTGTGATGGAGTTGTGTTTGTTCGGTGCGCTTCGTGCGCAAGAGTAATGCATAGATCTATTGTAGTGAATATATAAGGTGTACGATGATGGTATTTGATTTGAACAGTGAACGGTGTGCTTTGGTTTGGTGTCTGAATATGAGTGTGACCCAAGGCAAGGCTCTTGTGAGAATGAGGAAGTGGGTTTGCTCGTTCGGAACTCAATCTGTTTCTGGTGATCGCCAATAGCGCGACCTTTTGGGGCCAAAAACAACCTCAATTCTGGTGCCAAAAGGTCGCGCCCTACATATGAAGCCTCGCGTACTCTCATATTTGAGGTTCGTTTAGTGACTTAGGGTGTGACCTTGGACTTGCTCAAAAGAAGCGTGGGAAGTTGAAAGGAAGCACTCATCTCTGAAGGGTTTCAACCCCGCAACGAAGTAGGAAGTTCGATGTCGTCAATGTTGGCATGTTGGCAAACTACTTTGATTAGTAGTAACGCGTCGTTTTCTGCTGAAACGAATTCACAAGAGAGCGTCTGCCAAGGAAGAAATCATGCGCTGCAATACCGTGGCGAAGCAGAAGACTTCCGATTGATGAAACTTGTAGTTTCAGTTGGGGAAAACCCGATTTCATGTCTGACCTTCAATGTATTCTGGATAAGTCTAGCAACAACTCTTTGGCAACATTACGCTGGTGTGCAGTGCTGTTCAAAGTCTTTCCAGAAATGCAGGGCTGGTGCTTGGTTGACATGCTCACAGCCTTGGTGCTGTGCTGTTGAAAGCCCCGTGCAGAGATAGCGCATGAATCCCAATTTGAGTTTGCGGAGGACTTTGCAGGCAAGGGCAACCTTAGCAGGGAATGCATCAAACGTGCGTGGTCTGGGATGAACATGTATATCCTGTACAGCGAAGAACATCATGATTTGACAAAGCCTTCTGGACTGCAGTTGGCCTTGGAGAGCATTTTCAGCTGCGAGAACCTTACTTGCACAGTGCTCTTCAGCCAAAACTTGACTAGTTTCAAGAAACTTAATTGTCGCAATCCCTGCCAGCGCAGAGCTCTTCAGCCAACACTTGACTAGTTTCAATAACCTTACTTGTTACAATCCCTGGCAGCACAGTGCTCCTCGACTCGTCGCTTATCGTAAAGGAACCGTTTGTATTAGCACTTGATTCATTGTGTTTGTAAGTTCACTTGTCGCTCGACTCGTTGACTGATCGTGAAAGGAAGCGTTGTACTTTCATTGCGTTTGCAAGTTCACTCGTGGCTCGACTCGTGGACTTACTCGTGAAAATACTTTTGGTTCACTCATACTTTTACTAGGTTCTAATCATATTTAATCTTAATTGTGTCTTTTTAAATCTTGTTTGATTCATATCCTAGCATAGTTAATCTTATTTGTGACAATTTAAGCTTAAATAAGATTAAGAGATGGAGTCCAGCCAACCGCTGAGGGTTGCCAAAATAGGTTTTTTTGTGATTTCGGAGTAGGAGTTGGAGCAAACGAAAAGCAATCTCAGAGTGTAGGATAGGGGACAAGTCAAAAAAAACAGTGAGCGGAAAGGCGAGCAGAAAGCGATCCAAAGGTGATGTGATTGAAATATTTGGATACCAAAAGCAAGAAGAACGCAGAAAAAAAGGTGACCAAAATGTGATCCAAAAGCAACCCAGAATCGAAACCTAATATATAAACGTCGCGCGTCGTTTCGGGAGGCGTTTCACAATATGTCAGTTTTCTCACTTTTTTCTTGCTATTTGCTCACTATTTTCCTGTCCATGTTGCTTTCCTATCTCCGCAATCACTTTTTGATTGCTTTTTTCCACATGTTGCGCAACACCCCAACCTATGTTCACTATTTTCTTGCTGACTTCCTTACTCAGGACCTCACAAAAAAAGGTAAATCTACATTTCCAGTGGTTGCCTGTCGTCGCGAGTCGCAAGTCTTAAAAATAAGATCAGCTATGTTTAAAACAATTTCAAATATGCAAAAAAAGATTGGCCAGGGTGCCCATCATCTTTAGTTTGCTGACTCGACTTCAGTGCCCCAAACACTTGTTCAAGGGGGTAGTTCACAAGCCCCGGGTAAGTGAATAATACGAATTGTTTACGGTGGGATTAATTAGTAAACTTGAGCCCGAGGAAAATATTGAATATTAGTTCTATATTACTCTATTCTTGCCTTTTAAGATCTTTGCTTGACTCTTCTAAGGTTTGTTTGGTTCACGGAAGTCTGACCTGAAAACCATTTTTTTACCCCTATCAAAACTCATCAAGCACACCGCCCCAAACAGTTGGTCCAAGGGTGTAGTACACAAGCCTCGGGTAAGGGAAAAAAGGAATTGTTTAGGGGGTGGGATGCATATGCGATATTTTCATTAACTTGATTTTGCATATACTTCTGCTGCTACTACTACTACTACTACGAAAACAACAACAACCACCACCACCACCACCACCACCACCACTACGACTACTACTACTACTACCTACTACTACTACTACTACTACTACTACTACTACTACTACTACTACT
>CAXAMN010024139.1:703275-715020 GCA_963970005.1 Durusdinium trenchii | reverse complement strand
CTACTAGCTACTAGCTACTAGCTACTACCTACTACCTACTACCTACTACCTACTACCTACTACCTACTACCTACTGCTACTACTCCTACTACTACTACTACTACTACTACTACTACTACTACTACTTACTACCTACTACCTACTACCTACTACCTACTACCTACTACTAACTACTTACTACTTACTACTTACTACTTATACTACTACTACTACTTCTACTACTACTACTACTACTGCTACTTCTTCGGCTACCGCTACCGCTACTGCTACTGCTACTACAGCAACAACTACTACTGCTGCTGCTGATTCTTCGACTACTACTACTACTACCTTGCTGCCGCTACTACTTCTACTACTACTGCCAGTACTAGTAGTAGTTCTAGTACTACTGCTGCTACTACTACTGCTACTGCCACTGGTACTGCTACTACAGCGACAACAACTACTACTGCTGCTGCTTCGACTACTACTACTACTACTACTACTACTACTCCTACTCCTACTGCTACTGCTACTGCTACTGCTACTACAGCAACTACTACTACTGCTGCTGATTCTACTACTACTACTGCTACTACTACTGCTACTACTACTACTACTACTTCGACTACTACTACTAATATATTGTAAAAATAATAGTTTTTATTGTGGCCGTGCTACTTTCAGACTCCCTCGACTGTTTGCTAGGGGAGTGGGGGCGTTTATGCGATTTAAGATCCAACATTAAGAAGTCAATAAATGAACACCATGTTCAAGTACAGATCGGTCATTGCGTCTAATTTGGGTCTGTCAGTCTGTCATTGTGTTTCAATCTCTGGCCGCTTACCAGGCCGAGCAGAAGCGCCTGGCCGCTGAGGCAGACCGAGAGCAGCAGCGCGCACGGGCGCCTGAGATGGCCAAAAGGCGTCGAAGAGATGGAACAACGACATCAAGGCATTCATTCAAGATTCAACATCGTTCAACTATTGAGGTAGTTGGAGCCCAAAACAGAGAAAGTTCATGAATGTGTGCGGCTCCTGTTGTGTGTCTTCTTGTTTGGAAAAAATATCCTGTTCAATGAGACCTGTTCGTTTTCCTGTCGCGCTTTTCCGCACCATGCATAGTGTCAATCTTGCCGGGTGCCGCGGCAGACCCTGAGGGTCTTGTTTCGGCTTCGGGTTCCGAAGGGCTCAGTTTTCGGCGGCAATGTGATGGCCTCGGCTCCAGCGTGATGATATGAGCGCAGAGGAAGCCCCTGCAGAGAAGGATTTAGGTTCATCTTCCTCGTCATCGGGCTTGCTTCATCAGATACACACGGCCATCCAGGCACACCTTACGGATTCGGATATATCTTCTGAATCGAAGGATGGACCGCCAGTGAACGTGGTGGATGATGGAGCAGGAATACTCATGAACGTGGTAGATGATGGAGCAGGACTTCCCATAAATGTGGTGGATGATGGAGCAGGACCAGCCGTGGTGGACGACGGAGCAGGAGCCTCCCTTCCTCCAGCGGAGGAAGAACAAGATGAGCATGCGAACGGCAGCTGCAATCCCTGTGTGTTCTACACTATTCATCGAGGTTGTAGCAAGGGTGATCAATGTTGCTACTGCCACCTCCCGCACGAAGATCGCCAGAAGCCCGCACACCGCCCGCGGAAGCAAACGCGCGAGAAGTACAAGCAGACGGTGCAGAGCATTCTGGAAGCGTATCAGGCTGGGCCAGCGAAGTGCGTGGGCAGCCCGAATCTGATGGAACCATAAAAGAAGGACTTATTACATCATTAAAGTTGTTTCTCTTCATTTTGTCCTTCCTATTGTATCGTATATTTCATGATACATGCATGTGTACGTATATATAATATAATGTATTATCTATGTCCTTTGCCGTGTCCTTTTTTCCCCTATCTCCCCTTCCCTTCCCTTGTCTCCTTCTGATTTGACGAAGCCTGCACATTGACATGGCGATCTAGTTGAGAGAACGTGAAGAAGTCTGCAAAGCTCACATGGGCATATTCCGCTCCAGACCGTATAGTCGACACCTTGCACGTTGAGAAAGACCATCATTTGTGTGGTAAGCATGTTCGCAAGACAATGAATTGTGAGGACTCATGTTGGTCTTGTAGAAACATGTACTGTAGATTCGGCTTTTGCAATCTCATTTGATGTAGTTTCAAAGCAAGTTAACGCCGATCAGCTTTGGCATGGTGTTTGGGATCCTTGGCATTGAATATTTCCAGACGTCCTGGACCTTTCAAGTTTGGTCGCTAATAACTTAGTATGCCTTACTTGTATGTGTTCTTTTTCAAGCTTGTGGTGGTCGCCAGGATCAACCGGATCTTCTTCATGATCAGCTTCAGGAGCTGGCCAAGAAGAGCCCATACATCCGAGCCTTTCTTTCAGGCACTCGGGGAGACTCGCGGCTCCGATGGTCCGTCCTGGTCGAATCCTGGCCCCAACACGTTCGGACCCGGAGCGTCCCCCGGGAGGGCCCGAGCCCCGGAGGGCCGCGGGTGAATTCATCGGTCCGACTCCGGTTGCGGACGAAGTGCTTCACATTTTAGGTCATTTTTGCCACCAATCAAACGGACTTCGGTGCATTATGGTGCATTCTTACTTCACGTTGTTTGAATGTTTTGTGTAATGTGTTTGCATGTTTGCGAGGTGTTTTTGTGTTTCAAGAGTGATACCACATCAATTGCTGATCATCACCTGAACCTGGACCAGAAGGCAAGGAATGTCCAGAGGACTCTCTCTGTCCAGCCGTTCGGCCACCCGAGTGACCCACGTAACCCCCCAACCCACCGGGTCCACCCACCGAGTACCGTGGGGACCCGGTGGAGCCCCCTGGCGACCCCTGCCGCGGACTTCGGCAGGATACCTCGAAAGCGTTTTCTCGCCTCCAGCACCTGGGACCGAATGCTGGCCACGCGTGGCGAGTTCGCGAGGTGGAGAGGTTTTGTGTTGGGTCCTACGTTTTTGGTAGGTGGTGTTACTGGCGTCTTTCAGGCGGGCGAGTTTTCGCGACATCAGTTGGAAGAGCTTAAATCACGGAACCAATGAAGGGTTCTTGATGCTCAGCTGGTTTAGTAAGTAGAAAGGGTTTGACTGCGCTTTGCCCCGCGTTTTGGTGGCATTGCAATGTTAATACCTGTTTCCTTCAAGTCAGAGGAGTCCTTTATTATAGTATGTTTCGAGCCAATGAAACAATAAAAACCAATCAAAGCCGTTGAGCATTGGTGAGCATGCCTTGTCTTGTGGCACTATTATCCGTGATTCCTGTGAATCTACATTGGGCTGCCAAAGAAGGCGCCACAGCTGTTCTCAGCTGTTCCCAAGCCTCACTGAGGCTGCCACAGGCACAGGCGGTTGAAAACAATCCGCGCGGGACGAAGAAAGGCGAAGAAAGTGACGTAAGGATGTTCCATGCGTGCGTAGCTCGCTGCGTAACCGACGAACAAAAACACCATAGGTGCTTCAAATCATCACTGGCGTAGACATGTTATTTTGACAATTCGATCAATTCAGATTCCCTAGGTGAGCAAGGAGGCACTGTGATGTATTTGCCATGTTCGGGTCCAGTCGTACCGAACCTGAGGTACGGTGATTGCATCCCGAAAAGGGAATCAATTCAGATTCTAACATCAAGAACAGCCCCTTTTCAGTGGGGACATCGGAGTGCTCATCCCCGCTTTCCTGACACATCGCCTGGTTCCAGGAGCGGGCGGCAAAGGAGCCTGTCTTCTACCTTCACTACTAGCTTCTTGCTACTAGTAATGGCCTCCAACCTAATAGCGATGGCCTCCACCTAGTAGCTTCTAGCTACTACCCTGAGCTACCAGAACCTTGAAAAAGGAAGGTTTTATGTTGTGACCTTTCTAATTTAGGTCTTGAAGAGTGACGTCTCCCAAAACCGGGTTTTGGTGAATGACGTGTATATTGATACATTGAGCACAATAGAAATATATTGCAATCCAGGTAACTTTTCACTGATGCTATGTATCCATACGACCGGGTCACTTGCAAGCCCGGGGGGTATCCTTGGCACGTGTACTGGACACCTTCCCAAGCCTCAATGTGCCGCCCCCATCCTGTCAACCAAACCGTGTGCTACTTCGGTAGGTGGTGCGTACATTCGAACACCGGGCTTGCAACCAGCCTCCGCTGCTTGGCAACGATGCTGTCATTCCAGATAGGGATGGTGAACTTACCAGTAGGGAAGATCATTACTCTCTCAGTTGCACTGACTGACTTCTCTTCAATTTGATGCGTGGAACATATCCGCCACAGAGGCTGCAGTAAATACTATGCAGTTTGAAGAAGTTCTGAGTCACCAACAGTTAGTTGGCATATGCGTGGCAGGGTCCCGTGGCGCCTGCGGGACCTGCGGCCGGGGACTACTGTTGGGAGACACTTCAACCCAATTGGGAGGGAATTGATCCCAACTCCAACCGAATGAATGAAGTTGGCAGCTGTTTCGGAGGTTGTTCGGTTGTAACTTAGTAGGTTGATATCGCCCCGCCTTGGCGTCTTCTCCCAATCGTTCCACTCCAAAATCATTCTGGTCCAATCCCAGCTCCTCGGTTCAATCCTGGTTCACTAGCATTGATCGCGATCAACACGCGAACACATCAACTGGGTTTTATGTTTGAATCATCTCCCAGACACTCCATGTATGCCATATATGCCTACATTGACCCCCCAAACCACCCCAATGTAGGCATATATGGCAGTCCCATGCAGCGTTTGGGTCTTGAATCACTGGAGTTGCTACAGCAAAACATTTATCGCAGTGCGACCCCAAAACTATAGATGGATAAAAATTAGAACCCTCTCATTAATGGGTGCTCCAAAAGCTCGTATTCTGGGATATCAGATATCACTAATTATATAGGTAGGGAACCCCTTCCAATTGATCCTGCCAGCCTTCTCCAGGCAGGTGAGCCGTCCTCATCTAGTGAGCCGGGCAAGTTATCGCCGGAAGCATGGCTGGCACAGGGGCTAGCAGAGGAGTTTGCTCAGAGTTCGAACGATCTTCCCGGAAGTTCGGGGGGATACGAAGCTGGCTCGCCGGTGCAGTCAGCAGTTTGGGAGCCTGGCCACGGTCGCCCCTGCGGATAAAAAAGGGGCGTTTGGCTGGTGGCCAGGCTCCCGTTTTTCTTCTCCAAGAAAGCAACATGCGTACTGATAAGTGAGCAGTAATGACATTGTTTTGACCCCCAAAGTTTAGATTGTTGTGCTGAAAGAAGAGGAACATTGTGCCAGCTCCAGCAAGGATCACAACATAGCCGTTTGGACTGGGGCACATGCTCCAACTTTGGAATGAAACCTTTTTGCCTTGAGTTTGGCACCTGATTGTCTTCAGGCTTCAACACGTGGCACACAAGCTGAAAGGTCCCGGCAACCTTTCGATATGCAATGGTGCACAACAAGGAAGCCATGCGATATCATTCGGAACCTTTTGGTTGTTGTCCTGGAAGTTCGCAGCTGCCAATCTCCGTCTCTGTGTAGTTTTGGTGTCGCTTGTGCTCATGCGCAGGCGCTTCACATCACAGGGTAACATTGTGCAGGAACACAGCAGAGTCACCCGATTTGGGTGCTGCTCCCCCCCGGCACAATGTGCCATGGCGCAATGTATGCCAACCGCAAATGCCGCATGCCCGTTGACCATTCCACCTTTGGAGACTCCCTCTGAACGAGAGGTCCAGAGTGCGAGAGGTCCCTTGGTCTTCACGAGGAATGATTTTGAGCCTGGAAGTGGGCGAGACTTGGCACAGCCCGAATGGTACCCTCAGATGCCGGTCCGTGGTGGGGTAAGACCGCTGCGGATCCGGGCCGCTGGCCCTCATTTATATGATGTTTGAAGATGTTTGAAGGACCTCATCGGACAGTCCCAAGTTGTTTATCCTCAATCCCCCCAATCCAGTGGTGCCAGCACGCTTTCAGCCTATCATGCCCCTCATACACTTCTGTCTAGCTTAGCTAGTAGCGCTGTAGGTGCGGCTACAGACGCCGAGGGAAAAGATATACAAAAACCGACAGACTGAGCGCGGAGGTCATCGAACTGCTGTTGCTGGGGTCTTAGGATTTATCGAAGTGTTGAAGTGCATCTATGAGGATGATGTGGAAGATTGTGGAAGTCATCTTCCAGATCGATGCGTTTCGACATCGATCATCCTGGGCGGGTTCAATCCTCTTGAGACACGGCAGTAGACAAACAGGTTGCGATCCTCAAGGGGGACCATCCATCATTGAACGGAGTGTGTAACATGCACTGGCAGCAATGTTTGCCAACATCAACTGTTGGAAGCGTAAAGACCACCATGTGTAGCCATCCGAACTCCCCTGTTCGCGATTCTGAGAACCAGGGCCGTGTGGGAAGCCTGCATCTCTCGCGGTGTGTGTGTGTGTGTGTGTGTTTGGAGCATAGCTGTTGAATCCTTCAGGAATTCTTCAGCGGTCCCCAGCACCCCAAGCGCAGAACTCACCGTAGGGGTCACCTCCGGACTCGCGGAATCGTGGACCTCTCTGTTCATCCACGAGTGGAGTGCAACAAAAAACACCGGTTGGACTTCATCCCCCGGTTTTGTTTGACCATCTTTGACCCACAGCCAGGCTGCAATTCCGTCCTCCGGTTTTGCTTCAATTCCACTGGTCCGAAGGAGTGATCCGGTCCACCGGTCCGGGGGAGAAGAAGTCCTCCGGTTTTCCCGTTTGGGTTCGAACTGACATGCAATAGGTGCATGCAGCATAATATGATATTATATAATAAGACATTATAGGACACTGTAAGCTTATTGTATATATTGGGTTTGTCCTATTACTTGTAACAGTCAATAAACAATTCTCACGATTTTAGAGATGTTGACCTGCAACCCAACCATCATCATCCACTGCTACTGGTAATAGGATAGACTGTATATGTGTTGTTGATTTACCTCAAGAAGCATATTGATAGAGGTACATCGCACATTCATGTTCTTGATGGCGCAGCAAAGTACAGTAACTATTTTCCCAAACAAGACAAACAACAGGAAATGGTCGTATGACTGATGCGTTGATGCAGTACTATTATTGAAATCCCAACTCCTGGTGGCAGCACACCACTGGACCATCCACCAGGTCAACTCAAGTCGATGCCTTCAAAAGCTGTTGATGCAGGTTGTCATCAACCCAACAAACTCAACTTCCACCACGAAATATTGATCTCGAGATCTCTGGAGCTCTGGAGCCCGATTTCGGGTTGTACATGGTGAATATATGTAAATATTCATGAGGTTCATTTTGAGTGTCTCCTAAATGCCACAAGTGCCTTTTTGCAGGCAAATATCACCAACATCAACACCGAACGCCCGTTCATCCCCGTTCCGAAAAAAGAAGTCTCGGTCCCTTTCCCGGTGAAGACGACGGTGAAGTTCGATTCTCAGGCCGATGCCTGGGTCGCTCGCATGAACGCAGAAGCCAATGCCAAGGCGGATCGCGGTCGACTGTTTACGGTCCCGTTTGGACAACCCTTCTCGGTTTTTCCGCAGCGGTTCGTGCCGTGCGAGTGCCGTGCTGAGAGACTTCATATCAATTCCACAGTGCCAAGTTGCTTGATGACACATGATGAAACATTACATCCGGCCAGGGGCAAAAAGATGCAGAGATGTGGTGATGAGGATCTTACAGCATATATTCCTTACGATCAAACATGACAACCATGCAGAGACTGTCATCTGAAAACTGCATCCAAGAGAATGTCTCAAAAGCTGCCTCTGAACAGCTGTTAGAGAAAGCCAGTGACTGCCAGTGCTGTTCTGCAGCTCTTCCCAATGTTGTGTACAGATGCGGCAGAAAGACGTTTGTTTTGCTTCCCGTGGCGTCCCATGTAGGTATATAACCTACATTCACCCCTAAAATGGTTCCAATGTAATTAAGGAAATATATTCCATACATAATACATGTAGCAGTTTGGTTCCTTCAAGTCTTCCGAGATGGTTCTACGTTCAACCGCAGACATCTGAGTCTGAGTACATTTTCTCACTGCGCAACAAAGCATGTGGCTGCGTCAATGTGACAAAACTGTCTGAAGCACTTCGCTCTCAGACCATCCATGTACGGAATACTGGCTGGTAGTTTCAGATGCATATATATATATACCCTGACGGTCCAAGACCATTCTGAAAATGGGCCTTCGGGAGAGTACATTTTAGTGTTATGAAAGACCTTGAGACATGATTGCCTCAACCATTTCAGCCCAAGTTTGGTCTCAATCCCTGCCTTCTCGTAATGGTGGGGCTGGTGGGGCTTGATCCATCAAGATTGACATTGGTGGCTTGGGTTGCATTCAGTTTTGTGCAACTCCACCATATGGTGAATGTCCTGGTAACTTCGGTGGGCATCACCGCCTAAGGTGGAAATATGATTTGGAGATGCGGATCAAGAAAGCTTTGAAGCTTAGACATGGCCTGAGTCTATGTCTTTTGCAAGTTGTGGCAGTTTACAAAGACCAAATTTGATCCAGTCCAAAACCGGAGGATTGCTTTGGGGGACTCTTCCTTTTTCGTGGACCCGTGTGAGCCGCCTCAAGGATTGGCAAGCGATCTGAACCTCCAGCACCCTCGCCCAGTTGTCCACACAGGTGCCAACTTCAACATCAGTGTCTTTTGCAAATCGGATGGAAAGTGTATGTGGCACTTTAAATTCACACACGCGATTGAGCTTTGAGGGTTCAAGCCAGCGCTTACTTCATGTGTCCAACATGCCCCAACCATTCTCAAATAATCCAGGACTTTTGGTTTTGGGGGACATCTCGTAACCCTTCTTGGCTTTTGGGTTTAGGGGGTTCCTGATCAGACTTTGATCCTGCCCTGCGGCCCTCTTTTGGCATGGCGGTGATGTCCAGTGAAGACCGAGTAGCCCTGCTCAAGGTGCTTCAGCAGCAGCTAATCCACAAGGCACTAATTATATGCCAACCCGTTGTGTCTATGGGATCGGGTCGTATCGTGTCATGTCATGTAGGACCTTGGGTCCGACCCAAACAGCTCAGGAGTTCTACCGCGAGTGTCTTGACAAGGAGGACTTCATACCCACAAGACGCAAGCTGCTGAGGCAACGCGCAGGTCTAAGGGCCAAAGACTCAATGGTCGCTTGGCACTATGCAAGGTACCATTCAATGTCTGTCTTTCTGATCATGCAAGCTTCTCACAGTGATATGTGTTGGGTGGGCTTAGGTGCCTCCATTCAGCTTTGTTGGGAGATTCTGCAAAGGTGACCGGGTTCGAGAGGTGGAGGCCGGTCCCATGTTTCAAAGCTACACTGAAAGCTCCGCGATTTGGGCATTATATATGTGATGGTCAGCCGCAAGCATTTGAACCAAAAAACTGTACCAATACTTGCCTCCATGTCAGTTCTAAGATGCACCAGGTCGAACAGGCCGAGAACAAAGCCTTTCTTGAAGAGTTTCTGGCAACTTTCTGTGAGCGGTTACCTTCAGCCCGTGAATGTGAGGACAGCATAAGCATAAATCAGTGTGTGTGTGTGTGGTAGCTGCAATGGCTGTCCCTACTATGGGTACTGTGCCATCCACATGTTGGAGTATGATTCCTAATGTGCTTTGGAGGAGGCGTTGGAGTGGGCATCAACTACGTTTGGATTGAATCCCCAGTTTGGATGTCATGCTGAGCACCAGGTTCCTTGGCTTAGATCGATCACTTTGCACCTTAGACCAAGTGCTGCCAAATGGTGTGTTTACTTACTATGATAGTTGGAATTCTGTCAGCATGATAAAGATGGCTCTCACATCTAGGCTTGGGCTGCTGTGGAAAGTGGTGTGCAGCTGGCTTTCTGTCAATACTGCATGACCCGCTTTCAGCGGGCATCATCTGCGAGGTGGGTTCTGCACTTGTCATTTCCAATATATTGCATTTTCGAACAGTAAATTGGTTGATAGCTGATTTGGGGGTACTTGATTGACCCTTGGCTCAGGGGTGGACGCCCTGGCATGAAAGCAATCAAAGAGATCATCAAGGCAAAGTTGCAGGCCCATGACTAGTTCCAACTATTGTATACGTACATGCATGTTGCAATGGAGTTCCAACAAAGCCCACCACTTCCCTCGAGCCCTCGCTTTGCTGTGGTCTAGGCCTGCGGAAAGCTCACACCACAAGGAAAGAAAAAGGCCACACGTGGCCGCAGCGCTTCGACACAGGATCGAGCTCCTGGGATGTTCAGGGTATTGGGATGTATTGGGATGGTATACCATCAAAACTAAGGTGATTGAAGGTGTTGTCTATTGAATCTATTGGTTAAGGTGGTTGAGGTGGATCGAATTTTGGCAAGCCTTTCCTTGTTTGGCAGGACCTGAAAGAAGATGGAGCAACTGAGGAACGTGAAGCAGAACATGAAGAAGAGGTCAGCTGGGATGTGGGGATCTTGGGAGGTACCCCGCATTAGGCATCTTGTCCTCAATCTAAACCCGTTCAATTACGCAAGTACTTCGCAATGCAATGATCCCATGGCTGCAATTGATGTCATGCATCCCAGAGCTCACACCAAGAAACACTGTATTCTGGCAATTAACTGCCGTATATTTACTGCCTTTCAGCGCCGCCAGGACCAAGAAGAAGAAGAAACTGAGGAGGATGAGGAAAGTGAGGAGGATTGTGAAGTGAAGGAGGTGGATATGTCCCACCCTGACATGGCAGAGACGCTGCCCATGGATTTTGCCAATGATTTCGCTCCAGCAGCTGTTGCTCAGCCAGTCATGCCCCAAGACAGCGAAGTGTTCTGGGATGATAGCCAAGTCATGGCCCAAGAAAGCCAAATGTTCTGGGATGATAGCCAGGCGGTGGAAGATGCCACCCAACACTATGAGCCAGGAGGTCGACCTGATGAGGAACAAAAGAATGAAGACAGAGAGGACGACAAAAGAAATGAAGAGGATGGGAAGGATGAGGTGAAGAAGGAGAACCAGAGCAATGCAAGTGGTGCAAAAGCCATCGAGGCCAACAAGGAAAAGAAGGAGGAAGAGGAAAAGCTACAGCCGCTACAGGAGAAAGCTGATGAGGAGGGCGGGGGTCAAAAGAGCCAATATAGCGCAGGTGATGCAAAGACAATCAAGACTGAAGAGGAGGTGGAAGACTTGAACAACAATGACAACATCAAAGAAGAAAAGGCCGCCCTCGCAAAGATCCAAGAGGAAGAAAGGCACTTGAAGAGAAGTGTTCAGATGGAGCTTGCGCAATCTTCTCAAGCAGTGAAGTGGGCCAACATGGTTCCAGATACCATGATCAACAGTGCGAAGAAAATCCAATTTCTCCATGATCACGCGTGCAAAATAGAGGATGCGCTGAAAGCCTATGGAGAGCACCGGCATGTAAGGAAAGAAAAGGAGAAGCAAGTCAAGGAACTGGAGGAGATGAACCCACAAGACTTGGAGAGTCAGAAGCAAAGTGAGGACAAAGAGGAAAAAGAACAAAAGGAAGATGGAGAGGCAGAGGAGGGTTACCCGTACCCCAAATCCGGCTACGCTTTGTCCATGTGGAGGGCAGGTGGGAAGAAGATGGTGCAGCTTAGCCACAAAGGCCTGGACTCGACAGTGATGTTGGACCCTGATGTGAAATGGGAGCTTGAAGAGAATGATGATGGAGCTGATGTCGTATTCATCGCCGATTGCAAGAAGTCTACCTCGGAGGAATGCAGAGAAATCTTTGCGCAGCAGGACATGCCGAAGACAGAAGCAAAGGTGGAGGATGAAGCTGGCAAAGAAGAAAAGAAGGAAAA
>CAXAMN010024139.1:682329-703265 GCA_963970005.1 Durusdinium trenchii | reverse complement strand
AAAGGAAGCAAAGGTGGAGGATGAAGCTGGAAAAGAAGAAAAGAAGGCCACCAAGTCGTCCAGGTCCAAGATGTCGGAGGTGAAGGCGGAGGGAAAGCAAGATGTGAAAAAGGAGGCAGAAGGAAGAGCAAAAGAAAAAACGAAGAAGCCTGCAGAGGAGAAGGTGGCACAGGAGGAGAAGGAGAACAAGAAGGCTGAGAAAGAAGAAACAACCGCCTCCGTTCAAAAAAAGGACCCGGGTGGTCCCAGCCTGGTGGGAGACGATGGTCAAGATTTAGTCAATGTCTTTGACAGTGACGACGAAGACCAAAGGGACACAATCACCCGCGCAGCCCGCACAGACATGGGGAAGCGGCCTCTGGTGCATGAGGAAAGACAGCCAAGCAAAGAGCAGCAGGAGAAAGTAACGGGCATCGTGAAAAATCTTGCGGGAGTGCATAGAGGCTTGAGCTTTACTACAAATGATGACATCATCGCTGCGCAACGGAAGATGAAGAGGTTGAAGAAAGATGAAGAAGAAAAGGATGATGACGACAAAATGCTCATGGAAGCTGAAGAGGAGTCAGAAGAGAGGAAGAAAGGTGGACGTGGGCGAGGCCGCGGCCGAGGCAAAGGCAGAGGAAAAGGGAGGATGCCAAAAGAAGGTGAGCAAGGTGAGGATGAAGAAAAAAGAGGAAGCCAAGGACCCAGATCCTCCAAAGAAGAAAGCCAAGAAGCAAAATGAGGTCAAGGAAGACTCAAGAAAGAGAAAGCAGCAGCAAACGGAGGCAAGTCAATGCAAGAAAAGGAAGCAGGATGAAGAGGAGGAGGAAGCAGACGAGCCACGGAGTGATGGATTGCAAGAGGAAGAAGAAAAGGCAGATGGTGATGCGAGGCGCATTGCCAAAAAGGCCAAAAAGAAGGAGGCCGACATAGGAGAGAGGAAAGACAGCCAGAAAGATGCAGGATCAAACAAGGAGAACAAGGATGTGAGGCAGAAGAGGAAGAAGGATGAAGAAAAGGCGGCTCCCAAAGAAGAGACAAAGTCAAGAAAGGGCAACAAAGAGAAAGAACAGGATGCAAAGGTGAAGGAAAGCCCTATGAAGAAAGTGTTCAACGCATCAAAGCGAGCGATTGAGAAGAAAAAAAGTGAGGAAGACCCGGTCAGGAAAAAGCTAGCTTTTGATGATGCGGATTCAAGTCAGAAAGACCCTGACAAAGCAAAGGAGGATGCAAAGCCAAAACGACGCGAAGTGTTGGTGACTGAGCCTTGGCTGAGCCATATTTCAACAAAGCAACTTTTCAACATTGACCCTTTTTGGACCTGCCCTTGAGCTTTCTGCTTTCTAGGAAGAAGGGCTTCGAGGAGCAGAGACATGCGCCAAGGAGTTTCCTGCTACCTTTGTGCTGCCTGCTGATGTGGTGCAAGCACTGAAAGATATGAACAACAACAAAGACCCATGGAAAGATTTTCAGCGTAAGCAGGGTCCTAAGAAAATAACAATGCACACTATTACATTTTTGGAATGCATTCCCAGAAACATATTTTCGCACCTTTTTAATGTACTTCCTGACTGCATCCTTCAATCGCCCAGGTCTTTCACATTGAAGCCCCCCAGTTCCCTCAAGGCGCAAGATGAGTTCGGGAATCTCTGCTCTATCGGGGTTCTGTTTCTTGGCTTGCCAAAATTCCTTACAAGCTCTTCCACAACCAGCTTGATATACCGAACCCATCTCAACAGGATGTGGAACCGTTCACCTGTGTGTGTAAGCATGCGCTGGTCCACTCAGGCTACATTCATTGAGCTTCTTTGTCTACAAAGTTCCCAAGACGCGAATCCAGCATGTCAACAAGACCTTGAAGGTGGCCATGAATGTTCCTTTGTGTGCTAATTTAGTTTGTTTTGCATGCATGCTGCGTGTATGATGTGAATATAGATGCATGGCTGTTGTTGTGTGCGATAGACCGCCTCTTCTTGATACGACATGGTGTTGCCCAAGGACCAAGTGGCCAAAGGTTTGTCTCTGGCATGGTCAAAAGGGGGCATGATCAACCAGTGGAAGCCTAAGCAGTCAACTGATTGAGGCACATCTAGATTCTGTCAAACATGTATGCCACTTAAACTAAAAATATGCTGTTCTTATATAATCCTATATATAGGTTTGCCAAAAGGCCCTGACTATTCAACATGATAGTTTCAGCAGAATTGGACAAGTGTCCTGGACTACTCCTTTTTGGTGCCAAACAAGGTAATGCAGGACACCTGTTAAAGTCTATGAGAATTGCAAGTTCGAATAGTCAACGAAGCTTTTTTGAGCTCTAGCTGTCTTAGAGAAGTACTGTTTCGAACTCAGGTGGAAAATGGCAATGCACTATGCTGGTTGGACTCCCTGCCCTGACTCGGCAGATTCAAACGGGGAATCCGCTGGTGAGGGGTCCTAGACTACAGGGACTTAGCTGACAAGCGCTGGCTAGTTGGGACTTATTTTGCGATGAGCTAGCATAAGGGGTGCAAGCAATCCTTTTGGAAACCAAAGATGTAGCTTCAACTCAACACAAACATGAGCACTCCCATTTCAACAAAACGGTTGCCTATGCTGCCTGTGGTGGTTTGGCCCCCGGCTAGCTGCAATCCTTTTGGGATATCCAGATAGTGTTGTTTTCGTGCGCCTTCGCATGAAACACTGAGCCACAATGCCCGTGAGTCTGCGCATACTGACAGCTCACCCTGGCACCTTGGCCAAAAAGTGCTTTCGTCTATTTATGGTGCAAGAAGAAACCCAATATATTGCACACCCTGTCTTTGAGCAATTGCAGCTGTGGAAAGATTTCGTGTGTCCCTTAGCCTTTTTGTGTAGGTGGGTGGACTTTAGACTTAGCAAAAAGCCATGCCTGCCCATCAGAAGACCAAGCCATCCCCTCTGTCCTTAAGTGCTCGTTCTTCTCAGCTTTTGCTACTCCTTGGAGCGCCGCTGGTGTTGCCACGTGGCTGCACCAAGGCGTTTGCAGCTAGCGCAATAACAATTGAACATTTGAGCTTGGAGTTGGGAGATTGATTCCAATTGTTTTTTGATTGGTGGTTGGCAACCATTCTGAATGAACTTGGTGATGCTGTGATACCTAGTTTGCATTGCATCGACTATGTGGTGGAGAACTCATCTGCAATTCAAAACATGAGGGTTTGCAGCTGAGATTGTTGCAAACATTTGATGACTAACCAAGAACATTTCTTGGGCTTGGAAAGCTCCTCTCACCAAGCAACCCAGCGAGTTCTAATTGTTGCATGCAGGATGTCGTGAACACTGACCTGTTCTCTGGGCAGGGTGCAATCCATCGATCCTTTAGTGCAAATCTTAGATGGGTTGCTTGACGCCGTGTTTTGTTTTCGAAGACCCCACAACAAATAGTGCTTCTTTCACTCAGGCATGGGAGGTTTCAGATCGCCAGATTCCTAGTGCAAACAGTGTGTGTGTGCTACACCGACTGTAATGATCAAGGGACGTCATTTTCCTATTTTTAAGTGCATCTCCCAGGAAAGCATATGACAAAGAGTCTCATGGCGAGTTTGGCGATATTACGACAGTGCCAGCTCCCAAGATCACCCAGCTTGCTCCCAAGATCTCCCAAATTTGAACGCCCAGAGTCTTGCCAGGCCGGGCTTTCTTCGGTCCATCCAGTTGATCCTGCAGACGCAGCAGGATGGTCTTATCACGGCCGGCCCTCCATGCGGGTCGTTTGTTTTCATAAACTCTTTCACCAGCAAACGGACCAAGTCAAAGCCATTGGGCGGCAGAGCTGACTACGTCAAACAAGCTAACATGCCTTTTGGACTGATTTATCAAAGCTGAGACTGTTGAGCATTATTGGACACTGGCATATAGTCTGTTTATCACAAAATACTTTGGCCAGTGTTGCAACATTTGGCAACTGGAGCAACTCTGAGGATCACCACACGCTTGGTCCTGCTGCTCCTCCTTGGGTTCACCAGGGGTGTGATGTTCCTGGTGGAGCAGCCAATGAGCACGATCATGATGCTGTTTCCATATGTGCGATGGCTGTCCAAAATCGTTGGTCTCTTCATCCCATGGTTGGTCACCAGATTGTGCCTGTCTTAGTTCCCAGATGTTCCAAGACAAATATGGCATGGCTTCATTTGGGATTACTTTTAATCTTTTTTTCTTGGACTCTTCATTTGAGTGAGACCTTACCAAACCTAAACTCCTTTCCTTGGAGTGACCCAGTGATACGTTTCTTTTTTGCTGGCCAAGTAGCATGGCATCCTATGGCCATAAGAACATGAAGCCCACTGTCGTTTTTGGGACTGCGCTTGGAACTCAGAGCCTCAACATTGTCAACATTTCTCAACCATGATGCCTCACATGCCTTTAGCACTTGTGGTCAGAAAAGTGTAACCCTGGTTTTGATCACTGGTCCATGGATTGGGTGAGGCCCTGGTCCTACAGACTCCGCGTGCCTCTCACAAAGAGTGTGAGAAAGCGAATTCGGAAGGCCAAGCCAGTGGTTCGGAAATACATTGACAAGAACGGGAAGACTCGTGTGTGCAAACCTTAAATGCTAACTTCCTGCTATTTGCACCTGTTGATTTACTTTGTGGGGTGAATACTGAAACCTGAAACCAGTCTCATGCCAAGGTGTGGCAACAGCCGACTCAAGAGTTCACAGGTTTATCCTATGGGCTATGGACGTGCTATATCTTCTTTTCACACCCAGTGGATGGCTTCTTGGTTCTACTAACTGCTAATCAAGGATGGAGCTGTGCTGGAAATCACAACAAATCCCAATTTGCACTTCCAGTGCATCCTCAATTCACCATACAAACAGAGCGCTTCTGAGGAGCCAGGCAAGTCGACTTTGGAGAGTGCACTTTATCCAAACGGCAACCTGGACACAGCGAAATTGAAAAGGGTGCCGAAGGCGGGTGGACCGATGCCCACTTGTCAGTCAAGACATGTCACCATGTAGATATTCATAGATGGCTCACCTGGACCTAGCCTGGGATCTTGTGATGGGAGGCCCCTTACAACTGGCGTCATGCCGGCCTATCTCAATTGAAGGACTTCTTGGTGGCTGAAAAAGCAGCTGGTAGGTATCACCCACTCATCAGTGAAGGCCTTGATTAAGGTTGTTCTTGGCCTGATCATGATATTTCTAGCAATGCCAATGGTATGACATCCTACCAACACCATCAACACCATCCACAAGTCATGGACTAATACTGAACACTATACTTGTTGTATGAGCTGGTTTTGACCTGTGCCACGGAAATCTGAGGTGTTCATGCTAGTGTGAAAATGGATGTTGGGTGTGTTGGAGGGATGGGTTAATTCAACCAAGAGTGCAAGCAAATCGTTGCCGAACGGTACATGTACGGAGGGTTGCAAACAAAAACAGGACCGTGAAAGAAGCGTGAAAGAGCGTGAACAAAGCGTGAACGGACATTTCAGACCGTGAAAGGACATTTTAAAGCGTGAACGACGAACCCCCCCAAAAACCCTCGAATCACTGTGCGGAAACTATGTGTTTGATTGATTGCCCTGTTGGCCACTTTCAACATCTGCCCGCGGCAAAAGGATCAGGTTTCGCGGGGTGAAGCCAGGTCATTGTTTGGCTGACATGGTGGCGACCGATAGGGTTGCATCAGCATTGGAGCGTGCTGCTCAACGAGCGGCGCGAGCACTCCCGGCTGAACCAGCTCCAGTGACGCCCAGGACATTGGATCAATTGAAGTTGGAATGAATTGTGATCCCTCATCACTGCATTAACACTGTTGGTGGCCTCTTGATGGGTCAGTGGAGGTTCTTAGTGCTAGACCTGACCAGTCATATGATGTATGCTCCATAGAGGACGTCAACGGATGGTGGTCATGATGGCGAGCGACGTGTCAAGCCTCGAAAAGTTGCACCAGAAGCAGGCCAGGGTGTATAACAGGAGAGGGAGCCTGGGCCAACGGTTGGGGTCAAAATCCATAGTGAACTGCTGGTTTCAATAGTGATTGAAGGATGTGTTCTTCTGATACCGATGATTGACAGTTGTGTTATATTCTTGCCAAATTTTGCACTGAATCACTGAACCTCAGCAATTTGTCGATTGGACAAAAACATAGTTTGGCGTGTAGCCAATATACAATCGAAGCATCGTACTTAGTAGACCATATGGGGAGAATGCTTTGTAAAATTTGTCGGCTTATAAAGACATTTCTCCCTGTTTCCAAAAAACTTATTTCAATCAAACGTCTTCGAACTGAGCCAACCAATAGAGGGTTGAGAGGCCACAAGAATGAAACGCAGTGTTCAAACAAATTGAGAAACAATTTCAAAGGGTCCTTACAGGTCCTGTCATTCTAGTGGCATCTCAACCTCACCAGCCCAATGTAGTGAGGGTCTTTCATATTGATATGAAACCGGCCGCCCGAACGCTGGCCAGACTCGGATGCTACCACCGTAGCAGCACGCACTGAAGATGCAAAGCGAATGGCAAAGGAAAAGACTGAGGCAGCTCGAAGGGAAGCAGCGCAAACTACACCAGTTGAGAGGATCAAGAGGAAACATGCCACTGAGGACCTGTCTTCCAAGCCGAAGCTGCCCAGGAATGTCCAGAGCCAGACAATCCAGGATTGTCGTCCTGTTGCCACGGCTGTGAAAGCTGCAGCAAAGCCGCCTTCTACCAAGGAGGAAGTTGTGGAGGAACCACCTTTGGCTACACCACGGACTGCCAAAGTTGTGGCAGAGTGCTTGGGTAGGAGTTCGACCAGTGAGTTGGCAGTCCCACAGGAGGCATGCAAGAGAAAAGCAACGAGTGATCCTGCCCCACCAGAACCTCCTGCTGTTCAGGAACCTGAGAACGATGCTGATGAATCAAGCGAGGAGGATGAGGAAGATCGTTTTAAGCGTGAAAATATCACAAAGGCCAAACGTGACATTCATGCGCTTCTCACGTTCTTTGAAGAGTACCTTACATCTTGATTGAGAAGCATTCTTTGACTCAATTGTCGATTCCATGGCCAGGGAATAAACCTAGGGAGTGAGCCAATAACTTGTGTAGCAAAGTCATCCAGTACCCCAATCAGCTGAGGCAAGCGGTCACCTATCGAGGTGAGGAGAGCCGGAGCGGCGGCGTTCCGGAACACGGACCGCCTTCAGGTCTTGTTGGAACAGTGGACTGCCTGCGATGGTTGCTGGGCCCAATCAGACTTTGTCATGCAAATCCGTTCCAAATCTCGGCATCGCCAGATTGGATCCCGCAGATGGCTCACAAGAGCCGAGTTGCTCCAGAAGTATGGCAGCCAGGCAGTGGTGGACAGCATCATCGCTGCGAAGATGCACCCGGATGTGGCTCCAACACATGTCAGATCCAACCCGGACTGCCACGGGCATGACTGTGAGGAATCTAGGTTGCATGAAAGAAATGGTCATTAATTATGGTTTTGCAGAGAGTGCTTCTGTCAGGGGTCCTGACATGTGAATTAACATGCCTGCTTCACTGACCGCCCAGGAGACCCGGCAGTATCTAGTGTGGGACAAGGACGCTATCGAAGAAACGCAGGACTTGGTGACGACTCAACTTTTTGAAGCTGCGGAGGGCAAGGGTGAGTCTGAGCATTCCGGGAAAAGCAAGAAGAAGAGCTCGAAGAAGAAGAAGACTGCCAGGGGAAAGCATAGCAAGAAGGCCAAGGGAAAGAAGAAGAAGAATCGCAAGTCGTCGTCGTCTTCTCAGAGCTCAGAGTCAGACTCTGACTCAGAGTCCAGTTCAGCTTCGTCGGCTTCAGCTCCAGAATCTGAGGCTGGTGGGTGTGCAGGGTGTTTATTGCCTGTGACAAAAAAACCAGGTCACAGGTCATGGGTTATGGATGATTCTGAACTGATGTTGACTCCTTCAAATGCATCTGTCAATTTGTAATTCAATCCGGATCCATCATGATGCCCTGGCAATTCTCGATTCCATCGATTCCAGGACCAGAAAGAGAGGAAGACAGGCAAAGGCAAGGCTGTTAAGGGAGGAAAGAATGGGAAGGACGGAGCCAACAAAAAGGAAGAGACACCAGAGGAAAAAAAGAAACGTCAAGAGAAGGAGCAAGAGGAGGCAAGGAAGAAGGAAGAGAAGGCAAAAGAAAAGCAAAAGAATGCAGAGTTCAAGAAGGAACAGCGCAAGGGTACCCAGGCCAGGCCATGGCTAGGTTGCAGAGTTACAAACCACCGAAAAGAATGTACAATTTCACACGTTTATTTGTTTCATACAAGGGCCATGTTTTAATGGCAAACTGTGCTGGAGTATGCCAAGAAAAGTTGGCTTTGGTGTAAGTTCAATACAGGTTGCACCAAATTAACCTTGTTGAGGACTTGATATATTCCGGAATTCCGTTCTTGCAAGGGCCTGTGTCTCATCCCCGGTCTGCAGTCCAAGCAAGTCAGGTGGTGTACTTTGTTTGAGAAAAGCGAAAACCATTCTTGATGCCAATAGCTTCTTGTTTTTGCAGGATCCTCGCTATAGGGCCTGGTGATCGTCCAATCTAAGCCAGCAACCCATTTTGCCAATTGGTTCCCACCTAAATTCCGGAATTGAGTGTGCATTGCCAGGCCTTGACGAAGATCAACAACCAGATTTCGACTGCGGCGTTCTTGGAAGACAAGCTCCATAACATGCCGCATGGCTGCAATCTTGGGTGGTGGGGCCGCTTTTCTTGACCTCCATCAACCTCATCTTGTATGTGGAGCAAATTTGATCTGGGCCTCATCCCCCCTTAGATGTTGTAATGGTTTCGATCTCACACTTTGAGCAAATTAGCACAATCAAATTGTCCACGAAGTGATGAACTCAGGTTTCTATATAATATACATATACCATTGGCCAAGCTCCTATAGGCAAAATTCAGAATATGCTTCATAGTTCTCAAGAGTTCATAGTGGAGGGGTGCCTCAAAAAGAATTTAACAGATTCCATCTTGGAGGAGTCCACTGGGTATCACAAGGCGTGGTCGACCCACTGAATCCTGTTCTGCTCAGCCGACCCACTGAATCCCGCCCCGCTCAACCAACGTCAAGGAGCAAAAGCGTTTCGGATGCCATTCTGGCCGAAGTCAAGCCCCACATCACCAGCCTGAAGACTATGCGTGGCAAGCTTCAGAAAGCTGTTGATCTGGCGAAGGCCAGGTAGACTTCAGTAGGTAGAGTTCAGTGTAACAATTGATGGAACTTTGAACGATTCCAATCAAGCAAACAATCCTGCCGACATTTCACTTGATTGGACACCCAATTCAGACATTGATTACTGAACCCCAATCTTGTTGTTTGATCTTCGATGCGATTCAGGCGGACAATTTGGGCACCATGCCGGCCTGCATTAAGGAAGCTGAGCGTGTGGGTAAATCTTTTACTTCCTTCTTGCAAGCTTACAAAATCAAGTGAGGATTGATTGATGCATAATGCATCCTGGGAACCTGGGCATTTTTTTGTTGCCCCGCTGCAGGACGAATGATCTGTCCTGTACATCGGTTGTAGCGCAAAACGTTCTATGATCATCTATAGATCTATGTGACACTGCAATATAATTGCACTGACATGCTGGAACCCAACAGTGTATTTAGGCTTTCCACTGTACTAGGGAAGGGTTTTGTGCCGCTCTTGATTTGGTCGCTACACCGAGCTTTCGAAGTCAAGACTTTTGGGGAGAGTGGAAAGAAAATCCAGGCATGTGTGGATTCACGCAAGCTTGGTTAGTTGAGCCACCCGAAGGAAAATGAGCAAAAGGTGTATGAATTCATGTATGCTACCTACATAATACATACGCGTATACATGCATGCAGCATGCTTGTGAGGAAAACAGCTGTGATGCAGTGATACTTGTGCGACCAGGTTTCGGACTGTGTGCCGTCCGTGGGCAGGTGCTGAATCATCTGTTCCGCATACACTGCATGGGCACTATGATGATGTCGCTGGCGGCGCTGCTAGGTTGCATTTGCCAAGCCTGACGTCGACACATAGTTTTTATTGCTGTGTGATGTGCATCAACAACTGCATACATTCAGGTGAGATTTCCAAATTGTTGTGTTGTGAACAAACCTTGGGAATACTTCCGGGGGAGGTTGTGAAATTGAAAACGGGTTGAAGTTGCCTGCATGGCATCCCAGTCCCAGGCGTCCTCCCGTGCCAAAGTGATGCGGAGGGTGAAGGAGCAGGTGGCCGAGCCTTGGCCACACAGGGCACTGGAGGTTAGGGGCCTGCAAGATATACTCCGATACAAAGAAGGATCGTTGTCATGTTGAATTGGTGGTGGGATATGGTGGGATCTAGACGGATCTATATAACAAAGCCAACTGTCGATACGGGGCCTGCAGTTTTTTTCCAACAAAGCCTATGTTTAACTGAGCCCTGTTCATTGTCCATGAGCAAGGGTTTTTTGGGTGGGGACGTTCGCTCTTGGATCTACAAGTGGCATGGTTCACGTGTCAGGAAGCTGGAACTGCTTGCCACCAACAAACACTTCAACTTGGTGCCAAATCTGGCAAGAACAATGTGCGTGACTTCTGGCGGTTTACTGACATTGCAGTGGCTCCTTGCCTTGAAACCATCGTTGTTCCTCCTGGGTAGGGTGCCCAAATGGTACTTACCTTGGAAATGCTAATCTCCCAGCTTAACAGGTGGATTTTTGTATTCTACTTTGGGCACTGTGGCCCCTGGCTTTCTTTGGCTTGAATTGGACCAACTGTCTACCCAGTCCGTCGATAACCTTTACCTTTAACCTTTTTGGGGGTGATGTCGTTTCCTCATTGCCCATTAGATATGAACAAATTTCAAATTTGAATTGTTGACCTTTATATCGATAGGGAGCTCCTGTCTTCAGTGAGGAGATTAACCAGATCCGCATACCAGTTTTCAACGACAAAGTGCCTGGAAAGGTGAGTGTGGAAAGTTTTCCGATCATTGATCCACACTCTATATTGAGCTATCTTTTTGACGAGGTTGGAATCCAGCTTGACCATCAGGATATTGCAAGATTTTGGCAGCATTCGCGTGCTATGGGTGAGCCGTGGGCACTGGCCAGTCCAGCCACAGAGGCCCATGTACCACTTGGCCTTCACGGTGACGGGGCAAGGCTGTGGACAATCTACCAAGTCGAGAAAATGGTCGCCATCCACATCAACATCATACACTTTCGCCCAACGAGTGTACGCCACAGCCGGTTTTTGGTCTTCACTTGCCCAAGAGAGAAGCTCATCAAGAACCGGTCACTCAACGTTGTGTTTCGCCGCTTGACCTGGTCGCTAAATTCAGCTTTTGAAGGGATACATCCAAGAACGGGACCAGCTGGTGGCCCACTTTTTGGAAGAGCTGCAAAGCTAGCGGGAACACCACTATGCAAAACTGGCTTGCAGTTTTGCATGTGCGAGCTGAGAGGTGACTGGGAATGGTTTCGTGACATCTTTAGATTCACGGCCTCATGGCAGTCCAGGGAGGTCTGCTACAGGTGCCCGGCTGTTGCCAAGTTGCTACCTGGAGATGACGACGATGGCCACATTTACTACAACAACTCAGAGAGCAGCACTTGGCTGCGCTATGAATTTAGCCTACAGCAATTTGTGGCACGACGCCTAAAGGAGACCAACCTTTGCTGCTAGGTGATATGCTTCGAACATGTTTTAGGGTTCATGATCTAATGGAGCCATGCCATATTCGTTCAAATGCCTCAAACATGGTCCGTGTGTTGGTTGATTGGATGCTGGACGACAGCTTATAACCTCAAAAGCAGTGTGAAGATGGATCATTGGTGGGGACATTTATGGAATTCTTTCGACGTAGCACCTTTGAAAAGATTGGTAACTTCCAAACAATCGGTATTTCGGACTAGTTTGAACTGCCAATCCTAGGCCCTTTGCTGATGCTCAAAGGGTTCCATCCTGGATGCCTAAAGTTCTGCAGCATGCATGCAATTAACCTTGGTTTGCTTTTTGCTTGCAATGGAGGAGCCTTGCATCTTGGCACTTTTAAGTGTCAGTCACTAGGCCCCCAGCGTGGAGATCCAAACTTCCAGCTTCCAAACGCCATCACCTGTGACACAACAAGGGGGCAGGGGCCTGCCAGGGCGGTCCCTGGGGTTTTGCTCAGGCTTTTGCTGTGTGAAGATTTGCTATTCTTCGGGGGTGGCGCTTTCGATCAACAATTGGATCGGGCCTATGCAAATTTCTTGGGATTTTGCCGTGCTCGGCGGATTCCCCATTCGCAACCGCCGTTTATTCCGCGTATGGCAGCTTGGTCTTTAAGGGTGGGACTGGGTTGATCATGGTTGGTCAAAGTAATGTGTCCTTGATTAAAGTGTGGGACATGGCTGATTCGAGCATCCTTGAACTCTTCCTTGCACATAAACTAGCTAAGGTCAAGAAACGGAATGGCGATGAGATGTTGACTGCAAAGGCCTACAATGGCAGGGTCATCTGTAGTTGGCTGAACCATGCCCTGCTGGAAGCGCTTGATCTGCACCCTAACCATGAGATTTTGAATCTCACTAGTGCTGCTTTGAACCTTGGACATGTATGGTGGTCATTCCATGGTCCCACCCATCCAGTCAGGTTGACCCTTTTCTTATCCCAGCCTTCTATACTACCAATCGAATTAGCTGTGAGTTTGCGGTATAATTGGAGGTTGAACACTGGCCGTTGCCCCAGACCACTTCCCACTCCGCTCTGCCATGCCTTGTGAGGAATGCTATGACCAAGTTCTTTGCGCTGATCGAAGGCCATGGACGATTTTTGATCTTCGGTGCATTTAGGGGGGAACTATTGACTCATATTCCTGGTTTCCAACACGGGGAATAGCAGCATGACTCCAAACCAACTGAGCTCTCTGATGTGAACACTTTTCTGTGATCACTTTTGCGCTGATTCGGCTGGATTGATTCAAAACACTGGTCCATGCTTTTGGTCTTGCGCGTCTCTCCAAAGAAAACATTTGCACCACATCGTTGGGTTTTGATGGTCAATGTTCGTGATCACACCCCATTCTGAGCCACCAAAGAATCGTGGGGTCGGCATTCTTCAGGGCTCAGGTGTCGAGTGCTTTGGGTGGTACTTGTCTTCAACCTGTGTTGCTTTCTTGGGTGACCAGCTTTGAGGAGTGAGCATGTTGCCCAACAAGTTCATGATGAGGGCATGCGCTACTTGGAACTCCACAGAATTCTTTGTGTGGAGCACATCAGGACAGTACAATTTTGTTTAAACATAACATGTCGTACCAACATCTTGTTTCACAACCTTTTGCTTGTATGTGAGGTGCATGTGCAGCTTGTTGTCGCTTGAAAGCTTTGCTTCTGCCCTTGGAGGATGCAGCAAAATAGGTGGCTCATGCGCCCCAAACACCATGCAGCTAAGCTCAACCATTGGTTGGAATGTCAATCTTGTTGCTGAATTATGTTTTACGTTGCGGATGTGAAACTGTGTGGTATATATGACGTCTGCAACATGCAGCAATGGGTAGTGAGGTTCTGGCGCATATTTTGAAAGATACGCTTCGTTACAGAATCTTTGGATGCAATCTAGCTCATGTGGTGTCCTTGGTCCCTGTTGCATGTTGTGTTCTGTGCAACGCTTTTTGGGACTGTGGCCATTCAGCCACCGCCTAAGGAGTCAACTGCCGAATGGTGCACACTTTCGTCGACGAGGATGGGATGCGGCTTGTTAAGGGCCTCTCGGACATATGTGTGGGCGGATGTGTTTTTACGTCTTTAGTGTCACCCTAATATTTCAAAGGCTATTTAAAAAAACAATAGTGCTTCTTGGAAAGACGCGTTCCCAGGATAGAAGGCTTCCATGTACTGTGCTGCGTACTCGCCCAAAAAAGACCTAAGAGGTTTTCAACACACAAAGGAATTAGGAAGCTCTTATATGGCCTGAATCCCTGATCATGCTATCCAAATAATTGCAAAAATCTCCTGCAGGCTTGGCAACAACACCTGTTATTCTCTTTGCCTCATCCTGCCATATTGCGAGTGTATGCTAGCATGGATGGCTTCTCACCTCAAACCTAGGGCTGGCAGCGCGTGCACACCCTAAGCGTCGACATGTATGGCTCCTACGTTGTGCCAAGTTGAGGCGCTCATATCTTGAAAATCTCTAAATGGACGCGTCCGAATTGTGATTTCTGTAGCCTTGCAGCCAGCTGTGCTGTTGGTGTTGTGCAGGCTGCTGAGCATGAAATTCCGCAATGATCGACAAAGGATTCTAGGATGCACTAAAAAATGAAAAAGTTCACAGTGGGTGAACATCAGACTTGCTTGAAGACCAGAGTGTTTTTACTTTTTGCCATCGATTGGAGCTGTATGGTCTAAGGAGCAGGAGATGATTGGTATGGATCGATCTGCTACGATTGGCCTTGAGTGAGTGAAAAAGCTGGGCACTTCTCGGGTGCTTAACACTGATTTCAAGGAAACATCAAGAGTAAAATGCCAGCTGTACCGTGATTACGAAAGCACATTATGAAATTCTGGGAAAGCGTCTTTCAAAGAAACGCTATTGTTAAAATAGCCTTTGGAATGCAAGGGTATATATAGTTATATAATATATGATATGTATATATACACACACACACACCTACACCGTGACCTGCGGTTGACTGTGTGACTGTATGCGTTTTAGGCTCTTGGATTTTGGAAGCTGAGACGAAACATCAAAAGTCCTGATTCCTGATAATAGCATTGGTTTGTGAACAGACTGAATGAAGTCAGCTACACCTGTAAAACCCTCCCAATCCCCTCCTACCTGTGCATCCGCGACCTGGCAGCTGGCCGGATTGGTCAGGGACCCAGCCCCGCACTAGACATTGGACATGGTTTTTTTTCCCCAGCCCCAGAGCCTGGTCCCTGTCTCTCAACATTTTGGAAGCGGTGGAATTAACTTTGGCGAACGAACACCAATAGGGGTCTGACAGTGACAGAGAAGGAATCGCTTTTTCCACCGTCCGGTTCGGGTTTCCCGCGCGGGGTTCGAAGGGTGACGCGAAGGTGTGTGAGATTGGCACCAAAGCTAGTCGAGATAACCCAACAATGAAAGTTGCAATTGCTTTTGGGCGAGGAGCCAGCCAAAGGTTCGCTGTCATACAAAGCCCGTTGGCAATCCCCTATTGAAGTTGGAGATTAAAGCAAAACCTTGTTTGTGGATCAACAAAGGCTGGTTGAAACATGTTGAAACTGTACGTGTGCGAGCTGTTGTGGAACATGTGATTCTACATGCGCCAAGCGGAGCTTGAGGTGTGTAGCTGTAAATCCACGTTGCTCCCACCAAAGATCTGGTCTAGCATGTACACAAGACAACTGGCCCGATCGCCCTGGCCAAAGCCAGCAAGGTAGACAGCATGAAAGCAGGTCCGGCAACAAGAACTTGCTTTGCTGGTGCTCAAGCCTAAGAACCCAAGAGAATGAGAGAGCAAGCCAAAGGGCTGTCCAGCCGGTCCCAAAACGGTCAACAAATGCTTCCCACTTAAGTGATGACCCCATGTTGGCCATGAATTCCAACAAGTCACTCCATAGGTCGTGGGTAACCGCTCCCCAGCTGCCCCGTCAAGGACATGTGGATTGGCAATGCCAGATTGCTTTTCTGCATGAGTGGGTGGAAAGCGCTCATCCATTCGCGCTGTCCCTGCGGAATCGGCCCACGCTTTCCCGGGCTTGCGCGCAGTCCGGCGCCGGGGCGAAGAGTGTCAGGTGACGTATACGCAGCCAGACGATCGCTCAGACGGTCGGATACACGGTGATAAGGACTTAACTGGCGCTTCTCTTCAGAAAGCCTTACTCTGCGACCGTGTAAGCGTCCTCGGCATCAAAGCCATCCCCCTCCACAGCCCATCAAAGCGGGCTCGGCTCCAGTTCTTGTTGCTTCGCTCAAATTTGTATCGTGCGTTGGACATAATCCTTCTTGCAAGAGCTTGAACCCAAGTTTCGGCTCTGTCTCCTGGGCAGCTAGATTTGCAAACACTGTCCCAAAAGCCTTGTTTCATACAGACAAAGCTCTCGGGTGGTGGCATGCCTATAGGGACCTTGGAACGAATCGGCGCGATTATTTTGCGCGGGGCCCATCCATTGGACTATGCCATACCAGACGATGAAGGTTTGGCATTCTTCTAGATGGCATGCTTCTCATAGAGCTTAAGAGCCATGTCAGCCAAGACCTCGATGGGGTCCGCTGCACAACAACCTTGACTGCGCATATCCGCTGCGAGCGCCAAAAGCACAGGAGTACGTATTTTAGACCGAGTTCTCGCGTGTTGGAAGGCTTGTCCTCCTTACAAAGGACGAGCTGCTGAGCTTTTCGTTTGCATTCAACCAAAAGAGGTACCACATCTGCCAAGCTTCTGCGACGGCAGACTGGTCCGAACAGATCGGCCCGTCGACCAACTCCACTGATCGGGATTCCGAGTCAAAGTCCAAAGCCTTAAAGCTAGGGAACCCCATTTTCTGTGGGATTTTTTCCAACGTGTTTTGGGATTTTTTTTCCAGGTTCTGTTGTCTTCGAGGGAGGAAGGAAGGAAGGAAGGAAGGCAGGCAGGCAGGCAGGCGGGCAGGCAGGGAGGCAGGAAGGAAGGAAGGAAGGAAGGAAGCCAGGAAGCCAGCAAGCGAGGAAGGGAGGAAGGGAGGAAGGAGCAATGTGTCAGTGCCGGGATGGTCACTATACTTTGTTTTTTGCGGGGGGGGCGCTGCGCCCTCCCCCGCACCCCCTCCCGCTCTTTTTACTGATGGCATTGCTACAGCGCAGCACGACAGCCAAGAAAACAACCAAGCGCATACATCCATACCTCCCTCCCTCCCTCCCTGCCTGCCTGCCTGCCTGCATCCATACATACATACATACATACATACATACACAGACAAACTTACATACATACACTACATATGCATGCATGGGCTTACTTGTCCTCCTTTTCCTTTTTCTCATTCTCCTTCTACTCTTCTGTTCCTTGCCTCCTATGCTAGTTGTTTCTCCTTTTATCATGTTTCTCCTTCTCCTTCTACTCATTTGTCCCTTGCCTCCTGCGCTAGTTATCTTTCTTTTTCTCTTTGTGGCAACCCCTGACCACAAAATACCACAAACAGTGCGGAAAAAATCCCAAAACGCGTCGGAAAAAATCCCGAAAATAAAGGTCGCCCTTTCGAGCTCTGAAGCTGACCAAAACTGAACAGTGCACCAGAAGTTGTCCAAAAGCACACAGTTTCAGAGACACACAAGGCGCTTGCAACACATATAGTACTGCCACCAAAAGAGTTCCCAACCAAAGTGGAGAAAGAATCGGCTTTGAAGAATGTACCTTGTAGCAGCACTGAGAAGGAGGGATTTGTTTTGTTTGTTTGCGTCCCTCGTGAGAACCTCCTGTCAGAGCAGTGACAGTCACTGCTCGGATGAGCTGGCCTGCAGGTGGGCAAGCTGTGTCACCCTTTGCACCTGGCTGCAATGCACCCCATGTGCGTATTTGTGCAGCAGATGCCACCCGTGCTTGGTAGTGTTTCGTCAATCTCCATCCAAAAACCATCATTTCTTGATTGTGATGAGCTTTCTATTTTCTCATACATACCAACTTCCGATATGTTCTTTCCATCTCATCTCACATGCAGCTTCCCACTGGAGTCCAAAAAAGTTGGCGCTGCGTTTGTTTTGGCGCGAGCAACCCTAGACATATGTATATATATATATGTTTTTCAACCTTGACTTTGGGTTTTTGAGCTCAGTGACTAATGTTTGTGAAGTGAGTTGAAGCCACCAACTAAAAAAACTATAATTACATACAATTTTAGTTACTTTATGACTTATAATGTGAGTAACCATTCCACACACGGATGGTTTGTGACCACATGAAACGAGCGTTCATCCTGGCCGCTATACAAACCGAAGAGCGACATGCCGTCCTTCGCATGGCCACCGAGATCTACATGTCTGACATGACAGTGGCAGTGGAAGCAAGAGGTGGATTGAAAGAACCTCTTGCTTATATCCTGCCCGGTCAATGCTCAACCGTGGCAAAGCATGGGATTTACAATCCGCGTCCGCTTGCAACATCCATCACTTGGAACGGCATTTTTGATCCCCCCAGACAGGCTGGAACAAATGACTCACGGCAATGCGCCACGGTTGGTGCTTCCCCTGTCCCTGTGCGTGTTTCTTTGTCGCAGCCCACCAGAGGTCACGAAGAGTTGTGGCCCTTCCTAGTCCATAGGGTTCCACCTGAGTCCGAGAGGGCAACCACCGTCCATGCACATTGCGTTGGTTTTTCGGTTGGCGTGGGTTGCCCGTAAGAAACGTTTTCGAAGGCCAAAGTATGGTCAAAGCAAAGCATCATGTCGGCATACTTCATGGTTCAGTTTGTAGAAAGGCACTCCCTCGCAAACACACATCAATTGAGACAACATCCGGCCATCGTGTGTTTTTTTTTTTTACGTTTTTTGATGTTCTTTGTTTTTGTTGAGTATGAATTTTGGTGGATGCCCTCCTGAATCGAGATGATGTTCTATCCTTGCTGTTTACCACGTCCCTTCAGTCTTGCAGGCAGAGGAGAAACGAAAGAAGGAGGCAACATTGCTGCATTTTTCTTCAAGCGACGGTCAACGACCTTTTGGCAGTGTGAAAATATCAAAAATCAAGTTGAAAGTAAATCCTTGCAAATTTGATCCAACAAAATATAGATGACACATTTTTTGTTGTTTGTGGAGTACCCTTTGCTCAACAAACATCATTCATGATCAAACCATGGAAACTCCGGCGAACGGTCAGCTTATGTGACCGGTACGGAAGATCGTTTTTCCGTCACGGATGGACTACCAGACAAAGACTAGGACGATATATCCATTTATTTACCATTGATGCCAGTGCACCTTAGTGATTCATGAACTGCTTTGGATTCTGGACCGTAACTGGTACCATCTGGTACCCATGGACTGCGAGTCCATGGCCTTGGAAAAAACGACCTCAAACGCCGGTGGTGTTTGATTCATCAGTTTAGATATTCTTTTACACCTAACGCGATCCCAAGTTTGTGCGAAGGGAACTGCAAGCTGTCCCTGTGCCAGGAAGAGGAGGCTGCCAAGAAAAAGACTGCTGAAGAGGCCTATCGGCAGATTTGGATCGATGAAGCTGTCAAGCTGTCAGATGATGTGGAAAAGTGTTGGGAAGGTAGTCTAATCTGTAAACATTCAGTACTTGTTCTACCTACTATATACTAAGAAGAACCTCCCCAAACAGAACAAGCCAGATTTGAGACACGTTTGAAGATTGTATTACAGACCAAAGACAGTGGATACATGAGGCCTTTGTTCATGGTTTGATTATTCTGGAATATTCTGACTCGTTTTTGGCTCGACAGGGTCCTGTTTGTTGGCCTTGCTTTTCATTTGAGGCAGCTTGTTGCCATTCTGTGAGAGTCCGAGTTTGCGTTCTTTGGTTTAAGAAACTTCGGAGAACGACGTTGAGATGTTCCAGAAGCCGCTCCGTGAGGCGGCCCAAGAACGGAAAAAGCTCTTCCGGACCAAGTCCCAACTGTTGGCCGAAGCGGAAGAGGAGCGCCGCAAGGCGTGGCGGAAGTGGACGTCGAATGGATTTGAATGTGAATACGGAGAACCCCGTGTGGCCCGGTCTTTTTGGTCTATGTTCCCAAACCTTCCAGGGGGGTCGGAACTCCTGGGTCAGACTGAGCGTCTCACACCCATTTGGCCGGGCCCATGGATGGAACCGGCAAGGTTTGCTTCCGTCCCGGCCGGGAGTGAGTGAAAACGGCTGGAAAGAACCGGACAAAACCGGATGGTTTTGGTCCTGCCCACTATGATATAAATTTACCTGGGCCCCCCGGTTCGGGGTGTCTAATAATAGCTCCTTAGAGGTGATCCGGGGTGTCCATGAACCACCCCGACCCTGACTGGGGGTCCTGGTATATGTTTGATATATTACAATTATCAATAAATGCAAACCTGAGGGTAGCAGGTTTTATTGTTAGTTACAACTATTGGAGGGGGATGCTACTGTTGTCATGTCGAGTATGGCAAGCTAGTTGACCCGGGGTCGGTCGAGACCGACCAGTCTCACCCGTGGTGCGGACAGGAACGCGCACGGAGACAGGAGGAGGAGTTCGGATGCGCCATCGCGGGTGGATTCGAGAAGGAGCGGACGGTGGCAGTTGTTGGGGCAACTCGCCGGAGCGAATTGGAACGCTGAGTGGAAAGCTATACTACAAACACAAAAACTGCAAAAGTGTGTGTGTGTGTAACCCTTGGAATCATAGGGATCCTTTTGGATTGGTCCGGTTTGCTTTTTTGCTTTGTGTTACAGCAGGGGGTAGCGGCAGATCACTTGGGACCGCTACCAACGAAGACACCCATTTGATCTGGTGATATCGGAGTTGGCCACTCCGACGTACCTGCCATTTTCCTTCCGTTCTGAATGGCATGAGGCTAAGCCAAGAACCTCGAAGTTTTGATGTTTTCTTTGAACTGCAGATGCGAGCGGAACGTCGTCAGCCTGTTCGTCCGTCGTTCGTTTTCTTCGTCTTTGGGCCATTTCTCCGTTTGAAGACCCCCAGGATTCGCTGGTTCCCTACCGATACTCTTAGGAAATGGAACCCTAGGCCGGCGTGTGGCACCGCAATCAAGTCAGTACGCATATCCATGAGTGTGTTTGGCTTCGTGCCAACCCGGGATGAGCCCGCAGAGTGCCTCCCGTGGACCCGTCGAACGGGTGTACGTCGTTATCTCCCCTGCCCGGAGATGTACGTGCCCACAGCGGGCAGTAGTTGGCTTATGCCTCAAGAACTGGGATGTTTGTCTCATTTTTGGAATTCCAAGCTGGCTCATGCCTTTACGTGACCGCAGCGGTCCAAGCTGGCTTAACGCCTCAACGTGGTCAGAGCGACCGAAGTACTTTTGAGGTTCATTGGAACCTGTCGAGCACTTAGCCCCCCCTTCTCCCCCTTCCCTCCCC
>CAXAMN010024139.1:659532-682229 GCA_963970005.1 Durusdinium trenchii | reverse complement strand
CCTGTCGAGCACTTAGCCCCCCCTTCTCCCCCTTCCCTTCCCCGTTCTTTCTTTGCTTTCTGGGGCTTTCCTGAATGCAATACTCAGGATCACCCCTCTCTTTCTTGGGTGTGTCCCTGGACGATTGTTCGTAGCTGGGAACACCTTCCTTTCCTCTCCCTTTCTCTCCCTCTCTCTTTCTTTCCTTCTCTCTTTCCTCTCTTCTCCCTCTTCCCTGGGTGTCCCTGGATGCTTCGTCATAGCTGGGAGCCCTTCTTTTTGGTGTGTCCCTGGACGCATGTGTCGTAGCTGGGCGCACCTTTGTCTTCTTCTTTCTTTCCCTCTCTTTTCTTCCTCCCCCTGCCCCCTCTTTCCTCGCGCGCGGCGTGTTTACAAGCAAACTAGGCTTCTGCAACAGGTTTCTCTAATGAGGTTTGGTTTGTCATCTGTCTGTCCCTGTTCATTTGGTTCCCCTTTCATCGGCCCCCACAGACGGTTTTTTTCCTCTTTTCTTTCATGTCTTTCTGTCTTCATGTCTCTTCATCCTCATCCTTTCTTTCTCTTGCGTGCACTATCGTCCGGACCTTAGTTTGTACACATACACGCACGCGTACTTTACTTATACTGCGAGGTTCAGGTGGCCCAGATTCGTTATAATGAGGTTTGGCTCATCGGTTGTCCCTCTTCACTTGGTTCCTTTTCATCGGCAACCACACACACCTTTTCATTTTCATCTGTCCCTTTTGCGTGCACATGTGCCTACCTCCTTTCCGGGCAGGATGGAGGTCACACATGCCTCCCTTCGGGGAGGCGTGTGTGTGTAACCCTTGGAATCATAGGGATCCTTTTGGATTGGTCCGGTTTGCTTTTTCGCTTTGTGTTACAGCAGGGGGTAGCGGCAGATCACTTGGGACCGCTACCAACGAAGACACCCATTTGATCTGGTGATATCGGAGTTGGCCACTCCGACGTACCTGCCATTTTCCTTCCGTTCTGAATGGCATGAGGCTAAGCCAAGAACCTCGAAGTTTTGATGTTTTCTTTGAACTGCAGATGCGAGCGGAACGTCGTCAGCCTGTTCGTCCGTTGTTCGTTTTCTTCGTCTTTGGGCCATTTCTCCGTTTGAAGACCCCCAGGATTCGCTGGTTCCCTACCGATACTCTTAGGAAATGGAACCCTAGGCCGGCGTGTGGCACCGCAATCAAGTCAGTACGCATATCCATGAGTGTGTGTGCGCGCCCAGTTTGGGCTGGGATAGGTATGTATATAGTTGGATGGTTTGTAGACTTCATTGATGTTTATCAGCTTCCCATCAAGAAGCACCATTATCCACACTACTTGTAGTGGCAGTTTGGTTATTAAGCTTCCGTCGGTTGGCCTAGGTCTAGGTTTTACAGTCAGAATCACTGCAGGTTTGTTCCGGGGTAGTTCAATGCAGCCATTGGCCTACTCTCCAGCCATCTCCAGGTGTATATATACACACACGCACGTTTCCCCCTTGGTCTCTTCAAAGGACACCTACAGCCACCGCCCCAGCATTTTTCCAAACAGCTGCTTGCCGAGTCGCCCATCACAGGGCGACTACGTGGTCGCACAGAACAACATGTGCTTCGGCTGCTTCACTGCTTCGGCCACGGGGTCCTCGGCCATGGGGTCAACGCATCTTTGGAGTGCGTGGTGCGTTGAGAGATCAACGGCCAAGCTCTCTTTGCACAGGAAGGCTCCCGATTTCAAGGCTCTTTTTTCTTGTTCTGCAGAGTGCGGGACACCTTTCTAAGGCCACAGTCACAGGTACCGGATTGTTCTCACAGGGCAAAACAAGATTTCTTCTCTACTTCCATTCGGGGACCCTTGAGCATGGTTCTCATGAGCGATCGGTCAAGTTTGGTGTAGGCGAAGATCGGGAAGTTTGTGCATGCACGTTTGTGCCTTTTGAAGAACAACCAACTAAGCTGGCTGCCTGAGGCAGTTGTTTGTTATAAGACGATATAAGATTATGCGGTGGGTCTCATATGTTTTGTCCCCTCGAGCTCACTAAGCAGTACTCAGCTGCGGGTCAGACGGCCCTGACGCCTCTGAAATGAAAAAAGATGTGTTGGTAAGCAGTACTGAGCCTGGCAAAAGATCTGCTTTGGTAAGACCAAGTGCGTGAGGCAAGAGATGTACTTCCACTCCTCACCTCATCCCTTCAGAACAGGGGACCACGGGCGTCCAAAAACACGATAAAACTACCCAAAGCACATTCCAAAAAGAGAGTATAATTAAGAAATACAGTAAACACACCTGTCAAAAACATATATTATAATATAGTAGAACAACATATTCAGTAAAAGTACATTAAAAACATGTACCAAAACATGTGACAGTGAAATAAAAACAAACATATACATCAAAACACAGATCAAAGACTCTCAGATTCCGAGGCCCGGGCCGACAAAAACGGAAAACATCGATCGACCCACCCGGGCCCTGCGGCCGGAGCAGACACGGACCGGAGCATCTCGACTGGTCAACCCGAAGGCTACGCAGTTCTAGCAGTTAAAATGATATACAATACTGAAAAACAACAAGAATGGTATCGTTCTATGTTCGTGGTGTTGAGAAATGGTAGAAAAGGTTCATTGAGTATTCACCAAAGTGTGTCACAAGCATTCGCCAGTACACACGTTGAATAATTAACCTTTTTGCTTTCACTGCGCATTCGCTTCTAAGAGATACCGGGCCGTAAAGAAGCTCCGGTACCTCAATTTGTCTTGAACACTGCTGCACGGGCAACATGTGGATTGGCGGATGTGTGTGTCTAACAAGTTACCACCCAACAGAATGCAAAACATGTGAGAGCACGAAAGCACGGATGGTTTTTTGTCACGCAAAACGAAAGAAGACAGGACACACTGCCCAAACTGTTCGTGTTGATTGAGTTTTGTTCGAGTTAGCCGTTGTTCTACAGGCTAACTCAATCAAGACATGTGACATAAGTGGATGTTCACTGATGTTCACGTCGCCCAAACGACGTGTGCTTCGTTCGCGCGGCGTTTCCGCCCAGGTCAGTGAACGGCGAGATCATCGTGAAGAAGGGCACGCGCGGCATCGTGAGGCGGCGACCAACGCGGACCGCGCAGAATCCGGGAGGTCAGGCGGTTCGGTGTTGGGGGGTTTCAGGGGTTTGTTGGCAGACCTGAAACTTGGACTGACCCCATGGACGTCTAGCCGGTGGGGGAACATTAAAGAAACACTGTGACCCATGAACTCCGAGGTACCTGAGGCACGTCAGCTCAACTTAGTTTAGCCTCACATTCTGGAGAGTTTCAGATAGTTTTGTGATTTCTGGATTTGTTTGTCTCCCAGGGAACCTTTTCAAGAAGATGCAAAGAAGATACTTTGTTCCAAAGTATAGAACGTTGATAAAGAATTTAGACATATTCTGAATTAGATGTGCTTTGATCAACAGAAAAGATGTGGAACTAACAAACCTAGACCTGGATTTCACAAATTGTGTAGACGCCACCCTCATCCTGGGCCAGGCCCTTTTCATCCGGGCAGTTCAACTAAAACCATTTGTGACAATCTATAGAATGGGTTCAGTGGCACCGTGCACCACGTCCGTACAATGGATGTGTTGGCACAACACATGGCCACAGGGTTGTCATGCATATAAATATGTAAATCAAATATCTTCAAATCATATGACACCTGCTTCATACCTGCTTCATACCCGGGATGTCAATTGGATGTCACATCAGGCGCTCTATCTATGCGCTCTGTGATGCTCCGCTCTCACCCGTCTCAGGGGCCCCAGCGAGACGGACCCGCAGAACCGGGTCTCGGTGGCCTTTGACAAGCGGGAAAAGGTGGGCCTTCCGTTGGGAGGGGTGGACCACCGCTCGGTTGTGGGGACTGACAGAGACCTACTGCCAGGAGCGGCGCGCGGAGGGCACGCGTTTGGACCGTCTCAACAAGAGATGCAATTTGGACGGAAAAGCGATATGATTTCAATCTAGATGCTCCACACAGACATCCATAGACACGTTTTAAGTACCATATCAATCCGTATCATACCGTGTCATAGTGCTCAGACATGCTCAGACCAATCACCCTTCCATCTTGCAACTTGCACTGATTTCGCGATTCCATGTAGTGTTTGGATGTTTGTAGACATGCGTCCATCTATTTTGACGCCATGTCACCAGGCCGGCTATGCTCAGATCAACGTGGTGCACTTCGAGATCAAGGCGCGACGCTTTGATCCCGAGCAGTTGAACCCGGCAGACCGGCCAATATCGGGGAAGAAAAGCCCGATGCTTTGTGCCAATGTGTTGCAAATCATGTCATGAAGTGTATATGTTGCTTACTGTAGGCTTGTTTGCTTCCTATACTGTAATAACTGCCGGAATATACATGTATGTCCGATGCAGCATCGCCCAACCCGACCGTCTGGACCCGGGGGCCGGGCCCCGGTCCGTCTTCCCGGCCGCTCCGAGACGTGTAGGGAGGCGCCCGAAGCATCCGCGACGAGGGGGTTCAATCAGATTCAGACCATGTCAGACCCTAGAGATGAAGAGGTCACTAGGTCCAGTGATGGTTTCGGATATGTTGATGTTCAACCCTTACTTGGGGATGATTGGACCCTTTGACACCTATTTTTCAGGGTTGAAAACACCAGGAAAAGGTCAGAATTAGATTCGAGACCTGGAGCTCCAGCCGGACCATCTTCGCCAACAGACGCCGGATAGGTCAGACCTGGACGCTTTCGATTTGGAACATCGAACATGTATTGAGGTCCGCCTGAGGCCGTATTTACTATACGGATTGCTGTGACGTGACGTGTTGCTGGGACAACCCGAGCCTCACCTCACCCTCCGTGTTGTCCGGTGCCGTCGAAGGGTCGACTCGTCGTTCACAGCACAGGTCACCGATGCCCCGCTGCAGAAGGACCCCAACGTCTCAGAGTTGATTGAGAAGTGGCCTGGTGCTTCCAACTAACTGGCAGGGTGACTCCGCCACAGGGTGACGCCACCGTTCCTGCATCCAAAGACCACGACCGATCTCCAACCCTTCGAAGGCGTCGGTTCTCGAAGGTCCGGGCGTTCGACCGCCCGGCCGGCACTGCCGGGAGGTCGCGTTCGAAATCAGCGTGTGAAAGAGATAGGCGACCAAAGCCAATTGGTTGCAAGTCATAGACATCTTAAGACTTAAAAAGTATCACTCGGTTCGACTCAATCTATAGACCCTTGGTTCGACCTACAGACGACCCCCCCCGACTCGAATGGATGATCTGAGGATCATGACTCCTCGGGATGTCCGAAGTAAGCAGGTGGTGCAGGGCAGCCCAGAGGGTGTGGCGGACCTCGGACCACACGGGTGGGGGAGACTGCATGGGGAAGTGGTCTGACTGTCCAAGCCATCCGAAAAAGACGGGGAAGGGGAAGTGGAATCCCTTTGGCTATGAACATGTGGGATGGTCCCACAACATGACTTGCAGCCATTTCTTTCGTTGCTGAAAACGGCCGTCAGTCGTCCTGTTCGCCCGGAGTCTTCCGACTCTGGCGGCCAGGAACGCCTTGGAGGAAGATTAGAAGCTGAGGAGGGGCGTTTCGGGTCGCGGCGTGAGGAAGAGTTCGAAGAGTTGGAAGCCCAGCTTTACAGCCTTTTGTGGACTGTTACTTGTATGTGTTTTAATTGCTGATATACATTGATGTTGACAGGGTGTTTAATTGATTAAGGAGTCACTCAAAGATGTTCCAATGGTCTGGTCTTTCTCACTGATTCTGGGATAAACCAAAAGTGAGTGACATGTAGCAGTTGAGATAAAATGGATGAAACTCAAGCCCCCCAAATGCGTCGCAAGATCGGCGCCATCGTTGCAAGCTGAGCGCCATCCTTGGATGGTGCTTCCTTCGCCTTTCGAAGGAAGATCTCCGAAACGAGCCTTTTCGTGAATCCCATATCTGGTTGAAACTACCGTACAGGGGTAGATCTTGAACCGAAGAGAACATCCAGCAACCTCCAACTGAACGCAACCTCCAACTCGATCTACTGCGATAGATGTTTTGCTGAATCGATCTACTGTGAACCGTGAATTCACTCAGTCGACTTGTTTCTATCAAGCCCCCCCCAATGCCCGGTGCCAGCGCTGCAGGTTTTTGGGTGCTGGGCTCCGGCCGCGAATTCGCTGGGTGCTGAAGGGCCAGCCCGGCGCAGGAGAGCAGAGTGAGTCCTGGTAGATCATGTAGCCCAAACAGACTACACCTGACCGTATATAGACCCATTTGATTTGGAGTATGGCTGAATGACTCATGTAACTCGGGCCTTGGCAGATTTGGCAAACATGGAAGGTCTGAATCTGAGTTGTTCCTATAGCTCAAGGTTGACTTCACAAGGCAATGCACCACATCGAATCCATACATGTCCATTGGTATATAATATATGTCTGAGAGTATAATAGTTATTATGGCTTCTTTCCAAAGAAGTGCCAAGCAGGGACCCTGATTTTCACTGGCGCTTCGCCTGCCTCGGAGACGCCCCGCCCCGCCTAGCGGTTGCATGGGGCCCTGTGCAGTGCCCATCCAAAGACCTGAACACCTCGTTGAAAATGCTCCGAGACGCGCACGCGCGCGCGCGAAGAAGTTCCTAGCAGCGTCCTTGCTTCTAGTAGTACGGCCAGGAGCCCCTGGTAGTGTCCTTGCTCCTAGTAGCGATGCCAGGAGCCCCTAGTAGCGTCCTTGCTCCTATAGTAGATTTAGTATCCGCGTGACTTCCTCTTCGATTCGGGCTGTTTCATCGGCGGTTCCGCCCGGCAGGCCAGGTGGATCGCTCAGAAGTACATCGAGAACCCGCTGATCGTGAATGGAAAGAAGCACCTCGCTTCGTTATCCTGCGGAGGAGCGACATCAATAACCGCAGCGGCGATGGGAAGCCGATGGGATTTGATTGCGATGGGATGGTTTGACACGAAGTTTCGTAGCGACACTGCAGTAATATATTATATTAACTACTGGCTGTTGTTGGGTGAAACACCCAGACCATCCATGGGACTGGATAGTTTACGAAAGCCAGCCTTCGTAGAAGGCGCCAGCTGAGCTGTGCTTGGCGAACGAAGTGAGTAGTTAGGGGGTCTGGGGGGGAATGCCCGCAAAAGGTACACGTAAACTCGGCACATGCTGGGGGAGGAGGGTGGACGGATGGAAGGTTTTTTGAGGTTGTGTTGGAGGTGATTTTTGAGGGGTGGTGATGCAAGAAATGCAATTTGCATCATTTGCATCATCTGAATGGTAAGGTGTAGTTGGCACCTTGCCAGGTATAGATACCCAGGTAGCTATAGTGCAGTTAGCAGGTATAGTACTTCAAGTGCCCTTTCCATCAACCGCTCGATAACCTTTACACACGCACAGCAATCCGCAGCTTTGAAGTCTCATTCTTGCATTGAAGAACTTATATAGGTGTGTAAGAGGTATAGCAACATAGCATTTATACGGACCCAGGGTAGCTACAATTCTGTCGCCAGGTATCCCACTTCAATTTCCCTACCCTGGGTCCGCGCAACTCAGGGTATACCTGGCAACTGCCTTGTAGCTGCCCTGGGTCCGCGCGCGCGCGCGCCTAAATCACGGGCAGCCTCTTACACACCTATATAAGTTCAAAGCACGAATGAGACTTCAAAACTGCGGATTGCTGTGCATGTGTAAAGGTTATCGAGCGGTTGACGCAAAGGGAACTGGAAGTACTATACCTGGCAACTGAATTGTAGCTACCCTGGGTATCTATAGAGAGCTCGAAGTTACGCGGGTGTGGTTTTTACGTGCTTTTGTGGTGTTTTTCTTTGATTTTGTCGTGTTTAGTCAGAGTTTCCATGGTTATGGTCTAGATAAGTTTCAGAGTGGAGCTGGTACAATCTAGGTATGTGTATGTGTACGCATCTTGTGTGTGTTGAGACTATAGCCCGTTGCTGAATACGAGCACCAGTGCCTGTGACAGACGGCGCTCACGCTGCAGATTTTCTAGCCGAACTTGTGTGACGTCCCCGCATCCCCTGATAGACAGAACCTCTGCCAAGAACGTGGCAATATTGAGAAGCTGGGGTGCTTACACAGAGAACAAAGATAAATCGCGTATCATACAGTCATATACAGGGATACAGTGTTATACTGGGTATGTGCATAACTTCAGAGGCGTTCTGTCAGGCCTAATACAGCATTCCTACATAATGCTTACACTCAGATGGTCCGTGTAGCAGACGTAGCGGCGTTGTCTACAAGATAGTTGATGCCGAAGGCGTCGTTTTTCAACGTGCCCATGCTGGTCGCTTGCGAGAGCTTGAGCTGGACGATGTGACTGTAAGTGAAGCAGCTGGGCGCTTGCATGTGTAGGCATGGGACCCCGGCCTCTTGTACAAACGGTTCGCCTGGGCCGCTTTCTTGGCTGCAGCATGCGCGTTCAAGTGGCCCGTGTCCTTCTTCGATGTCAGGGCACGGAAGAGCTTGAGGCGTGTCGGTGGACTCAGTCTGCACATCTGAGAAGGCACGAAACCTGCAGCTGCAAGAGGTTATAGTATCAACGGAGCATGTTTCATTGGTTCATCTTGGACGACATAGGACAACCAAAGAACAACATAGAATGTAGAGTTATGGAGGCAAGAAGCAGCTGAGCTCCTCGAAGACGTTTGACCGGCGGTTGAGAAGACATCTCCCCCATGACCTCCTCAAGCTCATGTTCCAGAGTATCTTCCATATGAGACTGCGGTATAGCGTGTGGCTGAACCTGCTGTTTGCTGGAAAGGGCTACGGATAGAGAGACGGTTGCGTCCGCTGCAGGCAAAGGTCAACGCAAGCATTTCATCGTGTTTTGCGTGCGTGCGCAAATGATACGGGGAATGCTGTTTTTGCAACGGCCCGAAAACATGAAGCGCATGAACTGTCATTGCACACACATACGGCTTAGAGGTGCAGATCTGCAGTTGCCTCGTGTAGTTGCTAGAAAAGAACAATTGATGACACATATATGGCCACACACGCATGTCTATATAAATATGCGCAAAACAAAAGTTTCTATATACAGTATATACAAGTGCTTGCAGGAGCAGACAGCTGTGTCTTCAAACAGACGAGAGGAATATAAGAAGTTGTGGTGGAATTGCTACTCTTACACAGGTAGCTATAATGAAATCCATAATCTCGACTATCTCCAGCACCTGGGCCACTTCCAAAGGGGGGGACGCAAAAAAAAAAATGCTCGTGGAATTGGCAATGAGTCCTCAATCTCCACCAGATCTCCCTCATAGAGGTGATGACCTGATGATGTATGATGGGATGTCGTGGACTTGCTGATAGATGACGGTTGATGGACTTGTGTGTGGGAATCATGAGAACTAGTATGTTTGAATAAGATTGATGAGAAATTTGACAGATTACAAGTCGACATTTTTGCTAGACAGGTTCTTCAAAACAACCAACATTTTCAAAAACGCGCAGAAAACCACAAATCACAAAAACGCGCAAAAACCACACCCGCATAACTTCGTTTTCTGTATCTATACCTGGCAAGGCGCCAGCTGAGTAAGAAGGGGGGTTCGAAGGGGTGGCCTGAGACAGCGCACTCGAAAGTAGGTGGTGTGTAGGGGTGCACGGAAGCAAGGTTTTGGAGGTGTTTTTTGAGATATTAAGAAGTGCAGTTGTCTTCAGTTGTCTTCGGTTGGTTGCAGTGCTTTACTTGGCAACTGAATTGTAGCTACCCTGGGTATACCTGGCAGCTGCCTTGTAGCTGCCCTGGGTCCGCGCGCGCGCGCGCCTAAATAGCCGGGAGCCAGCAAGGCGCGCGCGCGCGCGCGGACCCAGGGTAGGGAAATTGAAGTGGGATACCTGCCAACAGAATTGTAGCTACCCTGGGTCCGTATAAATGCTATGTTGCTATACCTCTTACACACCTATATAAGTTCAATGCAAGAATGAGACTTCAAAGCTGTGGATTGCTGTGCGTGTGTAAAGGTTATCGAGCGTTTGACGGAAAGGGAACTTGAAGTACTATACCTGGTAACTGAATTGTAGTTACCCTGGGCATCTATACCTGCGCCAGCTGAGTAAGAAGGGGGATTCGGGGGGGTGGTCTGAGAAAGCACACTCGAAAGTAAAAACGCTGGCCTTCGTTTTAAAGCTTCTCAGGTGTACGTAAATGTGTTTGGGTTTATTCAATCAGACTAACAGTCTTCAATGTAGTTGAATTGCTCCTTGCTTTGAATTGCAGCGTCTGGATGGTTGGACGCTTGGTGTTTGGCAAAAACCATCGGGTACACTACGGCACCAAACGCCACCAAATGGATCATTAAACGGCACCTCTCAACCTGGCTCCCGCACTCTTCCAACCCCATCCGGCTTCGCAAACCGGAAGAGTTACACGAACCTCATCGATGGGTCGTGCATGCTACCAGTCCCAGGAAGCAGACCGAAACTCCCTCCAGTCCCCGGGGTCCCTTCCGACCGATGGTGACCGAAGAAACCCCTTCCGACCGAGTTGGCGGACGTGCCCGATCGGCCCAAGTCCCGACAGGAAGTCCGGCAGGTGCGTCGCTTCGTCTCCTATTCGTTTCATGCAGAGTCCATGTCAACGGATCGATCCATAAGGGTGGTTTTCCATCCATCATGGTTGAATTCCAACATGAGTGGAATCAAGTTTGGCCCGTGAATCCTGGCCAAAGTCTGCAAGCCTTCAAAAGGTAGGTCAGGCCCAAGCACGCAGCGCCACGTTCAGACCATTAGCTGGGGTCCCACCACCTAAAATGTGTCATAAACAGGTATATATTGGGTCTGTCCTATTTCCTGTAACAGTCGGTAAACAATTACTGTATCACAATGTTAGAGAAAAAGGCTATATAGTAACCATGATCATCCACTGTGACTGGTCGTGGGATAGACCCAAGGTCTAAAGATTATGTGAACCACATGTTAATTTAAACCCAAATAAACAACATAGATTGCGAGGACAATTCAATTTGCAGGTTTCATGGGTAGCAGGCTACTAGCAGGTAACTTATCCTAAAGAATCTCGATGAGATACCAAGTCCACAAGAAGGATGTAGGCAAGTCGTTGTGAGATCTAGGTGTGCATGTGTTTTGATTGTGTTTGTTCTGATGTCGATGTAAGGTCTAAGTGTTGCATCTGTTTGATGTTGCTCTCATGTTGTTCTAAGATCTAAGTCTTCTAAGTTACAGCTCCAAGTAGCTTCTTGCTACTAGTAGTATGGCCAGGAGCTACTAGTAGCTTCTTGCTGCTAGTAGCAATGCCCCTTGTTACTAGTAGCTTGTTGCTACTAGTTGGAAACGTTGACCACTTGGATTCGAGTCGGGTCAGAACTTTGAGACATTGGGCCGCTCAGGTTCGACATCCGGCAGTGGGTCCTTGTGACAAGGCCCCGGGTCGGCGGTGATTTCCGTGTGCACGATGTGATCCCCCTTTTCGGGGGGGTGAAGCAGAGTATTTTTTTGTGCACGCAACTTGGTTGTTCATGGTTTCACTCCATGCATGTGGATGGCATGCATCCTTGGAAGACGAGTTTCGGGCTATTCCACGTTATATAGATATATCTGTGTTTCTTTCTACGAACTCTTCCATGATGTTTGAAAGCATCCAGGGAAAATAAGATTGGAAGTTTCAGTTGGATGAGGGTCTAGTTTCATGAGCAGCCATGTCTCAAACATTGACTCTTGCTAAAACCAAGTGATCTCTCAAGGGACGTTTTATTGAACATTTGGAACCCATAGGCGATTGGCCATCAAATTCAGGGTCAAACGAGGATCCCTTCCCTCGGTTTGGGCATCTCACGATTTCAATACCATCTCCGCCGCTGAGCGGAGCCGCCAGGTGGTCTCCTTTGGCCGCTTGGTTCTACGAGGCCAGCCGCTGGTCTCCTGAGCTGCTCGTGTCTGACGGGAGCGACTCCTGTTGGGTCTAAAGAAGTCAGAGGAGGTCCAAAATCCAAAGGCATTCGGTGACCTAGGCAAGTGCAAATTAGACATTGGAAACAAAGGGATACAAGTACCACCAAAACCTGGTAAAAGGAGACCAGCAAAAACCTGGTATACCTGGAACTGAATCGTTTTGGTTTTACTATTTTTCGATTTGGAACCATCGCCCGATTGGACTGAGACCGGAGATCAGGGGATCGGATGGGCCACTTCATGTTTAGCAAGTTCAAGCCATACATTTTGCCCTTCCAGGACCCTCCGTTTGAGGTGTGGAGTGTCCTAAAACCACCTGTTGGAAGGTCCTGGTTCATGATGTGGCCACTTGATGATGCAACATGCTGTCGCATAAAACCGTCGTCATTGATGGTCACCTGAGTCGCGTAAGTGGGGCGCCAGCGCAAAGCAGCGGGAGGACTGCTACCTGCGCTTTTCCTTTGCGGACTACAATCCGAAGAGGAGATCTTGGGAAATATCCAGGTCTTGTGGGAAATATAGAAGACTGGCTGCTGAAGGACTAGAGACCCTGGTTACATAAATATACTTTCAGCGCAAAAGGTACTAGAACTCCATGTGTCTTACTTAACGGTACTTATAAGAACACAAGAAATTCCCAAGATGCATGCCACTTGATAGTGACTATATAATTACTAATAAGGACTGATCATCCGTGGTGAGCTGGATCCCACCAGACCTTCCAAATCTTTCTAGTGGTGTTGCGTCCAGGACCGGCAGCAGCCAGTTTGCAAGAGATTGATTGATTGCACCTCAAGAGTCCCTATAGGAATGTTCATGAATGTTCACTTGGACGCCGCCTTTATATTCTGAGAAATTTGATCGGTCTTTTAACTGGTTGGTCCATATCACAGTGAAGGAGTCAGGTTATTCAGACTTGGTCCTGATCGACGTTATATTTGAGGATGTGCCAAACCTGCATAATGAGCCCTGCCCTTGCGAATGACCAGGCTGAAGAACAAGTACTCGCACCTCACCAACAACTCCATCTCCAAACATGCAGAGGACAGCATAAGGGAAAAGGCAGCGGTGGTTGGAGTTTCCATTTCCATTTCCAGCCCTTTCCGGGAGGGCGTCATCTTACCATACCCGTTTGCTTCCGGGGGTCGTTCGCAAGAGGTCCTCCAGTCCAGGACTCGCGCCAGTGTCGGAAAAGAAGCTTGGGATAGCCAGTGTTGCCTGGGTCAGCTCTTAGTCATATTTCTGTCCCCAACTGAATCAAGCCTACTTTTTTGCGTAAAAGGTGTGTATTTCTTTGGTTGCCGGCACAAAAGCGGTGCTCTCACATGTTCTTTTTTCGTCCTCCTGACCAGGGCTTCGAGGAAGAGAAGGAGGAGACCATGTGGCACAGTGAAGAGCCGCGGACTCAGTGCTCTTCGAAGTTTGCCAGCGGCGCTTCGGTGCCACCGCTGCTTTTAAGCAAGGGCCGAGACCAAGGTCAGGGTGCATAGCAAAAAGCGTAGCCGAACGAATTTCGGCTTACTCGAGTTCATTCAACAATTGGCCAGTGATGGTGTGTGCGAGTGTGTGTGTGTGTGTGTGGCCGCCCTGCAGAACATGTTGTCCGGTTGTTTCCACGCTTTGAAAGGTTCAGGACGTTCCTGCAATCCAAGAGCGAGGAGATCGAGGAGAGGCCGATTCCCTCGGCCGCTGGGCGATCTGGGTGTCACACGGTGACACCCGGTGAAGCAGGTGGTGGCCATGTCGACGTGTCGAGTTTCCATCAGTTTCCCATGCTTCCTCCGGAGCCATCGGGATGTTGAACCCAAATTATGTTACATGGAGTCTTCCATGAGTTTGGGAAAGCAAGATGAAGCTTCCTGGCATGATCTAGAAGCACACACGCCGTGTGCTGGGCATTTGATTTCCGCCGCCCACCCACCTAAGCACAACAACTCAGATGCCACAAACGAATTCTGTGCTCAGGCCCTTCACTTGACTCGCCGGCGCCATGTCTTGTGGCTGTACGGCGCCATGTCGTCTCTCCCTCGCAGCGCCAGGACCCGTGGGCCTCGGTGGTCCAGCCCGCCATGAAGACGGCGGTGCTGCGCTCTCTGGACGCCGCCGGCGGACCGAGCCGGAGACGGACCGGGGGGGGGCCGGGGGGTCCGGGACGTTGGACGAGGCTGGTGAGGGTGAAAGGGGAAGAGGTAGGAGAAATAGATAGAGCGATAGAGAAAATAGACTGAGATAAAGAGATGATCATGGCCCAAAACTGAGAAGGGTAATGGGAGAATGATGGCACAAGAATCGGAGGAAGGAACACAGATGATAATACACCCTGGAAGATTATCATAGAACCTGAGAACCACTGGGTTGTAGAGGAATGTAATCTTCCAAAGCTCCATTTTCATGTTCCATGTTAATCTTCCCCGGGTGTAAGAGAAAAGAGAGAAGGCAACAACAACAACAACAATAACAATACCAAGAACAACAGCAAGAACAAGAGAAAGAACAACAACAACAAGAACAAGAGAAAGACAGGACACAAGGCATCCAAGCAGCAAGCAGCATGCAGCTCAGGCATCTGACGAAGCACATCACACGAGCCAACACTTTGACCAAGTGCAGCAGGCTCAATGAATGAGTACAGTCTTTTGCTATGGTAAGGAGCCATGCTGCCGCGTAAAATCTAGGAGCAATCAATCTCCATCCGGTTTTTTTTAGAAATCCGGTTGGCCAGCTTGCAAAGTGTGCTTCCGCCGGAAGCAACTCCTTTGATCCTCGGAGAGGTTCTGTGGCTTTGGTTCTGTGGCTTTCTCACAATCGACCGGCCAGGCTAAGTTCGGCTGTGTTCTCACCTATCAAGGCCCCGCAACACGTTCCCATAAGGCCTCGCAGCTGTTCAAATTTACCAGAAAAAAGGGATCCGCAACATGAGCAGCAGCTTGGACAGATGAGCCGTCGCGCAAGTCACGAAGAAAGGAAGGTCTGAAGTGTTCTGGTTTCTTCGTCAAGAAAAGATCACTCAAAGAACAAGCAGGAAGAAGAAGTTTAGGAGCAAGTGTCAAAGTCAGGTTCACAGACTTAGAAACAGTGCCCTCGAGAGAGATTCCCTTGATCAGGACAAAGCTCAATTAATGAGTACTGAAAGTAATTACAGTGTATAAACTGCCAGCCTAAGGAGTCATGCCCTTAGTATTAATTTTCTTAATATAATGTATTGTTTTATTATGTATTCTTATGGAGTTATTGTTTCCCTTGTTTTTTACTTGTTGGTTTACATAATACTACTGTATATTTATGTTTTGTTGTTGGTTCTTTATATATTTTTTATTATGTTGTTTTTGTCAGTTTCTTCTTCATTTTTCTTGTGTGTTTTTTTCTCATTATTGTTGTATTATTACTATTATTTAATCACTTATTTATTCTGACTTATTGTTTATTTGTTTGTTATGTTTTGTTATTCCAGTTTGTTGTTTTTCTTCTGCATTCTTCTTCTTCTTTTTCTTATTCTTCTTTGGCTTCTTCTTCCTGTTTTCTCATTCCTCCTCTTTTGTATGTTTGTTCTTGTTTTTGTTCTTCCTGTTTTCTTCTTGCCTTTTCTTCCACCTGATTTCAGATAGAAGCGTCTTCGGAGTCTCAGTTAGCCCCTTGAATTGACATGGACCCACCACATCCTCTGTGTCCCAGATTCGGTCTACATCAGGAAACCGACAGCTTTTTGGGAGGTGAAAACCATGGGGGTTCCTGACTGTATAGGGTACTCTGACGGTGGTGCTCCCTTAAGGCACCAGCTATTGATTTCAGATACAAGAAGCGTCTTCGGTTCCAGGAACCCAGAAAACAAACACGTCCTGAGTCTCATGGGCTTAGCCCCTGGGATGTTTGACCACATCCCACTGTCCTGGGTTTCCTTTTACTGTATAGGGTTTCCTGCCACGAATCCATTGACAATATATGGGTTCTTCCGCTCCATTCTGAGTTTGTTGTGCATTTTGGTTGGAACCTGCGCTGGTTGCGCGCCGAGGCCCAGGAGAATGTCGTTCACCGCGCCAGTTCCTTCGAACTGTTTGGATACGATTTCATGGTGGACGAGGACATGGTTTCGCGAAAGGCCAATGTCTATGGCAATCGTTTGCTCGATGTTTTCGGCACTCCCAGATTCAGAGCCGGAGGGTCATGGAGGGTCCAAGGTTCCTTGGGTTCTGGGTCAAGAATGGTGAGTCGTTGTATCTAAGGCCTTGCAGAATCCATATGAAAAGAGGAAGTTTGGCTGCAACCAGATGGAGTCTTGTCCAAAAGCGGCTCACTCTCATGCTGGAAGGGACCTCGGAAATTTGAACATGCACAAAGCAACATGTGTCAGTGTTTGCATCAGAATCAGAGGTATGGACCCAGCTCTTGAATAATTGTTGGCCACTGGGTTGTCCAATCCCCTGCAGCCTGTAACCAAGTTTGCTCTTCAAACTGGGAGAATGTCGAAGGCTTGAGGAGGAGTTCTGGCATGCATGGTACCTTTCTTGGGAAATGTGCTTAAAAGGCTTAGGAGGCTAAAGGCCCTAAAGGCGGCACGAAGTCATCAATTCTGCAGATGTACTTGGCCCAAGAGCCTTGCTTTCGCCCCCTCGGAATACTCACAACAACCCATGGCTTGGGAGGAGGATGAGGAGTGGCGAAAGGTTCCACCGCACTCCAGGGGCCGACACGTGCAGGGCATTATCATGCTTGCAGCTTGTTTGGTGCTTTGGGTCTCTTCCAGTGCAGCCGTGCAACTTCTGGCTACGAACTCCGTGCAACAATTCCAACAGCCTTTGTTTGTGACTCTCTTTAATTCAACCATGGGCATCCTCCTTTTGGCACCCTATTTGCTACCGAAGACGGACCTTCGCTCTGGCTTGGTGGCGACTGGTTGGATGTCCGCCACTGTGGGCATCCTGTGGCTTTGCTCACAATGCCTCTACAATGTCAGCCTCTTGCATACCTCAGTCGCTACAAATACAGTTCTGTCTTCAACCTCTTCCATTTTCACGTTTGTGCTTTCTTTGCTCACTGGAAACCATTTCAGGCCCCGCTCGTGCGTTGGAGTGTCCTGGCATACTAGCTTTACTGGCATAGTCATAGTCCCTTTGTTCCTTTTGTGGAGGGGCTTCTGACTTTGGTGTGTGGGTCTGTTTGAGATATGCCCAATGGCCTTCAATGCCCATCTTGGCTGTTGAACTTGCGCGGTTTGGTTCAAGGTGGCCCTGTGTTCTGTTCTATCCAGGAGTTCCATCGGAAATCCATAGGGTGCCGGGTGCACCATCATGCGGTCCATGCGCCAACCCTCGCCAACCCGTTTCTCAGCCGGTCGACCGCAACAAGTTCAGACCTCCCCCAATTCCGTTGTAAAAAGAAATGGGCCAAACAAGGTAGAGCTTCACCATGCTTCACATGATGTTTCACTGCGACTCCAGAGTCTTAACAAGCCAAATTGGCTGCTTCTTCGCCTTTGGCCTCAAGGTGCTTCTTTGCTTCCTGGGCTCTTGCTTGGTGGCTTTTCAGACCCCTACGGATGCCTCAACCTGGGCGGTTCACAGCACCTACACCGGCGAAGCTTTGGCCTTGTTGGCGGCGGCACTCTTCTCCTTGTGCTCTGTCCTGCTGGAGCATCAGAGCGGACGCGACTTTGACCCTGGACTCTTCCTAGGCCTGAATAGATCGAGGGAGAGGATCTGGGAAGGTTTGAAGGGGGAGGATGTACAGATGTGAACAGTGGGTGAACTCTGTTGTTGTTCCACATTCTGTCACAGGAACTCCCCTCTTCCAAACATCGAGATTTTACAAACAGTATGAAGTGGAATGTACAATGGGATCGGCCCAAAGATCAAACCCGGAAAACTTGCCTTTCATGACTGGAGTGATCTTAGGGCCTCATGTTCAGATGTTAGTGTTCATCCATTTTCAGCCAGATGCGGGCGATCTGGGTTTGGTGTGGGAAATTCAATACTTGCTTCCCGAGACGTTCTGCAATCCAACCTCCCTTTCCGGTGCCATCTGGAAGCATTCAAGACCGGCAGCGAAACAGAAAACCGAGCCACCCACAGCATCCTATCCGGCTCAAACGGCCAACGGTGCAGGTCTCAACGGGATGGTCGCACTGGCAGGTGCACCACTGGTCTTGGCTCTCGCGAGCCAGTGGGGCTTGGAGCCGCTAAGGCGGGACTGGAACAGGGCGGATTTGGGACAGGACAGTTTGCGATTGAGCTAATCCCTTCCACTCATTATCTCGGACAATTCGGGCACGTCCCCGGGTGTGATAGCTCGGCGTGAGCAGAGCTGATCACACAGACGGAGGGTCCAACAGAAAGCTTTGTACACACATCACGTCAGGTAGTTGAGACTACCCCTATACCCGCAGCCGTGGTATTTCGGCAGACTGCGGACCAACATGAAGGCAAGGCATTGGTCAACAATGCCCACCAATCCATTGACATAAAGGTCTGACCGTATATGTTACAGACAGAAGAAGGGCAGTCTGGAGTGATTCTCTGGAGACCACGAAGCAAAACCACAATGTAGCCGATCTGTTGTAGATCTGCTGGAAAGCCACTGACATGATATGTACATGCCAGGAGTGCACAAATAGATTGAAACAAAAAAACGAGCCATTGGATTCAAGGCACCCAAGTCAAGTTACCAGCAGCAACAAAGATGTCGGTCCCAGTGTCCAGATAAGGTTAAAGTCTCATTTGCAGCCTTCTCCGTTCAAGAATGGTGCGGTCAAAAGTGCCTCTGAAGAGATCCAACTGAATGCACGAGGAGCTAAGGAAGAATTCATCTCAGTCAAAGTGTCCAACTGCACAGGGCTTGCCAGTCGCAATTCCAAAGGAATCACAGCGCTGGTCAGCGGGATGTCCGCCTACTTCTCTTGATAGCATTGGCATTGGAAGCAAATCACCAATGGATGGTACAGCACACCTGCCAAGCAATTCGGTGAAAGCAGTCCATCTCAATAAGCACACGGCATTTTGCAAATACCAGGGCTGACAAACTACCATCAACAACTAAAGGCATGCTCACAAGCTGCCCCTCCAGGCTTTGAGCATGGCCCAGCACCGAACTTATGCATGTGCTCTTGGTAGGAGCGCCATCCGATCTAGCACAACCATCCACAACATGCCACTCAAGGCTGCAAAAAGGCCGCAAGGAGCACCAACCAAGTAAAGCTGAACAAAGCAAGACAACTGCATGAGTCATGTGCCCAGTTGTACAGACTGAACCATCAATGAAGGAAGCAAAGGAGACAGTGCCAGAAAAATACTTTCCCGGAAAACATCCACAACGAAGAACATCCATGGCGTTGCAACAACTCCTGAGGTTCTGCTGACACAGCCGCACTACTGGTGAGACTCGGGCCCGCGGCTTCCCTTCCACTCATTAAAAACACGGGCCCGCCCTATTAACAAAAGCTCGGGTGCATTTTTTAAATAGGGGGTCGCTGAAATCGGGGTTGTCCAAAATAGGGTCAGTGGGAGGATCCTTGAATCATTGATTCATCCAAAAGTCACCCAGGAAAGAAATATATTACATTAAACTCGTATCAAAAATTGAACAAGAAAAAAGCCTCCAGATCGAAGGGTCTTCCTTTTCCCCTCACAACAACCTTTATTAAACTAGTGATTCTTCATTAGACTAACAACTACAGCTTTCGAAAGGTGAGTCCCATTGGGGGAAGGAAAGCCGGCTGGTGTAAACGCGGCGTGCCATGGTGGATAGACAGGGTGGACAGAGGTGGGCAGTTAGGGTTGTATCGGAACCTAATAACAAAAAGAACTTTACCAAAATCGGCCATGTTGGTAGTTTGGTTACGGATATTATAAAGAGCGGCAATTTAAAACATATATAAGCCGTATTTAGGTGTCTCCGACATGACTTTTCAAATAGGGGTTCGGTTTTTAATAGACTCGGGATTAATGCGAACAGCTTTGATAAATGGATTCATTCGACTTTTTAATTTACATAAACAAACAGAAGGACTCATGACTCCTTCGTAAATTCACAGGGGCTGCATTGGTGGATTTCGGCAGAGTTGGGTCGAACCACCAAGATTGGCTGCCTACCTGTCAAGGACAAGGACACCCTCCCCAATTACTTTCTGAAACATTCTAGAATCAACTATGTGCTCTTAGGGTATCTCTTAGTCTTGTTTTCAGCGCAGACTTTCCTGGTGTTCTTTCCTCCAGACCACACGCCAACCATACTGCCCATTTGGGGGGTATGTGGTTGTGTCTTTGTCATCCACTCTCCAAGTCGTCTGATCAAGACGACACACTCGGGGCGACTTGCTCCAGCCCGTCGTCGTCCGTCGTCTCAGGTTGCCCGATCTTCATGTCCTCATGGTGCTGCTGTTGAACGCCAGCTTCGGGCGCCCCGGCCAAACCCCCACCCCGCCGCGTTTCACCTTCTTGTGAAAGACCATTCTTCCAAAAGTCAGCAAGAAAGTCTTCATTTTCCCCCTAGGTCTCGGTTCGTTGACTGAGGTGCCTCTTTGCGAACTACCTCTACTCCTGTGCTCTCTTGAGACTGGGCCCCACGGTCGCGAACTCGGCCCTCTCCTTGTCCATTCCCCTCTCCGCCGCGGTGGACGCGGTGATTTTGCAGGAGCACAGGCCCGGTGAGACACCGGGCAGATCCACTTGGCACGAGACTCTCCACCGGGGGGAAACACTCGATGCCACAGTCTCTTTGGGGATGAAGATGAAGAGGTGAAATTCAGTGAACATGATGTAAAGAGGAAGAAGATGAAGATGAAGATGACAGACCACAGGTAAAAACACGGTGACTCTGTCAGATTGAAGACTCTGAAAGCACGGTGCCGGGATGTTGAGGCTGCTTCTGGTTTTTGGTTCCCCTTCCCCAGACTGTATCCTCCCAGGGTTGGTCCCTTACATAGCTAATTATTCTTCCAATTGGAACAACAAGGGAAAACACTCATGTTTTTGAATAATAGTTTTTGTGGGAGTCACTTATTGAGAGGGGTCAAAAGAAAAATACATGCAACGGTTTGACAGGCCATTGGAATAATAGACACTTCATATCACCATCCATTGGCGCAACATGGCGGAACTATTGTTAAAATACAATTTGATCTCTTTTGAAGAATTGTTCAACAAACAGGCCGGGCACGATGTCTTGGAAGCGTGTCATTCTGTTCTTGGCTGCATTTTCATCATTTTGCGCTGTTCGGGAAAAGACACAACTGTGTATGAACCATGCAGGTAACTGATGCTAATGAACAAAGCATGTATAAATGAAGCATCAATGTGATTTATTGCTTATATATATATAAGCTTTGTGGCAAGAAAGGCTTCAGACTTCCTCCAAACTCCCAAGAAACACGCGCTATAAGAGTTGAATAGTGAGTCGAATCCATGCATGGGTATCGATGGCATAGATCTAGCTTGTAAGTCGTACTGTACATCATCCGATTCATCCAGTTTCGCTTTCAAGAAGGCGCCAGTGGCCTCGCCAGGTTTTCCATGTGGTGGCTTCTGGGTGCTTCGTTCACCACGAGTGGCGTGGTGCTTTGCGCCTTAGACCTGGACCCCCCCCACGCTGGACCGGGCCCGCGCGGCTGGAGCGACCCCGAGACGGCCGAGCCAGAGGAGCTCCAAAGCTTGGTCGAGGGCCGGCGACGCCCAAGGGCCCAAAAAGAGACCGCCCGAGGGCGGCGCGGGGAGAGAGCCAAAGGGGCGGAACCAGGGTACTTGTACCTGGTTTGTGAGGTTTGTGTGTTTTTTTGTGGATGTGGTTGGGGGGAGGGTTCACATTGAGAGGTGTTGGGTGGGTTTGGGATGGTTTGGATGCTAGGAGATGGTTCTCCAGTAGTGGTATTGAATGGTATCGGCAAAGGAGAGGGCCCAGAAGGGGGTCAGCGGAGCGTGAAAGGACATGGGAGGGCGATTTTTCAATCTTCTATTTCTTGATCTCTTGACCTTCCTTCATTTTGCATCACTGTTCAGGTCAACCCCATCACTGTTCAGGTTGAAACTCGGACCATTTGCGGAGTGTTGGTGTTCAGATGTCTATTTCCCGCATGTTATAAGGACAAGAGGTTTTTGATGGCTTTTGTATAGTATAGACTACTAGGCTGGTGGCCCCAACCTCTGACATGTGTCACGGGTACCAGCTGAACGAATCGAAGCTCGCTGGGGGATGGATGTGAGGTGATCGAGCCATGGCCATCCCCAGTGGTTTGCCTACCGATCATCCACAGATTGACCGGATTTGCTAGTTCCAGCGGATTTGATGATCCGGATTTCCACCTCCTTTTTCTTTAGATGCCCTTCCGGGATGCAAGGACCTCAGAAGGTACGCTGGATCCCTCCAAACCTACATAACAGTGTCGAACAGATCGCCTTCTCAGAGGGTATGTGATCCCTTGGGATGCACAATGATGTACAATGATGTAAAAGGTGGCTTGCCAGTGACTTCCTGACCGTCGCAGGGGTTGTATCAACATGGTTGGGCACTCTACATGCAGCAATATTATTCATACTAGTACTAGTATGTATTCACGCGTTTGCTTGTTTTATTCTTTGCGCACCTTTGTACACCACAAGCCGTTGTTGTTGTTGTTGTTGTTGTTGTTGTGGTTGTTTGTTGTTTGTTGTTTGTTGTTTTTTTGTTTTTTTGTTGTTTTTGTTGTTTTTGTTGTTTTTGTTGCTGTTGCTGTTGCTGCTGCTGCTGCTGCTGGTGGTGGTGGTGGTGGTGGTGGTGGTGTTGTTGTTGTTGTTGTTGTTGTTGTTGTTGTTGTTGTTGTTGTTGTTG
>CAXAMN010024139.1:594855-659522 GCA_963970005.1 Durusdinium trenchii | reverse complement strand
TGTTGTTGTTGTTGTTGTTGTTGTTGTTGTTGTTGTTGTTGTTGTTGTTGTTGTTCGAGTCCAAGACGCGTTCACGCGCCCGCAGTCTGCAGTATTTTGCGGTTCTCCTCATTGACTCATTTATTCGCCCTGAGTCACGTCACGGTGCAGAAGCAGCCGCCAAAGTTCAAGCTGTAGACTACGTTTGTCACGTGTCAGAGCCCAAATTGACGAAGTGAAGTGACTCGCTCACCACCAGTCACCGAGTGGTCACTGAGTCACTGGCCTCCGACTTCCATGAAGCATTAGAAACAACCAGGTCGTGGAGATGGGTCCAGAAACCAAAGTCCTTTAGTCCTTTGGCTTAGTGGAACTGAAAACTCAAGACATGAGCGGCTGAGCAGAGCAGAACCCAACCTGGGACAGTCACTTCTCGCCAATCCCTATCCACTTGGGGTGTGTGGGCCCAGCAAGGATACGTCGAACAAGCCATGCTTTTTGGGGGGGTATGATGGAATGACAGCTGTACCCATTCTCGTGCCAGCTGCTTGCCCCAAAACCAAAGCTTGGCCATGCATCAACCAGCCAACACGGTCCACCGAGTTCACTCCAAAACCTTCGATGCTTCCAGCTCGGCACCTCCCCGGGGCCGACCCACCGGTCGTGGAGCCGGCACCCTTGCGTCGCGGCACGGGACCTCGCCATCGTTCATGAGTTCGCCATGCCCACACCCTGGCTGCCTGGGCTGGCACATGAGGTGCGGTCGGACAGTCGACCGACCACAAGGGCCCAAGCCTTGCGGTTGGATGTGCATGGGGTGTGTGGCAGGTATATAATACCGGCATTACATGGACCCAGAGAGTCCCAGGGGTATCTTTTGCACGTGCTTTGGTTGAAAACCTAAACTTTGCACCGGCCACGCTGACCACGCCCGACCACGTCCAACCAGCACTCACACTATATAATACCATCGCTAGTGTGCACGCTTTGATGACTTTGAGCTCAGCCTTTCAAAACAATCACCCTGATGTTATCATGTTCCATCATCACACATGTAGACAAGTACGTGCAATACGTAGAAGAAGCGTATGTACTCGCCACTTCATCGACAACATCCTGCCATGCAACAGCTATGGGAACTGAAAGGCATCCAGAGTGGAACAACAGAAACTTTTTTGTAAAGCAATCCCTGGGAATCGATTATTTGTTTCCAAACAATTTGCCAATGGATTGATCATCAGTGAATATCCACACTTTCTTTTCCGCGTGTATTAAAGTTCTTTTTTTGATCAAAGCATGTCCACATTCTTGCTAAACGGCAAAGTTTAGGATTACCACGGCAAAGAATAGGATGACCACGCCAAAGTTTAGGATGACCACGCCGGAGCCACGCTGGAACCACGCACCACCATGACCCAATCTCATCAAATTCAAGGCCAGATCATTTCCCTTGGTCGTTTATCAAATTGGCATCAGTCAGGCCAGCATTCCCCTTCCCTGAAAGGATTTCCAAGTCAGCTTGAGCATCACACAGGCGGCTGGCACAGAAACAGTCTTATTAAGGTCCAACACATGTCGAGAACAGGTATAGTGCATCCATGAACCATTTGTTTGTGTGGATGTGCTTTTTGAATACTGACCACGGGCCATCTCTAATTGTATCCCTCACAAGCAGGAAATATTTGCTTCGCTGAACGAAGTATGTCATAGATCATCGATCTATTAACTATTTATCCTTCAGGATCGATGTGTGAACCATCTGGTGCCTCACTACCCTACATGCTCAGCCCCTGCGCATGGCAAAGTTCGGCCCCTAGTTCAGTGTCTTTTGGCAAAGTTTGACCTTTTCCTAGGGGTATCCTTTGCACATACTTAGACTTACTGGGTGGATGGATATGCATACACTGGAGAAGCAAGGCTGAATGAATGATGCCATAGTTCTATATTCTATTTCTTTGGAGTGTTCACACTGTATCGGCTTCCACTGGGTGAATTGGCCAAAGCGAAGATCGAGCTGTCACCGACCAAGGACCGATATCGCATGAGCACTGTAACGACTTTTGGTGGAGTGGACCATACCTGCCTTTTTGGAGTGGCGTTTTTTTAAATGTTCAAAGTGGAACCAGAGGTTCTGTCAAACCTGAACACCCGACAGCAGCATCCATCACCCAAACTGCTCATGAAACCTCCCGGAAGGGTTCCCAGCAGTTTGGAAAATCTTCAACAAATTGATCCCAGGGCATCCAGTTACCGCTATAGCTGGTAACCAGCGGTTCCAAAGACTAAACCCATAGACCTAGCATCCCTGGTTCCTTATATATATAGTGGTAACTGGATTCCATTGGGAATAATATTGTACCCTGGAAGTCCAAGACTGTTTTTAAAGAATGGTTGATCTCGTTTTGTAGTGTAAAAGCGAGAGTAAAACCATGGTTGTTCGGTAGTAAAGGCCATACTAATTATTATTGTAAATAAATGGTGGTTCGACTTCTAGGGCAAACATGAAAATAAAGTAATTATGGTGTATGCTTATATACTTCATGGCGTTTGCTCAATCTCTCTTGCTCCTTCTCAGTTCCTGTTTCTTTACGCTGCATCTGACCCACGCCCGGAGCCAGGGCGCCAGCGAGGGTGCCCTGTCCCGTTCCTTGGCATTTGCCGTGTCCAGTCTTGTTTGGTTTGGAGGCCGGGGATGCTACAAGATGTTCCAGTGTTTGTTTTCGAATGCCCAGGGCCACCCACATATCCACCACCATCCACCCATTCTTGCTCGGAATCCTGCCAACCCCCTCCATTCTAGCCACCTTTGTGTCCGCACTCATTTAGCTGATCGTTCCTGGAACCGCCCCAAACCGTTCCTGCTGCACTTCCCAATTTCTCTCACCATATTCCGTTGGATGCGGGTGAAACAGTGATCTCTGGAGCCCCAAAACAGGTTGGCCCCTTCCAACCTGGAACTGGTAAGTGTTGGTCATTGCTGGCTTGTCCAAGCCACCCGAAAAGGCTCTGACGTCTCTGGGTATACATCTTCATGAAGGCCAAAGAGCAGGTTGGCGTTTGGTCATTCCACCAAGGATTAGAAAAGTTCATGGACAATGATGGCGTGCAGAAATCGCTGAAGGCGAAGTCAGGCGGAACCAGCGGGACTTCGCGGGTGGACCGTCGCTTCGATACACCGCTGGGAATCACATGGAACCAGTACTGGTAGGAACCAGTACTTGGCCAATGGTTGTGCGGGGCATGGCCAAGAGTGGGGCAGCCACGATCCAACCCGGACGGATCCTTGAATCAACTTGGCAGTCTATCAGACACTTCGGAACTGGGGCTGTGAACCCCGTGCGCGGTCCCACCCCGGTGGCTGGAACCGACGGTCTTGTGGAGACGGTCCCGGAGACGGGCGGTTGGAGAGACCGTTTTGGGCGGATGAGGATGACCGGTTGCGGGTTGCGGCCTGTCAGCGAAGTAATGTTGTAATTGGTTTACTAATTATCTCTTTAGAAGAAATGCACGAGACTTTGACCGTTTCACCGTATAGAAACTGAACTTGGTATAGTGAGTTCATGTCAGTTCTTTAGTACTGTTTGGAATCAGGATGTAGAAACCAACAAAGGACACTTTGCCCGTCATACTGACCATACTTTTATTTTGACTCGACTCAAGTAAAGGGGCACAACTGACTTGCAGAGCTTTGATGCTTTGAGCTGACTTTGCGCAGTTTGAGCTTGTTTGCTGCCCTAGACTAAGGCGGACCTTGAATCGCCGATTTAATTGGATGACACAAAAAGCCTTGACACGAGTCCCACCAGTGACAGTGCTTTACCATGCCACAGTGGTATGTTGCCAAAAGTGGTCACTTCTGGGATCTACAGAATCCAACTCAACCCTGTCCTCACTTGTAAAGCCCAAAGCCCAAAGACTCTCACCTCAACGGAGACTCCACAGGGACGCACCGTCTCGACGCAGACGCGCTGGCCATGCCCACGCTGGCCACTCCGGCCGCCTCCCCCGACAGGAGCGGAGCTTACGACAGGGTCGAGTCGTCGACTCATCCGCGGTCGGGCTGCCGTTAGGTACGGGAAGGTGTATAATTCCCAAAGTTCTACCGTAATTAGTACCAAATTCCACTCTGTGTGTGTGCGTTGATAGATCATTTCAACCACAGGCGCAGTTTCATGTGAAAGACTTATGACGAATGAAATCCACGACATGCATTTGTTCGAAAACGGATTGCCAACAGTTGCAGGTACTGCTTTCTAACAGGAATGACTCTGATGTTTGACATGCTACACTCTAACCCAGACACTCCGGACCAGAAGATACTGGAAGATGATGTGCCCCACTTTCAACCTCCCCAATGTATGTAGATACGTGGAGTCCGTGGAGTCTTTGGCTACTGACATCTACTGACCTTCAGTGCTGTGTGTCTCCAAAAGGCTGTCATCATCTTAATCACTTCAGCCGTCTTATTTTAGAGACTACCCAACCAGGACAGATTTTAACCTGCATAGATGGTCAGTCATAGATCCAACCACAGCCGGACTGCCAAGTCTGCCAAGCCAAAAGAGGCCTTCGGCTCGGTCGTCGAAAGCCACGCCATGCGCCACGCCATGCGCCACGCCATGCGCGTGCAGGGCCTCCTCCCCTTTGGTGCAGCAGTACCCCGCGGGGTCGGGCGACCAGTCGCGTGACCAAGCGCCGGAGTTGGTGTGCGAAGCTTTGGGCTCGGTGCTCACGAATGTTTTGGACAAGGGAAGTGAGTATATAAGTGATCTGACTGAACCAATCAATCACTGCTTGATTGGGTAGATGGTAGATGGACTACTATATAAGTGAAATCCGGAGAGTTCTTTTTTTTGCCCTGAATCATTTGGAATGAATTGTTCGCTGGTGTCCGAATGATCACCCTGGCGCCAGTCAGGTCCCTCTTCCTCTTCGCGTCCAAACTCTTCACTCTTTGCACCAATTCGCAGCATACCTGGACCATCCTGTTTGGGTATCCTCTCTGGACCTCTTTCCAGTGGGCTGAGCAGGACACCCAGGTCTGGGATGCTGATGTGGAGCGTTCTACTAGATTGATGTACCACTTCTGACCGGGCCAGTTCGGGGTCAGGAGAGCGCTGGAGAGCTCTCCCGAGGCGCGGTGCAACGGTTACCCCGGCGGGGAAACCACGCGGCGCGGGGAAACGGCGCCAAACACACCGCCAGCGGCGACCAGTGACGGATTCTAAGCCCCAAGTACGGACCTTTGGGTATGAGGAAGGAATACGACCGATACCCAGAGGCTCCGGACTGCCATATATATATATATATATGTTGGGGTGGTGGGTTTTTGTTGGGGTCGATGGGGTGGCAGTCCTATATGGCAGTCCCATGCGTCGCGTCTGGGATAGGAACAGGGGTGTCGGAATGGACCGTCCCCACTCTCGACGAGTGCCTGAAAACGCCTTCGCGTTGACCGGGGACCGGTCCGGGGGTATCGGTTCGTGGCTTTTTCTTTGAGCCCGCTCCTACTTAATGAAGTAGGTGCCTACTTCTGGAAGTAAGGCAGTAAACAAGCTATAGGAAGTTCCTTATCTAAAATGCATAAATAGTTCACGCGCGCACTCATGATTTGGTTCCGAGATGTTTGGGAAACTTGACCTAAGTTGAACATTGAACCTCCGGAGGTGCAGGAGTGGGCGCGATGGCGCGGTGAAGAGTTTCTCCGAACCGAGACAAGTTCATGGACGGACACGGAGCAGCAATGGGACTGGCCGTTGACCTCCATTCAGCTCAACCGCAATACTGGAGTGTTTGGGTTTGTGACATGTACCATCATTAGAATCATTTACCCAAAGGACATGTGGGTGATGCCCTCACCATGAGGGAATCCTAATATCATGTGTGAAACATTGAAGGATGAGTGGTGAGAGGATGTGAGGTGCACTCAGAGTCCCAGAGAGATATCATGTAAGGAGGCCCTAGCAGTCGGATGCACTCACAGATTTTCCAGACTCGTTAAGGAGGCCGGGGACACCGATCGATCGTCGCGGGCCACCAATTGATGAGCATGAGCTCGTGACCCCAAACGATGGGTACACTTGAGACCCACATGCAACCTGATAGGTATGTGGAGTATGGACAAATTTCCTCCCAAATCCTCCCCCCAAAACGTCACTGTTTTGCTTCCAAGTGGGTCTCTTCCAGGTCATCCGGGGGCGGAGAGATACGGTTTGCACGCGCCAGGGCGCCGCAAGCACACAAGGCGGAGGGAGGGGGGGACGATGGGAAGAGGTGGATGGTTCAAAGGTGGTTGGGAACCGAAAAAGAGGGTCCCCGCATTTGGCAGAAGATGTGAGACTCGTTTTGGTCTTGATTTTTGTGGCACTGGGCTTGGACGATGACTGCTGAACAAACTTTTGTAAATGGAGTTCTGTGATTGTGCTATGATTCTATGCCTGCACAAAAGTACTGGAGTTGCTGGGGGTATTCGCTCCTTCCCATTGGAAAGGACGCCGAACTACTGGGAGTTCCTCAAACATTTGCCAGTCAGGATGTGAGATTTAAATACTTAGCCACGAGTGAAACATGCGAAGACCACTTGGACAGGTTTAGGATTGTGCATGCAACCCTGTAAAACGATTCGGTCCACCTCAAAACCGATAACGTCTTTTTTGGGGCCGAAGAAGATAAATCAGATTTGGCCGCTCCTCATATTTTCCCTGCAAGCGTCTTGGTAGTGCCCAAATTGTGTGTTTCACGTATAGACTTGATTGGGGTTAACAAAATATAATGGGGCACAGGATCACACTTCAAGATACTACACCCCTAACCCTGGTGTCCATGTTTTAACAAAAGCGGTAACGATATATCCAGGATTGCTGAGGTGTCGTTGGTTCCGTCCCCTCGAACTTTAGGATTTGTTTGCTGCTTTAGCCCGTTCAACGCGTTTGGTTTCCCCGGGCAAACGCAACGGGGCCCAGGGCCCGTTCCACGCGGTTCATCGTCTCTTCCGTTGGATCGAACGACCGGGACGAGGCGAGGTTCAGGAGTCGGAGTCGGATATGGAGATCCAGACCGTCTTCTTAGGCCCACCCGAGGGTGGCGATGTGTTTAGTCTGCGAGTGTGAGTTTCAGCGTTTGGAGTGGTCGATGTAGAGGCAGGGCCAGCTTCAGCAAAGTGAATATATACTGTACCATGGTAGGACTGAACATCAGGAGCTCGGATTGTTCTGGGGCTGACCATTTTTTTGATTTGTGGGGGTTGTACATGTTGATCCATTCCCTGCGGTAGATTTAGACGCTAGGGTGAGCTGGCGCAAATCAGTGGGCGCGCACGGATGGGCATCTCCGAGGACGGAGCAAGCAAGATTGAAGTATTGACGTGTATCGGTAGTGGTTGTGGTTGGTTGAGGTGTTGCTGCCCATTGGTGTTGAGAACCACACGAACATGCAGTTCTACCATGCGGTTGGTATGGTCAGGTGCTTCTCACACTGCAACCATCACGGTCAGTGCTGATGATGAACGGTAGATGTTGCTGTGAAGGAGTCAAACTAATCAGTTGGAATCTCTAGGCTGTCCAAGGACAAGTCGGACAACAAAAGCACACCCAAATTCCTCAGTGTCAAAAACCACAGGCGTCAATTGGAGCAATCCCTGTTGTCCACTTGAACTAGCGTGACTAGCGAGTCCAACAAATGAATGGTCTCAGACGTGCGATGGATGAGAGACACTTCCTGCGATGGCGCCAGAATGTTTAATTGGCGCCCAACGCCACCCGGCGTCCTGGCTTTCCCACAGAGCAGGAAGTCCTTGTTGTCCAACTTCTATATAATATATACTATATATAATTAGTACTATCCTTAGTCTATAGACTATAGATATCTATAGATTACAATAGATATATAGATTATTGTATATAGACTAAGTATAAATACACACTTGGTGTTGTTGTTCGCTTTGCAAATTGCACAATTGCAGGGGCATGCAGGGGCAATATATTAAGAAAAAACACCTGTGAGGATTGCCAGCCCGACAATCCGAGTGCTTGTTGATTGATTTTGTCTTGTCGCAAGAAGCACTGATGTTGTTGGGTTCATTGTTCCAATTGAATACCAGGCAAACCGCATCTCCCTAGGAGGGCTTTGGACCCCAAACCCCTGCTTCTCAGGGTCCATAACTCTTGGGGCAAGCGTGTCATTTGTCGAAACATTACTATTTAACACTTCGATATACGTTGATCAATTCTGGGATCGCCTATATCGATACGTAATCAATTTTGAACATGTATAGTGCTTTGCTTTCTGCCCACCCTTTATTACCTCGCAAGGCCTCACAACGCCTAGGGCCTAGCAGCCTCAGTCGCCCACAGGTGGAGAAGGCAAGGGTTCCGCGGAGGAGAACAACGCGTGTCCCGGTCGCAGCAGTCGCAGGCGTGCGCCCATGACGGTGGAGGAAGACCATGGTTTACTGGTGGTAGCGACATCAACAGCAATTTTTCTTGCAGGGTTGGCTGCTTGTTTAGCAGAGCTGCCTGCACTGGCCATTTTTTTCACTGTCTACAAAACTCCTGGCATTCACTTCCGAGGCTTTGGTCCTCAGATGTCCTCAGGAAGGGTTTGGACACACCGCATGCCCTTGGGGAAAGGCCAAGTAACTGGATCATCTCCCACCCCACCTCAACCAGGTTCAACAAGCACCTTGCAAGTCCAAAGACTGGTCACAACGGTGGGATCGATGAGAGTTTTTACCACGACTGCAAGAACATGGCCTGAAGCGGAAGGAGCGGCTGAAGCCGTGGAACCCCTCATTCCTCAGAAAGGTCAGACCTCCACAGACACATCGCAGCGACTCCAGGTCAGGGCAGCTTCCAAAGAGCTCCATCCAGGCGAGCCCGGTCCGTTTGCGGCCGGGTGTGGGGGTCAAGGGAGTCGGAGTTGAGGTGTCTTCTCTGAAGCCGGAGCTCTCTGAGCAAACGAGGATCTTGGAGTTGAACATCGAGGATTTGGAGCTGGACCTTCCAAGATATGGATCTCGCCCCAAGTGGAAAGAACACATGGTGTGGCCTGGCAGGTACCATCTTTCAGATTTCAGATAGGACCCAGCTTGGTTCACGCCCAGTGAATCCTTGCAGCTCACTGCGCGCTACTTGGCGCAGTGTTCAAAAAACACATCGTATTTCTATGGCTGTAGGCTTCTCTGTTGGTGACTTGATCGACGTCGCGGATGTTGCGTTGCACGACGAACACTTCGCCGGAAGACCGCCGCGCGCAGGAGGACCGACAGCACCTGCAGAACAGGCCATGGGGGGGTGACAGAACAGCCATTCCGTGGCTGTAGTGTTAACCCCAGCGATTTGAGACCCCCCCCTATGAACACCCACGTCGGTCCAAGCTCTCCAGTCGAAGCTGTGACGGACCCGCCATGGCCCGATCGTGCAAACACTGAAAACAACGGGTGTTCGATCGTGGAAAGGGGGAGCTCAAGATGTTTGGAAGATGGATGAGGATCATTTGATACAGTGGTCGCAGGTGTTTTTTTTCTTTTGGCTTGATGGTTAAGGATGTATGGAATCGAAGTGTGTTGGAAGAAAGATAGAGCAAGTTATGTTGCAACCACAAGATTGGGGACCTTTTGCTCATCAGAGGCATCCAAGAATCCACTCAAACACAACAAGTCCAATGGCTTCAGGCCTTAGACTTGATGTTCTTGCTTGCAATGTCCCTTTTCCATGATTTTTGGGTGTCCACTTCCTTGACACATATCCAAGCCTGTTGGTCATTTAGATACTTTTTATGATACACAGAAGCACCAAAATTCGGTGCCCCATCCAATCGGCATGGACGGGTGCGGCGACATGATCCTCCCCTCAATAGGCCAGAGGTCGTTGACTTTTCCATACTTACCTTCTTCTGTATCTTTTCCTTTCAACTGGAGTTTTGCTTTTGAGCCGGCTGAATGTCATATGTGAGGATTTCTATTGGCAGTTTCTATGCAAGATGTGACTGCTTACATCGCCGAACCTGGGGTCAAGCGGTACTCATGGCAAGCAATGCCTAGGCCTGCTGCGACCAATGCAGAGGCGTTCTTCGTCCGTGCCGGTCCGTGCTTTCCATGTTCGTGGCCTCGTTTCTGGCAGCTTGGGGGTGGGAAGCCCGACACATCCTTGGCCCGGCCTGATGTGTCAATTGGTGTCCCAGGTCCGTCGGGCCCGGTCGAAATGGGAGTTCGTTCACTTCCACGGTGTCGGTCGTCCTGCTTCGGCATCGGAAAACGGTTCGGATGTGTGGAGTGAAAAACGAAGCGGAGGAGGTCAACGGTCGCAGTTTCGAAGGCAGAGTGGTTGGTTTCTCAGCTTCATTTTGATACACGAAAGAAAGGCACAAGCGGTTTGACCCCGAATTCGATACTAGACATTTGTTGGTGTCGAAGATGAATCAGGTCCTGAGATCCTTTGTCGCGAAGCCAATCACAGGACCTCAAAAGGATCCGACCAGCTGTGTCACAAGCTGTTCTAAGACACACCCAATCCAAAGACCAACAGAACCCGGGATCCCTTGGACACTTCTACTGCTTAAAAATCCGCTTAACACCTTATATTGTTTAATTAATGATATTTATGGTGTTGTACTTCCGGGCTGTGGCTGTGCGCCTGTCCGCAGCCCTCGCTGTTGTACTTCGCTCTTCACGCCGCAAGGGGGAGCCGGTCTCCAGCTTTGTGCCGGGCGCCTGGGTCTCACAGGCGGGTGGGCCACCGAACGCAGAAGAGCTGTGCAGGTGGAGAGTGGAGAGTGCAGTGGAGGCCTTGGCAGTTCCATGTGTTTCAGTTGTTTGGTCGTTTTTTTCCAAGAAGAAATGAAAAATCAGAACGATCCCTTGGATTTGATCCGGTCTTCAAGGTTGGACATGCGGCCACGTAGGTCTACACGTAGGTCTACATGTAGCGTAAAGGTTATTGGTCCTGGAATCAAGAGGTGTTTTCCTAGCAACGAGCCCTGTGTTTTTCAGGTTCTGGAAGATACTTCCAGACACTTGACATCATTTGACCCTTTGTTTCCCAAAGGATCCACATGACCAGGTTTCTTGGTTTTGCAAGCAAGAGCCTTTGTTTCAACTTGGTTAGTGCCTGATGATCCTCGGCGTTTCAGCGGTTCCATCTGAGCCACGCTGAAAACCTCCCCCCCGCGTAAGCTAAAACTGCGGTCGCGTAAGCTCTGCGTAAGCTTTGGCGTAAGCCAGACATTTCCAGGTTATGTCATATCGATGCTGCGTAAGCAAAGCCTGCAATGGCGTAAGGTGGCGTAAGCAGCGGCGTAAGCAACACCCCCGCGTAAGCTGAAACTGCGGTCGCGTAAGCGCTGCGTAAGTTTTCGCGTAAGGCAGTTCTTACGACATAGGAATCTATCAAGGTTTTCAGCATGGCTCATCTAGTTCCATTTAGTTCCATCCTCGATTCGGATGTCCTACGACTGAAGTGGATTTCAGCATGGCCTTTACGCATCCAACAGCTTCATGTCTTTACGCATATGTTCATGTCATGGCAGCAGTGGCGCAGATGACGAACTCGAAGCCGCCAGGTGGTTTCTCCTGACAGTCGGACGCCCAGGAGCAAGCACGCCATGGGAGGTTGAGCCCGTCGTCTCGTGGTGTTGGACAGTGTCCCGGAAGGGCTTGCTACCCTCTCACAGGAGAACCATCTTCAAGCCATTGCCACTGCCCGGCTGCGTCGCGACGCTTCTGAAAACAGACGGCGACGCGACGCTCAGGTGGTGCCTTTGCTTCTCAGAACTTGAAGTACATGAAGGCGGTACTCCCTGATGATTCCGTTTCGGACATGCGAGAGGGAAGCGGCTGGACACATGGGCAAGGAAGCAGCTGGAAGCATGGGCTGCTGACACCTGAATTCAGCCAGAATCCGAGGTGTTGAACCACCAGTAATAACCTCAGGAGATGTGTCACCACCACCTGTGTTGTAAGTGACTAGCAACAAGATGATACAAGATGCAACAAGGGTACACAGGAAGTCTGAACAGTTTGTTCTGGTCGGGTGATATCAGGGTGACATATGGTGACGTGACATAACCCTGTGTCGGGGTGCTGGTGAGCAGCCAAGGCCCCCAAGGCCGTGCTTGGCACCTCTTCGGTCCAACTCACCACGTCGCCTTGGTCCAGGCGTTGAATGATCCCTACGTCAAAGCTCTGCCGGCAAAGCCCAGATCCGACCAGATCCGACCGATCCGACTCGCCCGGTGACCGCTGGTGACCGGAGACGGACGCTGTGAGATGGACGGTGACGCAGCTGTATGACGACCATCTCCCGCGCCAGCGGTGAAAGGAGAGGAGGGGTGCATGGGGTGGTTTCATGATCAGCGCAGACGGTGAAAGGAGACGATTAAATGATATTCTGTAGTATTAAAGGCATTTACTGTTTGGAGGTCCCAGGCGCAGGAGGTCCCAGGCCCAGCTGGAGGTCCCAGGCCGCCTGGTCATTGACTCATATTGTTTGGAGGTCTTTGAAGCCCAGCTGCTTCACCGATGACCTCCAGCTGAAGTGCATGAATTCATGTTGAGTTTTTTTTTGAGGGCAAGTGAGGATGTTAGGAACCAATTCACTTCTTCTAAGACGTCATGTATCGTCATGTTATATATCTCCTTAACACCCAAGGCATGCCTTACAATAAGAAGAATATAAGAAGTACATAGAAGTACAACCCCATGACACGACCGGGGTTCCGGACCCTTTTGGGCCGAAGAAGACTGCCGAGGGCGGCGCATCGGAGGGAGCTCAACGCCTCACGCATCGACCTGGAGCGCGAGGAGCACCGACTTGACCATCTTGACCTGCTCGGCGATGGAAGAGACATACATGTAAACTATTAAGTTATATTACCTATAATATATAATACACACGTAATCAAGACATATGTATACACCAATCGTTGTTGGACACCTTTTCAGTACCTGGGGAGTTACCTGGGATTACCCATGAATTCCAATGACAATATGTCCATATCAGTCCGAATGTTTTTGGGTCAAGACCACGAAAGATTTTTGCATACAAAGTGAGGATTCTCCGTTGGCAGTTCTGCGGAAGACTTGCCAACCTCGGGGGGGCGGCGTCCATGGCCCGTGGCGAAGCAAATTGGTGTCCCCTGGGCCAAAGGCACTTCCACCGACTTTTGTGGATCCTGAATGTCTGTTGAAGACGCTCTAATGATTTAAGGCGCCAAAGCCGCAAGTAGTCACATATGGTTTCAGATGCTGAAGCAACATTTGTATATCCCACCTTCAAGCATTTGTAAAATCTCGCGGTGAGATCACCCAGCCCCCCCAAATAAAATTCCACTCCTTTCCAAACTCGGTTCCCCAGTGACTCCCCGTTCGATCCGTCCATGTCACCCGCAGTACGTGGACACCATGGCCTCGAAGCTCTTGTGCCAGCGTTCGGGCGCCCTCGCCACGTGCCTCGGTTTCCACCGGAGAGGACCGGAGAGGACCGCCGGAGGGGAGCCGGAGACCAAAACGCAACCGGTATCAGAGAGGTGTGGTGGATGTTTGGGAGGCAAGTCATGAAATGATCACGAATTCTCTACACAAACAAAAAGGTCCATGAAGAAATGTCCTGAAAGCACAGCAAAAAGAAGAAAACCAGAATCCATGTGTGCATGGGGTCACTCCGGTGGTCACTCCATATATATATATATATGGCATGATATATATATATATACTTACATACATTGAGGGGTGGTTTCAGGGTCAATGGAACCTGGCCTGTATATAGATTGATATTCAATTATGGAGTGTTTGGGTTTTGTACTGCGCGCCGTTAGTACACTCGCTGGACCCGGACCCATTGGTTTCCGTGTCTCCTCATGTCCAGCAAAAAAGGACAATGTGACATGTCATGACACATCACACATCAATCTCCAAGCAACTTCAAACAATCACATCACCAGAAGTCCTCGGATTCACCAGAAGTCCTTGCTTGGGATGCCATGCCGTCGCCATCGGTCGCGTCGCCCTTCGCAGCGGATCCGAGGCTGAACTTCCGTGCGGGCGAGAAGCGGCCCGGCGCAGCGAGCTCAGTCGACGGCGAGCATCCGTACAACGACGAGAGACCTGCTTAAGGTGCTTCGTTTTTGTTGGGGGGGACATACATTTTGAAGTTAGGGAATGTTTGTGTTGGGATGCCTCCGTTTTCTGTCCAATTTGACTTCTTGGAGGTTTACTGGGGGGTTCACGGTAGGGGTGACAAGGGGTTCCTAACCCGCCAATGTCGTGGTATGAGATCCAAAAGGTTGGACTAGCGGCATTACGCCTGGCGCTTTGTGTCTCCACAGGTAGAGCTCCGCAGAATTCGGAGCTCAGCACCCCACACGACCCTGAGCATCGAAGAACTTCCGCTACATTCGACTAGGCTGCCATACTGTTCCAATGTTGTCGCGGTTCAGCCGACGGCTCGACTGAGGCGGGGTCTTTGCCGGAGGCCAATGGCAGGCGACCGGATTTCAATGCGAAAAGCAAAGTCTCAAAGCCAACGACTAGGTTGCTGCAGGAGTTTTACCTAAAGGGATGCAGGTGATGAGAGCCAGTTTAAACTGGAATTTTGGTAAGTTTGGAAAAGATGAGAAGAGGACGAAGACGATGAGTTATATATATATATAAGAAGCATCCTCAAACATTGATGTGTCTTAAGCGCATTGGCTTTGTGATGCTCTGAGCATTTCTGACCATGTAGCAACCGGGTATATCCTGCCATTGATCCATGCTCTACACAGCGGGGAATTCTACTTGAGGTTTAAGGATGATGGAGTTAATAGGCCGTGGAAAGCATCTCCAGGTGAACCATTTTGGGCACGGAACAAAGACCCACAGCCCTCATTAACCCTGGACTCAGAGAGCTGTCCATGGTGTGACATGCCCATCAGATCGTTCAGGGTGAATGGCTTAGCCTAGTAACTTGATCTAACTAGCAGGTCTCCAGATTGTGTCCATCAAGGAAAAGGATGGACTCTGCATACCTAGAACTTGCACTGGCTCATTTTTAGCAAAACCTGGGAGTCAGAATCTACCACTGCCAGTTCAGGGTAACATGAGTGATTTGAACTCTCATGGATAGGAGTCAGGATCTTCCCTGCACACTTCAGCTGTCGGTTGGCACTGTCAACATTGTTCGTGTATGACTCCGCGTGGGACGGGAGTTCAACGTCCATCCCCGCAGGTGTCAGTGCTATGGCTTGGTAGGGGTCACCCAGTGGTCAGGGCAACAAGGATGATAGAAGCCAAGGTAGCTAAGGTAGCTAAGAGCAAGCTGAAATAAATACATGTAACATGCATGCCAAAACCCTGCATTCGACTGTACTACACGTACGAATAACATGTGACAAAAGTATGTAAGTGTTAATTTTAAGTCGTTCTCACTCAGTGATTTCTGGTACCGACAGTACGACTTGGCACACCGCCAATGGGTGCACCCATTGGGCGTTTGGCTCCCCGTTGCTGACAGCGCTGAGACACCCTGGATTTTCACATCGGGCTGGTCCCCAACACCACGTAGCTTGACCTCCCAGGTAAGTCATACCGGTCGGTATACTGGTGCCATGACCCACAATCACATGTTTTTCACCAAACGAACATGTCGTTCAGCCAGAGAAGTGGAGGGTGAACCAGGACGAAATAGGTCGAAAAGCAAATACTTGCTTGGGCTGATGAAACAATCACGGTTTTGAGGGCTTGGCCGTATGGGAGAATGGGCCAAATTTGCTGTCAAAGAGTGGAGTTATGATCTGAGTCAAAGCGCACCGCCTTGGTAACGTTGACCATTGACGAACGTACTTGGGGCACCCAAAGGGGAGCCAAGCAATTCTCACTGAGCCATACACAATCTAGCTGAAGCAGAAATCTCGGCATAGCAAGTCAAGCAAGCAGAGACTGGGACTGGAACGAAAGCAACTAGCAGGCAGATGATCGTGGATTCTGTTTTGCTGTGGCAAAGGGTCTCTTTCTGTCGTCTTCCTCGTTTTTTCTCGTCGAGTCGAGCGATATCGACGAGAGACGAGAGACTCGAGGACAATTCCATTTGTGAAAATGACTCGGTCAAAGAGACGGAGCATGAAAAGGTGGCCCCTTGGCGCCGCGGGTACGTCAGAGCACCATGCGGCAAAACGCATGCGGGGGACGCGCTGGGTTTGTCTATTTCTGTGGGGTGTTTCGTTCATTTTGGTGTTTTTGGGAGTGGCTTGTGTGGGGGAAGAAACTCGACTCTGCCGGGACTTAGTGAGATTCCCAATGATTTGTGGTCCTTGGATGACATAGGATAATGCAGCGTATATTGCAGCTTCATCAATCATAATCAGGGATGTAAATTGATTGATAGAGGAATCTTATCAGGAGAGCTGGTCCAGAATATGTGTAGGATTCGCATTGATGCTTATAGCTTTGAATTGTGGAAACACTTCTATGTTCCTGGAAAAGTGTAGTGTGCTTCCAATCCATACTGTGCAGCTACTGGTGCTGGTGACGGTTCAATGGGGGCCAAGCAGCGGTCAAAGGAAAAAAAGCGCTGGTACCAGGAGAACATAGGAGAACATAAAGGGATGCCTTTTTGTCCGTGGGTGTTCAAATGTGAGAAGCTATGCCTTTTCTCATCCTTCAGTCCTACGGACCAACCGGACCTCAGTTCCGGAAGGTCTGCAGTCCTACGACTATACGTCCCGTTTGTCGTCCAGAGTTCCTCCATTCCGAATTGGCAGTGCACCGGACCGGTGTTGGAGTATGTGACAGACGCATGGTACCCATGCCCTACGAGGGCCAGGGCCCTGCCCTCATTTTGGAGCTGGTCACACCAAAAAAACACTCCTCAGGGTCGGACTCCCAGGTGGTTCAAGGACCAGGGTAACACCTGGGTCAGACTGGACTTGTAGCAATGTGGAACACCGGTTCTGAGAACATACAAAACGTCACCGTCGTCGCAGTCGTAGGTCGTGCCTTCTCCACTGAGGTCATGGTTCCCTACTACGCTTCGGCCGGGAATTTGGCGGAGGACGGTCCGTCGGGAATGACGCGCAAGAAGAAAAGAACTAGGGTGCGCGCGGGGGTTCGTTTTGGGGGTTTGCATAGTCCCATGCTGTTTCCAGTACACAGGCGGTGGGGTTCTCATACGTATAGGCCAGTGTAGACGGAGTCGACCTTTGAGATCGACAAAGCCGACATCATGATTGGTATGTGAACATATCAACAACTCCGATGAGAATAGCCGACATCAAAGTCGACATGGTTAACATGATTCCTTGTTCCGGAGAGAAGTCCAGGTAGGGGAGGAGTAGATGACCCCAGAGCTAACCACCAGCTCCAAAATTGGCGATGTGCAGTCCATCCACTGATCTATATGCTGAACGCAGCAGTTGTCCAAAGGCCCCTTTCAAGCACGTAGCCTTGATAAAGGCCCTTTCAAGCACGAAGCCTTTAGCCTTGTTTTCAGTGTGTTGGGGGTAGTGTGTACTCCTGTTGTCTTTCTCACATAAATAAGGCCTCCTTTGCTGTTGGTGGAGTTGAAAATTGTGCATGTTTTGAGAGGATTCATTTGTTTAATCTCATTGAGGATCACATCCTAGGGAGGTCTTCCCATTTGCCACAGGACACCAGCCGCAGCGCTTCCAGCGATCTTGGCGTGCTTGGAAAACAAATGAATGGGCGACTGGGGAGTTGTCCTTCTACTGGTAATATACTTGAGGGCACTCCATGGAAAAGAAGCCTGTAGATTGGAGATGATGCGTAGAAACCGATGCTTGGAGGGCAGCGAACTCGTGGTTTTTTGAAGCCAGTGAACAACAAATCACCATCAGGGTCTTGTGACCATCGAAGTGTCATCGGGTTGATGATCGCCAGGCACTGGGCGGCCGAGCATGTCCCCTGCGTCGCAGGCGCGGACATCACGGAAGATGCGACTGCATGTCGCGAGCAAAACCCAAGGAATGGGGAGATGTCCGCAGTGTCTTGTGTTTTGTGATATTTTGTGTTGGGAGAAGTTGGATTCATCCTGTGCTGCTTGATAGAAGGGATCTCATAACACCACTTCGGAACCTTCCGAGCTGGCAGTGGGTCAGTCTACCTCCATTCGGATCCTTTGAACTTTGGGACTCGGACGTCGGACCACGGAGCTGGAGCTCACCGAGCGTGCCCGGCCGGTCCCTTCTCAGGATTTGACGGCCAGAGAGGACCGGGGGTCAGGCCAGAGGTTCGGATGCGCTCCTGGGGAAATGAACGGCAAGGCATGTAATGCCTGTTGACTGATGGTTGATGACATGAGAGGATCCTTTGCGCTTACGGAATGCTCGCGATCCGCTCGCTCCAACGTGCTTATAAACCATCAGTTTGGGATCTTTGCACATCTACTAGTTGAGGTTCATGTGAAGGTTGGCTCCACATGTTGTATAAATCCAGAGGGTTTCACACATTGGGCGTGGTCAAATGTGATGGCAGGCTGTGTTTTTCAGGCCCAGGAAGATCATGAACTGAATGCTGCGCAAGGCATTTGGAATAAACTGGTTGGAGATGGTGTCTTTCAACTTTGGTTAAGTGATGCTGCACTATGCAGACTATGCATTTGGGTAAGCAGGCCTTCTTCCTCCAAATTTGAACATGTCTACTGTGTAATGTATTGGCATTATATAAAAAAACGATAGATCTCTAAGTCTCTAAACCAAAACATACCAAAACATTTTATAGTGAGAATATCCTTTACACACATATCATAAATCCTGTGTGTTTACAGAATGAACATCCACAGACCCATAGGACAATCAAGGAGTATAGTATGTATAATTTTGTTTTGCAACCGTCAGGTGGAACATATTATGCATTAAGTTAATTCATGACATTCATTGCGTAACTGAACATCCAAGCATCTAAAAGGTTTGGAATTTGACCAGTTTAGTAATCTATAGAATTCAGCTGGGGGTTGGAACTGGTTTTCTGAGATCTACGGGGTTCAAAGTAAGTTTCTGCCCATATGAACCACTAGTTGTTCCGTTGGTAAGAAGTGATTACAGAGGATTGGAGATCTCCCGTGTGTCTGAGGTGGTGTCCATCATCAGTATTGGCTAACAAAGATGTTCATTGCGGCAAGCAGCGATACTGAAAATAATGAGTCTTTGGGAAGATGCTGAGTTAAGAGCTTGGCTTGGTAAGGTAGAAGATCGATTGCCATAGAAATTGGAATCAGGCATCTCCATGCATCTCCTCATTCCATCATCATGCACCGCCCTGTTCACCAGGCTCGGAGTCGCAGCACGGACACCCGGGAAACCGCTGCGTGGGTTCGGTTCACCCGTTTCGGTACGCGATCGGAGCGTCCCGCGGAACCGGGGACGGACCCCGAAGCGGGGTACAGGCTGTTTGACACTGGAACTTACAAAAACAGAGGAGAACCTTTAGTAGGGTGAAGGATGATTTTGCCTGTTTGCTGTTATTGTTGTGCTTGCATGTCTTCTTGCAACTTCTTAATCTACAGGATGTCCATTCTTGAGTATTAAACGGGGAGAACCAAACGGTTTGGCGAAGATCAGGACTGAAATGGACTCAACATATATCAGAATCATGTCAACACGCGCTATGCATGGATTTGAAGATATGGTTGGACCCTCCAAAGCCACCTGAAATACCACGAATTGCCTTCCAGACACCTTCTCACACCATGTGGCCACAAAAGGATATTCTATGAATCTACCAGGGCCTCCAGGGCCTCCGTTTCGAAATTCATTCATGGACACGTCAAAAACATTCTTAACCTCTAAGGGGCCACCCCGTTTCGACGGCTCTCAAAGTGACCTCTTTGGAGTCTTTGTTTCTGACCTAAGTCCAGGTCTGTTTGTGACCTCATCCTGTGATCTCAAAAGGTCACTTTGAGGTGCTGGTATACCTCCTCTACCGAAAGGGGTGCTTCTTCAACAAGAGGTCCATGTAGACATATGTAGAACACCTCTTCCAGTCATATGTATTTGTGTTTGTTTGTCTTGGCTCACCACGATCTCCATGGCACCCTCCCAGGTCAATGGGCTGGCTCAAGACCATGAGCGTCTTGAATGCGATGGGGAAGACGGATGTCTGGTATGTCTCAATGGTTTTAACCCTCCGATTCAACAAACAACAGCCATGGTTTTAATATGTTTTAGATTGCAACACCAGGTCAATCTTTTCCCTTTAATGATCCTTGAAGGCCAGGGACAAGAAGCGAAGGATGCCGAAGATCATCGGTGCTACATCCTATTCCGTCCTTGAATGATATTTAAAGAGGTACTGCAGTGGGGACTGAGGATTGGCTTCTATTTCTAGCTGGCAGCTAGGTGTTCTTGGAGACAAAGCGCGCTTTGTCTCCAAAGATGCCTCCATGTCTGGTCCAGTCCCAGACCAGGATGTCCAAATCAGATCCAGCTTGCAATGGCAGGACCCAATGGTGTTGAGTTTCCTGGGTCTTTTTGACCCAGTACGCCACTTCAGCACTGCCGAACTCGCCGCCGATGATCTCTCCGACCTCTTCAAGGTCCCAATCAGATTTGTATACTGTTTGGAGCTTCGAAGCCACCAAGCCGCTTGCTCCGTGGTTTCTTTACCTTTGCTCAGGATTCAAAGACCTTTCCCTACCAGGGCCCCACCCCAAAACATCCCAAAACATCCCAAAACCAATCGACCTCCGCCCACACCGGTCACGACCAAACCGTGCTTTTGGCCGTCCAAACTTCAGGCGACCAGATTCCGGCCCTGTTCGGGGGGGCCCATAGGGACGAGCAGGGTGTCGAACCGGGTGCGTGGTGAATCCCGCGGAGTGAAGATTGCTTCCCACCATCGAAGCACAGAGTAGGGGTGTTTTGGCCCACAACTGAGCTGAACAGCTGGTCCAGTCTAGTCTACTTGGCACAGTTCACCATCGTAGTCTACTTGGCACAGTCTGTGTTTGTGAAGTGCTTGGTCTTGTTGAATGTTGGAATGTGTCATAGGCACCTCGAGGCTTTGACGAGTTGGCTGCCATAGATTCCTATGAACCTTTGCTCCGGAATTATGCACCCAGAAGTGACCGTTTTGAAGCTCTTCAATTCTAATCAATGTTTGGTTCAAATTGTGTACTCTTCTGCATTTCCTTGGATTTCATTCTGCCATGTATTTAGGCAATTTTTAGTCACCGGCTTCCATGTATAAGAGCGGAAGTGTACCTTGAAACTTAATGTCTCGGCCATCGAACACTCTTCCTTCCAACTTTCCAACTGTTCTCCAGAGGGGAGTTCTCTGGCCGTTGCTGACCAGAGTCTAGGCCGGACGTCTTGTCCGTCATGGTTGGCGCTGAGTCGGGGGGGCCCCAGCTTGTTTAGTGACCGTGATCAGAGCCAAATCCTCATGGTCTTCCAGCCTTTGTTGATGTCCATGTTCTGTCTTTGGGGTGTGTACATACACTTTCATCGACTGTGATTTACATGGAAGTAGAACATGCCCTGACCAAACAGCTTCACCCAAACCTGCCACTGCCTTCGGACCTAAGGGCCTTGACCAGCGCGCGTGCCAATCAGCCTCCGGATCCGCAGCGGCAGATCCCGTTGTCCGAATTGATTGCACCTCGGCCAGTGATGCAGCATGAGGCTTCAGGGGTGTCCAACAAAACCAGCCCAGAAACACAAGGAGAGGAAGGAAAACATAGGAAAACATGTAGGGGTGTGGATTTCCCCTATGAAACGTGGACCCGGGATTGAGGCCGTTCAGAACCCATGGAGCGTGATTCAAGAATGTGCTTGGCTGTTTGGAGAAAACCCTGGGGGGGTCTGGGGGATCACTCTGGAATTCACATACAGCCCCGAGAGTGGTCATTCTATTCACCCGGGGAGCGAAATAAAGGCATCAAACCATAGAATCACAGCCCGCGTGGTTGCAATCTTGATCTCACACAGCATGCTATCCCAAAGTGGACCAGTATAGAATCATAGACCCCAATAACATATAGCAGGTCCTTTGGTTTCAGATGGTTTTCAACCACTGGAAACTGATAGGGGCCAACCTAAAATACTTTAGGCATTGGGACACCAAGAAGTTTTGTCCGCCCCCCATATAACACTCCTGTGGAGTGAAGGCACGAGGGCTTGAAAACCACCCCTCAAAGAAGCAAGAGTTGGATGGATCACGGATGGATCACCTCTTGTCCTGCCATAAGGAATATGTTCAATTATGTTATTTGCAGAGGAGCAAAAATAATCCCCCGATATTCCAGCAGCAAAAGTCGAGAATGACCAAGCCTGTGGGCGGCCAGAACCAAATGCAGCCAAGGATGGAATGGAGACTCAGCTCTAGCGAGCTGCAGACACGTGGCAAGCAACGGGAATGAGTTGTTGGGGCTTGCCATTATTGCCATGATTGGTCACCACCTAATTACAAGCGTTTAATTATGAGTGGGCAGTTGGTTTTTGGTTCAGTTTTTCATACAAGTATATAGGTATATGTTAGATTTGTTAGTATAGAAGTATTCTTCAACCTCTCTCTGAAGCTTTTCTGCCTACCAGACACAGCATTCCAGACAAAACTAGGCAGACAAACCTGCCCGGTGCATTGCTTCCGAGTGGAAACCCAGCTGGTCCTGACTGGTTGGACTGGTCGACACACCAAGCAGCGGTCGACCTGGTCTCGAGCAGCGTGCCGTTGCACAAAAGCCTTGGAGCCGACAAGGGGGTGTTCCTTCCAGGGCTGGTGTTTAAGGTCCGCGGTGACTTTTGAAGACAAAGCTATCATTGTTTGAATAGATGCCCAGCTGTTTGATGGGTATGAATTGGATTCATTCCTCACACAGATGTGCTGGAGCCCCAGAATTGAATGGATCTAATGGAGCCCCATGTATGTGTATCATGGGGCATCATGCGGTAAATGAAGAAAAGGGGTGCGCAGTTTCTGGGGTTCGCGTGACTGTTTATGTGGGTTTGCACTTGTGAGGTTCTCCAGGAATACTTTTGAGGCTTTTTAGGAGTTGCCTCCTTTTATCCCTTCGTCATGTGTGTGGATAGCTTTGCTCTACAAGCCAGCGCAAGCAGTTGTTTCATGTTGTTTCAAAAAGAAACGAGGACTTCACAGGCCGTTTGGCCAGACCGTCATGTCCGACAGCATGATGTGGTCATTGGTTTGTTTCTTTTTGGAACTGCAATTGAGATGGATCCATGCTGGTCCCTTCTGGTCCCTCTGCCCTTCGCCGTGGCCAAGGGCTGGAAGATGAACCGCTTGGCCAAAAAACATACATGAGCTCAATGAGCACCACCATAAATTTTGAAGTGAAATACAAGAAATACAAGTGCAAGAAGTACACGTGTACATTCAGCCACCTGAGAGATAAATGCATCGTAGTGCAAGGGCAACAGCTGAGGGCCATCACTTCCGCCGGACGATGGAATGCTGAAGAGCCAAGCGAGATGGGATCAAGCAGAGTTGCCCGGACAAATCTTGACAAGCACATGAACTACAAAAGTCTGCCAAAAGAATGCAGGCCACCCATATGCTATACTGGAGCCTATAGATCCTCCAATCGATTGACTGCCACTTATGATGATTCAAGTGTGCTTTAATATGTGCCTGGCTACTGTGGCAGCAACAGAACACGAACCACCGGTAGTATGTCTTGGCCCAATCTGACTAATTCCAGCTTGGTGAACACATGTCTATGAACCCCAAAAAGGATCTTCAATCCTATCTCCCAATCAATGGCACATGTTGGAGTCTGCCCGAATCCACTCACCCGGTTGAAGTTTGATTTGCTGATTCAGAAGCAATAAAGTTTGTTGCGAATCACATCCAGTTTGTTATCCACCTATCAGGTGAGGGTCTCAAGTTTTTATGTCATACCACGCTTGATGCAGAACAAGTGGCCGGACAGCGTGTCAAATGCGCATGTGCGCATTTGTCAGAATAGTCTGTCAGCACAATGTGTCCTGCATTCTTCAAATCGACACTTCGGTGGGGAGCACGCAAGGTAATATGGTTTTCGTGTGGTGGGGCAGAATCCAAGCACATTGTCGGGCTGGTCCAATGAATTTGACCTTGCCTATCGAAGATGCCTTTTCTGGCTCGTGCAGATGCATACCCAGTGATAGTGTGCCTTGTGGAAACCAAACTCTTTCCCAGAGGGGCCAACCAAGAAGAACCTCAAAGTCAGCATCACGCCGAAATATTCGAAACAACTTCCTGTGTTTTCCACAGCTGCTTCCTTGTCGATCCTCAAGTATGATCCGTTCCGTCAGCCTTTTGGATGAGGTGGAGAGGATTGGTTGTCCAAAGGGAAATGGAATTAGTGGATGCAGTGAAGTTTTGAGGCCCAGACAGTCTTGCTTTTGCCTATTTGATGGAGGATGTCCCTCATTTTCTTCAAAGTACTTCGCTGACAAATCAAGAGAAGTGGGGTGGTATATTAATATGTTTAATATATTTTATATCACCACTTACTTGTACCAGGTCATGGCAGAAACATGTCAACTCTCCAGAGGCTGATCAGCGCCTAGGATGCACGTGCCAGAAAGCGCTTGGTCTCACACCTTACCCCTATGTGGCGTCCAAGTGTCGATCTGAGAGGAACTAAAAGACAACAATATATGGAGAGATTCTATATCAACCCATGGGAGGAAGTCCGTTTGAATCAGGAGCGCAAGAGCTGGGATGTCCTTGTTACAAGAGTTTTGTGATGTCTTACTGACTTATGTTTGTTCGGGATAGTGCTGGCATGATGAAAACCCAAGGTGATTTTGTGACCGCTTTTGTGGCAATGGAACTATCCATTGCATCAACATTGGATTTATTGGATTGAGTATCACTAGTGTATCTTACTTAGATCTCATATAAGCAGGTCTTGCCACTCAACTTTAACCGACTTCCCACACGGTTCATCTCCCGTCTCCTGATTTGCATCAGTGGGAAACTGGGAGACAATCGACCGTTCATTCCAGCTGAATCAGTAACACCACCATGTGGTATTCGTCGTGAATGAAGCAAGGGCTCTTGTTCTCATATATGTTTAATCAAATTTGATGTCTCATAGAATAGACTCATAGATGTTTGTCCCAGTGGGACAAATCTTCCTCGACTTGTCCCATTTGTTTGGACTGCCCTTTATGGGTCGTTGACCGCAAGAACATGCGGGCGCCCGTTCGTCAACTCATGGGGGAGCAAGGCGGAACAAACCAAAAGCTGCGGTGCGCGGCGTTCTGAGTATGTTTGTTGGAGGGAGTACAGGTTTCTTGGCAATTTGTTCTAGTAGTATGATGAATGATGAACTGAGTTTTTGTCCTGTCAAAGTCAAGGCTAGTTTCAATAGCCATAGGCATAGGACATAGTGCACTTACCCGCAGAAAAGATGAAAGGAACATACTCTTCCCGGGGTCCATTGTCAGGGTGCATTGGTGGATTCGCAAGGGTTTTACATCTCCCTTACACACGTGGACTACATGTATAATATTGTTTGCCTGGAGGACATGGATACCAAAGTGATGTGGTTGGCAGTCAACTCCCAGAATCTAAAACTGCAGTGACCAATTCCTTCCTGACCGGTCCATGGATTGGTTGGATTGGCTCCGAAAAAGCTCACCCAACCAGTAGGGCACAGGGACAGGACCTCACCTGTAGTGATCACCTGGTTTTTATCAGCTGCTTTGATATCAAGGCCGAGAAGAATCACAACTACAAGAAGCGCAGAGTCGTTGATTCACTCGTGTCGTTCACCATCGTTCACTCATAAGCAATTATGGTTGCTAGATGTTGCTAGATTTGAGAACGGGGATGACACAAAGATTACAAGACTCTGAAGAATATCTCCCCCTCGCATATATATATATATAACTATATATATACTATATATATATATACGTTAATATTGTTTTATAGCGACCCCCAAGGTGGAAAAGTGAATCACATCCCTTCCAACCGGCCTCCGTGAAAACGGAGGTCTTCGGCGTTCGACCCGCAGCGCCGCTGCTGGAAGGACCTCAACGTTTGGCTCATCGAAATCAACTCTTCGCCCGGGCACAGAGGGTGCAGAACTTTCGTTGGTTCCGTTCGTGCATGGCGTTTTCGCATGGTGGACCCGGTGTTGAAAGGGGGTGGATTGGTGCGACCACGAGTCGGTCATGTTGTAGCCTCGGGACAAAGAAGAGGTTCTGAGCACATTTGCTTGGTGTTGCTTGGTGAAGTGTGGTTGTGGAATGGACATCTGCGGAAAGCAACTGAAAGAATCTGAAAGACAAATGAGGTACTCGTGTCACTTCAGTTTGGATACCCTTGAGACACCACCAAAACAAGTGTTCGAGCCTTCCGATGCGACAATAAAACCCTTAAACACATTTGAAGTGTCCGCATCTCGCATAGCCAAAAAGTGTCCCAGCGCTATCTTGTGCTTGTCATTGGAAGCCGGTCCCTTCATTTTATCACGAAAGGTAGCGGTTACGCTACCTGAGTTTTCCTTTTGCTTTAGCAAAAATGTATTAACCCAGAGCTGCAGCCTATCTCTCGGAGAAATGGTCCCCGACATCTTCGTTTGCTGGCCGGGGGGGGGGGGCCCCCCCCCCCCTTTCAACTCCACCCTAGCGCGCCTCAGGGTCAACCGTTCGAAAACACTGTAAATATCAGTGTTTTCAGCTCTTCCAGTCCTCAGCAGTGACAAAAAATCATGGAATTTACAGCGTTTTTTGTGGCTGTCCGGCAAAAAACACCGCAAAAACCGATGGTTTTTGATGCGTCTCGGTTAGACAAATGACCGAAAAAAGACCAAAAACCAGGAAAGATTTTGTCAGAAAGGGTTTTTGAGGCTTTTGGAGGCTTCAAAATTGCACAAAACTATGGTATTTACAGGGTTTTGTGCACCTTCCCGGCAGAAAACGCCGGTATTTACATGGTTTTCTGCGCTTTTCCAGCGCTCAACCGTGGTGCGCCTTTGGATCGACGGCTACAAAATACCGTAAATACCAGTGTTTTCAGCTCCTTCTGTCTTCAAGCGTGGCCTTAGACCTTGCCGCGGCTGTGGATCGACGGCAACGAAACCTCGTAAATACCAGTGTTTTTGAGCACGTCCTGTTTGCAAGCATGGCCTGCGGCCACGCAATTTACAGGGTCGCCGCACGTCACTATGTAAATCCGAAGTTGCACTTGAGAAATATGTGACTCCTTTTGAAGGCACGTCAACCTGTATTGAAACCGCTAGACCGCTACAGCTTCTGGAGGTTTTGTCAAGCGTTTGTGCATTAGTCTTTCTTTCATCACGCTCACTCACTTCTCTTCAAACAAGTGGGGGGCCTCTCACCTCCTCCCGGATTACGCCTGATTCCCTGCTACCTTTCGTTCACCCCCCTCCTCTCTCAAGTTTAAAAAAAAAACATGACGATCAAGACATCTGACAGATACATAATATGCCTCTAAGAAATCTTCATGTTATAAACATGTGAATTTGCATTTTATAGTGGTGGCATCCTTTTCCAAGCATTCTATAAACAGTTTTTTAGTAAAATTGAAAACCGCAGGCCCAGCAGATTCTCAAGGGGATCTGAAAGATATTAACATGTCTGTAAGATCCTATAAAAGTATGGATGTTTGTAAAAATTCAGTTTATTGCTTTGCAATTTGCCTTGATTCAGAGTTTTGGAACCAGTTAGCAAACATGAGCCAATCCGAAATCCTGCTTAAAAGAGATGATGAGATCGATTCTCAACACACAGATGGATAAAGATCGATAATCACTCACCTCTCCCCTTTTCAGCAGTGGAGAGATTTGTTGGGCGCAGCATCTTCTTTTTTTGCCGTTGTTCTTTGAGCCCGCTGCCTCCTTGGCAAAAGCCATGGTGGCGACTTCAAGTATATGGCCTTCTCATAGATGTTTGGACCATTTTAGAGCCCCTATTTTGTTGTGGCTTGAGGCGTGGACCTTCCGGTTGCACAACGAACGGGGTCCAACGAACACTGGAAACAAAGACAGTAGGAAAAACACACTCATCCGATTGGAAGGTGATCAAAGACGACGCTAGATCAGAGCAAGAAGACGAGTCCTAAAAGGTTTAATCATGAAGAAAAGCACACTCTGGCAGCCAGATTCAGCACCGCAGCAACAACATTGTCATCAGAGCAATAGCATAAAACGTTAGCATTTACAAAAAGTATACTTCTTTTGCCCCCCCGGAAGAAGGGGAGGACCACCCCCACAAAAGCAGGTGAAACTCACACTCCGCCGAGGCCGGACCTCTCTTATTCGACCTCCACCACTAAAGAGCTGGTGAAATCCATGATCGAGGCGAGGTGCTCCGTCCGTGTCCGGGACCGTCCGTCCTTGCCGGTGCGCGTCAAAAAGCAGACCGGAGGCTTCGGCCTGCGCCGGTGGGTGTGGCAAGAAAGATTCTTCTATAAGGTTGTTGTTTTGGTGTGTGTTTTTTTTTCATGTGTTTGTTGGTATCTTTAAATCATGATTAACACACACAAATAGAGCGCAAATCAGGGGGGCAAGCATCAGCAAACACTTTTTGGGATGTTGGATAGAATGGCGGAAATGACCAACAATGACACTTCCAAAAAAAAGAACAATAGGACGACACAGCGCAAGGTTTGAACATTTTTTGTTGCACTACTGAAGGTCCAAAGTGGCAGGCAAACCCACGAAACAGCAGTTCTTGGCAGAAAATGACTAAAAACTACATCAAGCATCATCAAGCAAGAGACATTGAGTTTCACAAAACGACCATACATGTTACATAATGTTACTTGCCATGTGCTCCCATGGTTTCGGTGATCTCTGAAAGACTCTACAAGCCGGCAGGACATGATGGCCGTGGTGGTGGACGTGGAGAAATTTGGTTCAAGGCTCATGTCTTTCAACCGAACAACTATTGCTCTCACGTGAGTGGTTTCAGAGGCCAACCAGTCCGGCCGATCTCTTCTATCTCCGACTTCGAAGAAAGACGCTTCGAAGATGGATTCCCACTAAAAAAACATGGAGATGCAAATCAGTTGCATCTACAAGGTTTTATATATGACCTTATGACTTTATAGCTATACCGACATCTACCCACCTCATGGATTTTCCAGATCCAAACGTGCAGCCGTTGGTCTAGACCGGGTCGAGGCTGGAACGCCCGAAGCGCAAGTGGGGCAGCTGGTCTGGAGACCCCAGTGTGGCACCAGAGGGACATGGGTGGACCAGCGGTGGTCTCCACTTTCACATGAGACTTTAAGGTTTAGCAGAGTGGTATGGCGATGGCCAGTGGTACTGAGTGGTTTGGCCGTGCTTGCCTGGGCCCGCCTGCTGAATTTTGGGCAGATGAGTGGGATCTGGGGCAGAGTCCAGGCCCGAGGTGTACCTGTCCCTTCAAAGAGATTTAGAGTCTTCCTTCGATGTTTTGTTTGAACAGTTTGCCTATTCAAGTGCAGACACAGATCTTTGGAGCCAGAGATCCTTGGAGATGAACAGATCATGGGTATCCCATCATCCAAAATCAGTGGTGGACCTTCAAGAAATTGTATCGGATTTCTTGGACAGCACCAAGAAATCCCTGGCTTGAGATTGATCAGTTCCAAGGTTTTCCAGTCTGGGGGGCCTGGCACTTCACAGTCTTGTCCTGCTGCGATACTTTTCTGGTGGATATATAAACCGCAGCTGACATGTACTCCGTAAATGCGTGTGAATGTCTTCGACCTTGCCGAGTTTTACTTCCTCAGAAACAATGAACTTGGACGACTACGGTAGAAGCAATTGCTAAGAAGAGAAACACGGATCAGGCGAACCGCTCCTGGAATATAGATCTCCGAACCATGCTGCTCATCGAATCTGAGCACATCCCAAGGTCCTGACCAGTTCCCTCCTTCTACTTAGGGTGTTTGAATTTGCTCCTTCTACTCCAGGAGGGTGGGGTGTGCGACACACACACACACACACCGATCCTTCGATCGAGACGACGACAGTCGCTCAGTCGCCCAGTCGCTTGAAATCCGGGCGCTTCCAGCTATTGGATCCGGCCCGGAAGCTTGGCCTGGAGTGGCCCGGAAGGGTCCTATGGATCTTCAATGGAAACGCGACTCACGAAGCATGGTACTCAGAACCTCCACAACATCTTAGATGTGTTTTGCACCCTCAGATGTCATGTATGATGTAACTATGAATGGTTGGTTGATGTTGTTGGCACACTTGTGTATACCGGGATTTGCAGGCAAACTATTGCGAGCAAACCTGGCTAAAACAACCTCGGCCCGTCATCTACAACATCCTCAGAAGAAAAAGGTCGAAACTTCCCCTCGCAGCATCATTTCAGTGGATGCTTCATGTCTGGAGGATGTGGAGAAGTCTGGGCAAGTTCTCACAACCTTCTCTTGGGACCAACGGTTTTTTTGGTGGGTCAAGTATAATGACTTTGCTTTGGTTTGTGTTTGTTCCAAGCATCATTGATATTTGCTGCAAAAAAAACATAGACAGGCTCCCTGAATTGATGGGTTGCCACGGTTGCCCCTGTATGTGACCCTTGAACTTTACATGTGATACGTCAACGCTGTTTTGGGCAGCGAGACAACACATTCCTGAAGCCCAAATATGAAACTGCAGGAAATTGCTGCTACCGAGCTGGTTGATAACTTTTGTTGGTTTTGGTTGTGTTAGGAGACTCCTGAAACTTGCGACCAATTGCCCCTGCAATATCAATGGGCTTCATGAGAAAGGGCTCTTGAAGAGAATGACTCGACCTCTTTGTTATGGTACGTACTAACATGTAATTACTGACATACCATCATGGCTAAGAATACTGGTATTGTCTACTGCAAAACAAAGAAATTCGCTCTTCTTGGTCCCGAATCTCCATGGCGCTTCGTTTGCACGTGTGCCTCCCCAGTGGCCTCTCCTGCGAGCTGGGGCCGTTTCCGCCCGACAGCGCCGTGGCCGAGCTGCGATCGGGTGCGGAGAAAGCTTTGGGGCGACCAGTGAGGCTGATGGGGTGGGCCAGGCTTCGAAGCAACAGTGGCATGGGCATGGAGTGCCCAAATCGGAGACATTTGAAGCAATGTATGGGTGCATGTGTTTCCAGGTGTTCTGCGCTCTGATTACTGAGTATAATAGGCTTTGGGAGCATCAATCAAATGAATATGGCCATGCGACAAACGTTGCATGTTTATCCATGAGCAGAATGCATAGCTCCTCCAGTAAAGCCTGGCCCAGAGGAGAGATGTTTTTGTTTTTTGATGTTTCAGAGCTCAGTGCTCCACAACTAGCTAGCTTATACAACCATTCAAGTGGTGGCAGCAGCGGGGAATTTGAGGTGTTTCCACTCATACCGAGGTCATCCGAGGTCCCAAAAGACATACACCCTAGTGCAAAATCCTTAGTGAAACAATATACTGCATGGTTGTTCGGGATTCAGGCTTTGAAACTCAAGCTCCGTGCTTTCCGCTTCCGCGTTTTGGGTCCCAGGTCGGGGTAACTTCACCGACCACCGACCAACGGGCTCTCGCCTATGGCCATAAGTAGACCTTCCAGGCTCATAGAGAGCCCACCTTCCAGGCTCAAATCAAGTCCGACTGCTCACCGGCCACCAGGCTCATTGGCCCCGATGGCCTCCTTGAGGAGCACCTGTCGCTGCAGAGCGCCAAGCTCCATGACCACGACACTGTGGGTGCCATCGCCGACTGGCCGAAGATGGCGTCCACCTCACGGGCCTTCGTCCTGTGGTGGGGAGGCCGCCGGCATGCGGCCGGCTTGCTGCGGCCTGAAGACACCAAGACACCAAAGGGAGTGCATGGTTTTTTACTGTACATGTTTACCAACAGAGATTGAATTGATTGAAATGTCATCCTGTTCAGAATTGTGTAGGGAATGTATGGTTTGATGGGAGTTCCCCTGCGCCCTGCAAAGCTGAAGCTTGGGAGACGATGTGTTCATTTGCAAAGTAGTGGGTTTTGGATGGTTTTGGGGTCCTGATAGTTTGCAGACATCGAAACGTTGTACGAGGGGTGTGTTTCAGTGAAGGGCGGCGGCTAATCGATCAGTCGGAATGCCATCTCCAGGCACCAGGTCGGCCGCAAGCCAGGCCATTCAGCGAGAAGCAATCATTTTTGCCCTTTAAATAGGCTGGAAGGTCTCGCACATCTCCCACAAGGGCCTGATGTGGCAACGGAAGTGCCAGGTTATGCTATATAGACAACCATCTGGAGAGCACCAAGCGAACGGACCATATATGACCCATATTCTGCATGTCTTTGCCAGGCACACGGCACAGGCCAACTGACCAAATGGTCTCTCATTCGTTTCACCTGGAAGCTTCACTTCCTCAGGTCGTGAATCGTCGTGGGGCTCCGGACTCCTCTCGGCTCCAACGTCCTTGGTTCGGCGCCTCGACCCCGGCCGAGCTTCCGAGCTTCCGAGAGGTGGCGTGGTCACCTGGGGCCCTGCTCGCTACGGGGGCGACTGCAGCAAGGTGACTCTCCGGAGGGTTCGGACCCATGGTCTTTGGAGAGGTGTAAACCAAGTGATGGACAGTCTGTGAGTCAGTGACGGGCAGTATGTGTTTGCCCTAAGAATCAAGGACCCTCAAAGGTGAAGGTTTTGAGGGTCCAAACCCCTGCTATGCAGGGTCAAAACCCTCCATAGGAGGGTCCAATTGATTTTTAGGGTGTGTGTTTCTTTTTTTTTCCGGAAGCCGGAAGAAACTGGCTTGAAGATGGCTTTTGTGACTGTCCAATTTGGGAAGGAACGGGATAAACTACTTCCTAGCTTGTGTCATCAAACCCTCAAGGGTGACACCGCAACCTGGCACAGTTCAGTTGATGAACAACCCCCCTTCACCAAGTGGACACTGAGCATCCAATCCAAATATATCCATGATATATCCACATGGCTTGTATCAAATGAGTGCAAATCTACTTGTATTCCAGTGAAATTCTGGAGTTGTTGATGAACAACCCATAAGGCAGTTCCATCCTGCTCCAGAGCTTCAGAGAAAATATCAGCCCTAATCCCAAATCCAAATCCAGCTTCCGTCAGACGAAGCCTCCACAACAGAAGCCTCCACCTCGCTGAACAACACACACTCCGTTCGTAGCGTCCTCTGGTTCCGTTCGTAGGAGCGGCCAGGAGCCCCGTGATCATAGCGTCCGATCGCTCCGTTCGTTGCGATGCCAGCAGCCCCGAACGTAGCGTTAACAATTTTAAAGTCCTTTGCCTCTCCCGCCGAACTCACAGCGACCGAACACTCCAGTGAGGTTCAAGCGCTGCTGGAGACCACGCAGATCCAACACGTGCAGAGCTCCGATCGCGCCTTTGCCGCGATCTTGGCGGACGGCACCGTGTGCTGCTGGGGCGATGGCAACTTTGGGGGTGACAGCTGTAGCGTCCAGGAGCAGCTGGTGAATGTGAAGCAGATTAAGGTACGGGGCTGCCGGGTGTGGTTCAGGATGAAGTGACAGGGTAGTTATATAGGATGCAAAGAGCAGGTAGGTTGACAAGGCATTGGCGCCATGGACATGTGACATGAATGACAAACTGCAGAATCTGCACGATGACTGAAATACAAGCTCACTGCCTCACTGCTCACAGTCTCACTGCCTCAAGGTCAGCACTTGATCAGAACCAAACCGATTGTTCACAGCACTTTCTCAGGGCACATCGCCCACTTCCGGACCGAAGGCTGAACGCCGGGAACGAAGGTTCCAAACCAGTTGAGATCTGTTGGGTTCCATCGAAGGCCTGCAACACTTGCTTCGGCAGCTCCTTTGCGGCAGTGACCTGTGATGCTTGGTTTTGCGTGCGGTTTCTTTTCCACAGGTCAATCCTTTAGCTCATCTGGACATGAAAATAACACGTCAAGTTGCTGAAAACTGGTGAATCCCAATTTCACCTTCTAGAGTGCCCTTCTTCCCACCATCAACATGTTCATTTTGGGGGGGAGTGGAATCCACGCCAAATGCCATCAGACGCATCCTTCCGATCCAGCCAATGTGCATCCAGGATGGGGCTGTGGTGACCTGGGGCCATGAGCGCGCCGGCTTGGGCGACCCGAACTACGGCATCGAGCGGCCCAAGTTGCTGGAGCCGGTGGAGGTGAGGAGTCGTCCGAGCACGGGGGCCGTTCAAAGGGCTGTTTGGAGGGGGATCTTGTTGAGGTGTTGGAAGGGTTGGAAGCTGCATTCCTTTGAACATTTGAGTTGCTCACGATGTGAGATTGGGAGAAGTTGTATCGCTAGTTTAAGCCACACCAAGTGCGAACTGTCATGAACTGTACTTGTTTACAATTTAGGGTGAAGCAGACATTGTTCTTTGGCTGTAGCAACTACTGGAGGGTTTTGAGACAGACATGTTTCACATACTTAGACATACTCATTTAAGCAAAAGTTGTATGACTATCCCCAACGCTGAAACCGGAGTACGGAGTACATTTTTGTTTGTTTTGATGAAATGAGTGTATTTTAAGATGCTGAACACGGAAGTCTTCTTGGGCCAAAGATGGAAACCCGCAACATGCGCACAAATTGCCGCAAGCAAACACGTGCAATTTGAAAAGTTGCGAACCACCCCAAAATGGGTTAGATATGAGAGGGATCCATGTTTGTTTTTTTGAGTGTGTGTACGCGCTTTTTGCTTGAATGAGCATTTGTTGAAATGAGTGTTCTTTTTTGTAGCTAAGGACGCTAGCTTGATGTGAGTTTGTTTGTTTGCACTTTGCTTTATCATGTGTCCGTGTCCTGCTCCAAACATAGAGCTTCCATGAGCTTCTCCACACGCACAACCTGTCAGATCGATTTTCTCAAACAAAAAGACACCAACCATTTCCTGTCGCTCTTCTTGCGGCCCAATGAGTAGCTCTACGACTTGAGTGGCGTTCCCGCCCAGGTCGTAGCCCGTGTGCGTCGCCCGGCGCGTGCCGAGGAGCTCCAGTCGGTGGATGGTTTCAACGGTGGCGCCTTTGCCGCCCGGTCGGCGAACGGCGCGGTGAGCACCTGGGGCGACTGCAAGCGTGGCGGTGATAGCCGAGGCGTTCAGGAGCAGCTGAGGCGGGGTGGCGTTCAGGGGTGGCGATGGCGAGGCGTCCATGGAGACACCAACTCAGTTGGTGCCTGACTTGGGGGATGCTTTTACTCCAAGAAGAGCAATTCATGCAGAGGAACCGTGGAAAAGAGGGTGTTTTCTGCTCCAAAACCAGCTCAATCAAGGTCTCTTTCTCCTCGCACACGGCCCAAAGATGAGGTCAACATAACCCGTCACATGGTTCACTGCGATAGGCGCCTTAGACCGTGGAGGACAGCCTAACAATGGAAGGCACATGTACAAAACACCGATCTTGTGAATTGTTGCGAAACGCATGTGGCCAGCTTTGCTCTTGACCTTTCGACAGTTAGAATGTGTTGCATTCATTGTTATGCCCATCTAAGCCCAAGATGGCGAGATAGATCAGCCCAACAGGGTTGCCCAAGATGAAGCCATGATATCCCAACAATAGACAATAGCTCTTAACATCTCCCAACTTTCGCAAGATTTTACTGCAATGTACAGTGTGTTCGCTCTCGCAGTCCGTTTCCCAAAGCAAACTTCTGCAAAATCAACACTTTGGCAAGGGGGCTTTTGCTCGGGGATGCTCGGGGCTTTGTTTGTGCTTGTAATGGGGGGGCCCTCCAGCGCTTTGTTTGCACAGCAACCCACTTCACACCAGAATCCATTGTGGGACCCTACTTAATTACATCGCTTAAAATCAATTGTTGTATTTGTGTTTTGTGGGTCCCTCAATCACATGTTTGGCAAGGCAGTGTATTGCAGCGGTCCCGGAACCCAATCGATCGCTTGGCTTCAAGTCCCGGCGCTGCGAAAAGCACTTTCCGTCCATTTGTTGAAGGTTCAAAGACCCACAAATGCTTGGTGGTCCGTGTTCGCATGAAGTTTCCATCATCAACAAGTCCAGATTCTTCATTGTTTTGATATTAAAGCTTAAATGATATTGTTAAATATATATATATAATATATATAATATCATATTATATATCACACAAAGCTTGGTGAAGATTGCAGGCTTTGTGCTCATGGAGGTGTTTGATACAGAGCATTCCATCGATCCACTCTGTGAGACCTGGATTTCTTCGTTTCGGTAAAAACAATCAAAAAGCCGAATCTGTTAAGGCAGGTGCGCCAGCTGCAAGCTTCTAGGAATGCCTTCGCCGCGATCACTGAGCCGGATGGAAGAGTGGCTGAGATGCAAAGAGCGGAAGCTCCTGAGCCCCACGAGGTCCCCACCTCTTGGCCGTTCCTGGGTGGTCAAAAACAAACCTGCAAACCACGGATGTGAGCATGCCTATCTCGCTGATCGGTTTGGTTGGTGTCTTTGTCTTTGAGCCATTGCCACATGATTCGGAACAACCCTCCGGTCAACATGCTTCTGTTTGGGCAGGCACGACATGAACTTGAGCGTGCTGGAAACATGGTTTTGAATTTGTGGGCGCCTGGCAGACTGGAAAAAAGGCATCAATTGAGAGTCTAAAGTCTAAACACACAACTACATCTCCTAGAAGCGGTTTGGGTGATGCTACAGTGGGAAAGGACTCATCTTTAGCATACCATACATTGGATTGCAGTCATGTTTACAGCATGGCTTGGACAAACTTTACTAGAGTGACTCACGGGCCTCTCAAATTTTAACGGAGTGCTTCCCAAATCCCCACCATGTGCACCAACCAAAGGATGCAAGAAATCATGGTGGGGGGGCAAATAGTGTTATCATACCCAAACACTCCATGGGACTGCCATAGGACTGCCACCCCATTGGCCCCCCCCTGGCACCACCCCTGGCATCGGTGTTTTGGCCCATGAGTCGCGTCTGGGATATATATTGATCTATGTCCTACTCAGAACCGCTTGGAAGCGGGCCTGGTTCCGGACCTCGGACCGGACCGGACCGGACCCACCCAGTCCAAGCTCTTGGGGAACTGCGTGCCACGTCCCAGTTCTGTGGCGAAAGCGTCAATCAGGTCGTGACTTGGGGACTTCAAGAGGGTGGTGGAGATAGCACAGCTGTTCAGGATCAGCTGCATCATGTGGAGAAGATTCAGGCCCTGCAACTTCCGGTTGTGTCTGGGCTCAGATCACCGAGTCAAAGGACGATCTCAAAGAAACCCAAGCTTACAACAGAAGCTCTCCAGATCTTACGAATGGGTCTTTGTTGGGGTGAATCTTGGAAGCTCGCTTTTGAGCATTGCCTTTGGTGTTTTGTCTTCCATAGTATCTGAAGAATTAAACCTGAGCGCCATCCAAATGATCCTCTCATGCCCTGACCTAAAAAAGACCCACCGTTGGGCCGTTGAGGGGGGGGTTAGTTGACACTGTTCTTTGGTTTTTCTATGACCTGAAAAATACTTCCACGCCTCCCGAAACCCAACCAGTCATCGGTCAGTAAACCATTGAATCAGGTCTTGTGTCATAATGCCACCCCACCCCACGCCACGCCACGCCACGCCACCCCACCGCCGCCAACAACAACATCGCTCCGCCAACTGCCCTATCCGCCCGGACAAACCACGGCAGGTCTCCTGTGGCTTCGCGGGCGACGCCTTCGCAGCGATCCGCTCCGATGGCCGCGTGGTGACGTGGGGCTGGGCAGAGTCGGGTGGCGACAGCAGCCGAGTGGAGGGGCGGCTGCGGGAGGTGCAAGAGCTGCAGGCAGACGGGAGACTGAAGCGTGTGGCCTTTGGGGTTCGTGAGGACTGCGTGACTGAGGAAGAATGAGGAAGAATGAGGAAAGATTCGAAAGGAAAACTGGGGAGAAAGGGGATGATCTTATATATAATATATATATATATTAGAGATGAGATGTGATGTGTGGCTCAGTGTTGTTCGACGAGAAAGTTACACTTGGAAAACGTTCGGATTCTTTTTGGTGGCTCGATGTGACTGTGACCTCGCTACGCTGGAAAAAAAAACGTACACCTATCATCACTATCACTATCACCCTTTCCTCCTTGACAAACAACCATGTTGCAGAAAACACAGGCAACCACAACGCTCCATTTGCTAGGCCACCAGTGGCGCCTTTTGCGCCCTCCGGGCCGATGGCCGTGTGGTGACCTGGGGCCGCCCGTTGTACGGTGGCCATGTGCCACCGGAGGTCTCAGAGCAGCTACGGGAGGTGCAAGAGATTCAGGCAGCAGCGGGAAGGTGAGTCCACTTCTCAAACGCTGTCAGCTTGTGAGCCGCCTGCAGGGTCCATACGGATCATGTGAGTGTCCTCAAGAGGATCGAAGTGTTTGCCCTGATGCGGGTGAGATGATGTTTAGCACCGGAATGAGTGAGTCCATGTTTTCCCTTCATTTGATACCCTTTGTATGGTTGTAGGGGGAGGTGAAAACACAAATGTGTTTCCAAGCGTTTCCCCACGACTTATCAGCACTTGTTTGGCAGACTGGAGCTTGGAAAAAAGGGCTGGGAGTTCAGGGAACATGCAGCAAACGCCCAACGCAGTGGCTCCATGTTAAGGCACCCCTTTAGCAAGAGGCACGACTGCAAGATAGTAAGGGTTAAACACCCTAAAACTGCAAAGGGTTAACACTTCTCACGCCGAGATCTTTTGACAGGTCAGGCCAGGTCAGGTGATGCTTGGATTCAAAAGACCGTGGTTTTTTCTTTTTTTTTGGGGGGGTGGCACCTCTGTAGGTATGTTGTGTTTGTTGTTTGGGCCACGTGTTCGTACTGTGTTCATGTGATTTCATGTGTATGTCATGTGGTGTTGAGACACGATGCAATCTATCCCATTGGAGATTTGATGCGTTGTGCTACATCTGTGTCTCTTGGTTGATGTCTTTGGGGGGCTTTGCAACCAATTCGCCCAAAGACACGGCCAAACCTCACCCCCAACTCACCCCCCCCACAACGAAAAGGGTCCCAACACTTTGCCCCAATCCGGGTGCCGCTCGGCGTTCGTCCCGCAACCAGGCCTCCTCGGGTGCCTTCGCAGCCCTCCGCCGCAATGGCGTGGTCGTGGCCTGGGGCGATCCGAGCTTCGGCGGCGACTGCAGCGAGGTCCAGGAGCAACTCACCCAGGCGGTGGGGCGTGGGGGGTGCCCGGTGCCGGGGTGCTGCTGGGCAGGTACAGCACTTAAGAGGCATTGGGTAGGCCGGCCAAGTAGATGGTGACAGACTGGTGGCAGTGAGCGGTGCTGAATGTGCGACTTGTTTGGAGGCAGAGGACATGCATGATGCTTGCAGTGTTGTGAATCAGAATCAAAGTTGCATCTTGTGGCATGTTCCCCTCGAGGTGCGCCAGATTCAGTCCACAGTTTCGGCCTTTGCGGCCATATCTTCGGCTGGCACAGTGGTCACTTGGGGCTTCCCGAGCCACGGTGGCGACAGCAGCCAGGTGCAGGAGCAGCTGAAGAAACCCGGCACATGTGTTTTGTTTTGCTAGAAGTTCTAAAGGGATGGACATTCGTCAACGTTGGAACTCCTGGAGAGGGTCAATTTTGTTGGTGTTCGGCCTTAGATGGATAGAAGCAGGTGACGGAGAATCCAAACCCGATCCAGCACCGCCCTCTTTGAGGGTTCTGGAAGGCAATTGAACCTAGGTGTTCAAAGTTGGTAAAGACATGGTCATCAGGATACTGTGCGTAAGCAAAACCATGAATTGTGTGAGGTTTTGAACAATGCTCAAGGGTTTTTTTAGTTTGAAACCCACTTTGCTTTTAACCTCCAAGGGAGAAACCAGTGACATCCTTTTTGGATGCCGACGTATAGATCATTTACAAGAGCTCTGCCAACCGTCCAACTTCCAAAAACGCATGTGGGAGAGTCGAGAACAAACGCGAGGTCTATCAGATTACCATAAGCTCTTTCGATGTTGACTTTAAAAGAAGCATGGTCAACAAGCGCCCAAGCATGCATACGCCATCATGCGCCATGTCCAACTGTCCAACCTCTCCGGTGCCAAGGGATGTGCTCGAGATCCAGTCGACGGGCCGAGCGTTCTGTGCGTTGACCTCCGACCGGCGCGTCGTCACCTGGGGTGAAGCCGACTTCGGAGGCGATAGCAGCAACTGGGCTCGAGAGGGGTTTTTGCATATGGTCGCAGCATTTTTACAGGGCTCCTGGCGTGAGTATAGGATTTATTCATGGGCAGACTAAAGGTTAATTTATTGATGCGAAACATTGGAAGCAAGTCGAGGCTGAGGAGGCATTCGTTATACAGTTATACAGTATTATTACACAGCATCCTGGTGTTCGCATCTTGTCGCCGCGCATTCTACAAAGGGTCTTTACTGTATGGGGTTCCTGTTTGTCAAGATAAACGAGCAGTGCAATCACAAGTTTTGGGTACTGTAGTCCTGGTAGTCCTTTTTTCTGCCACGAGAGAGTTTTAGGGCCACGAGACGTTGGCTTGCACAAAGTTTTTAGAGGCACAAATTCCAAGTCGGATCAATTGATATGTTAAACATGTTTTGAACCATGCAGATGTTCGGTCGAGGCTTTAAAGTTGTGGCAGGTGATGGAAACCATGTTTCACACACAGTGTACCCCGGCATACATGCTCTTTATGCGAACCACTCCAAAGCCACCACACTTTGTGACCACCCCATGGCCTTCATGTTTGTCAATGTTTGTGTTAGTCTGTATATAACAAACACAATATCATCCCAAGATGTCCCAAGCAAGTTAATTAGAAAAAGAGTAAATACAGTATATAACACAATGATTGTTGGTTGACGAGTTGACCCACAGCTTGCTTATTCTTGGAAGATGTGATGCTTGCTTGATTCCTCAAAGAAGCTCGAGAAACAAGATCAGGTCCCTACTATTGCTGGTCTTTCTTTTTGCATAACATTCTACTTATATATATATTAGAAGGAATTGCTTATGCCTATCTTGGGGTGGGGAGAGGGACATGCTCTGTTGGCACGTGTTACTCGCCCATTAATTATATGCTGTATGCCCGGTCTTGCAACCTTAGCAAGTGGCTGGGACTTTAAATCAACATTGGGCCATTGATTTGGCTACCTGCATAAAATCTTCGGTAGAAGTGTACTTAGTGTACTTCAGCGGTTGCTTTTCATGGGAAACCTTTGGAGGTGTTCGGTCAACGAAAAACATATATGTACACTTAAGAGTGCATGTGTTCAACCCTTCTTACTCTCGTGTGGAGGTGGACACATAAAAAACACAAAACGTAGGCAGTGTGCGTAATGTCCCCATTGGTGGTCACATTGATTCATACTCATTAATGCTCCACATTTACGTTTCGTTCAACACACCCACAGAATGATTTGGTTCTGATACCATGGACCATATTCATTATGACACCGTTCTATGATCTGATCCAAGACGATGTCCATCCACCCAGGTCACGTCCAAGATCGTCTCCGAGAGATCCTGCAGCCTTAGCGGCGAACGACGCTGGAAACGTCGGACCTGGAGCCGAAGAGATCGGTCGAAGGCGAAGCATTTTGACTGCTGTGCTGAGGGTGAGGTTCTCCCGTGGAATTGGGGGCCCTACCCCCAGGATTGGCTTGGATAAGCTGCAGAAGTATTTTGGGGGGGGATTGGCTTTCCTCACTCAAATCCAGCAGGTGGAAAGTTCATCTCGGTTGAATGATGGTCTATGACGGATCCCATGCATCTATCAAATGGCGATCCAGGGATTCAGGGATCGTTCTTTAGAGAGGTGTCCCTGGCAAGCTGACATCATATGGGGGGTTCGGCTTGATTCTTGATCATTTTTATAGAGCACACAAATGATCATACCCTGCGCTGGAGGGTCCAAAAGGCTTTTTTGCAATGAACATTTAGATACAGTGTGTCGTTTTAAACAAGTTATTGGTTGGGAGTGCTGAGGACGTTCCTTAATTGTGACATGCATTTTGTGGATTGGGGAGGCAATCAACATGTGGGAGAATCCATAGTCGTTGCCTACGCTGAAACATGCGCTGTAACTTATAACAAGTTTTTAAGATGTTTTTGGTGGGGACATCGATCAGTCTCTTGCTTCTGGAATCCCCTCTATAGTGGCCCTTCCTTCAGAGCTTTGACATTATCCTTGAGCCTGGTTTCTGATTCTATAGATCCACTTGTTTATCTCCTTCTTCCATCATACTGAACCTGGATTTGCATTATATGCATGTTTGTGCCTTTCACCATTGTGCATTGCTGACTTTGGATAAGCATACAAAAATGGCTGGTAAAGCATTTATTGATAGAGTTTATTCCTTGAAACATCTTGACACCCATAAACACAACTTCCTATAGGCATATAGGTAGGTTGCCGGTTGCCTTACGTCATGGCATTTGGTCATGAACCTTCGATTCGGGCCCAATTGGCTTCGGCCCCTCGTTCCCGGAGGCTGCGCTCCTCGCTTCTCTTTGCCTTGACCATTGAGTCGCTCAGGTCGCTCACAAGGCCGACCATCCAACGTTGGGGGTGTTTGGAAGCAGACGACGTCACCCGGGTTTTGCCTCCGGGCGGCGGCCACGTCGACGTGACGTCGCACGAAAGATGCTTCGCATCGAGGTTCCCAAGGAAAGAGGGTGGGACCTGGAGCTGGCCAGGTCCATATGAAGCTGGCCAGCTCCAGTTCCACCCCTGCCCTGTATTTCCGGGGGGTCCCTTTGAAAGAGGAACCCTTTCGTGGTAAGCGATCGTGTTTGGTATACACCTGAATGGAGGTCTACACCCACAACCACAAGGCCACAAGGAGCTCGGGGCTATGGTCGATAATGCTCTTCTGCCTTCTCCTTTAGCGCTGAGCGCTGCTCAGCTGAGCCTTGGACCTCGCAGGGTCTACCCATAACCGGCCAAAGCAGGCGGCCGAATGCTCATCTCGACGATCGCTGTGTCGATGGAGTGCAAGCCGAAGAAGCTGTTGACCGGAAAGAAGCAGAAGAAGAGCACTGCCCCGACTCCGGCCTCGCTAGCGTATGAAGAGAATGCGGTGGCTCAGACCAGAGCACAGTAGGCGACCGAAGGGGTTGGGTGCGTTGATTTCCCTGATCGATGTGTTGTTTTTTCGCAAAGTTTGTGTGTTTGCTTCTTGCACCTGTGTTCCTTGCCTTTCCTTGGTGTTTTTCTTTTCCAGCAGGTCTTGGACAAGTGTGATGATGGTGATGACGATGACGATGACGATGATGATGATGATTATTATTATTATTATGATGATGATGATATATGTGTATATATATATGCTAACCCCCCAAGTACCCCCGTTTTTCTTCAAGTGCAGATAGACCAGATGACTGCATTTTCATGTCACAGCAAAAAGACACTTGCATATGTATTGCGTAGGATGCACCAGATGACAGCAGACGATACACTTACAGTTGCATGCTAAAGCTTACCAGATGACAGCAGACGATACACTTACAGTTGCATGCTAAAGCTTGCGACTTGTTCCTTGAGAAGCCTTCTGAGAAGCAGACGCAAGAGAAGTCCTATTTGTTACTTGACAAGCAGACACAGCCAGCACAGACTTTTTCAATCCCTGATCGAAGGTGCTTCACTCAACTGGTTTGACAAACTTTTGTGTCAACCATGCGCAGAGGTCACCAGAAGCCACCCACAGATCCTTATTCCGATTCCAGTACTTATACTGGATGGACCGGATCTGCTCCCGGAGCCTCACTGAGCCTGCCTTGGAATGTTGGTTCAAAGCCAGGCGAGACTTAAAGAACCGCCAAACACGATCAATGATTTGGGTGCCTGCCTCCACCTTCCTGCGGGGACACATTTCGCTGAAGCAAGGCACTTGCGTCACTTGCGTAGATCCTCTTCGGCGGCTTGAGTCCACACACCTTTTTTGATTCCTCTCGGCCTGAAGGCTTCTTGTCTTTTGGATGTTGTTGATGATGATGGCCAAAGTCTTCCTGTCAAGGGGGATACGTGAAGGGTGCACAGGAATGTTGCCGGCCAGAATGCGTTCCCACAGAGCTTTGAAATCCAGCTTGGGCGTCTCGATGGTTGGCTCAGAAATTTGGAGGCTCAGCTGGGCACTGTCTCCGGACATGGATACATCTCCAGACACCGCAAAGGACGGCATGACGAAAGACGACTCAAGTTGAGGGAGTCTACGAGTCTAAAATCTACAAAACGAGCAGCTGGGTCGGCAAGTGTGAGGCAAGTTTACCAGCAGACTCTCGCAGAGAAAAATGAGTTCCAGAAAACCTTGCCATACAAGAGTTCCACAAAGTTTTAAAAATCTTAAAACTTTTTGGAACTAAGAACTAGCAAGATTTCCCCACACTCTCCCACAGCAATCTTAATTCCAGAAAACATTGCCATACAATAGTTTCAAACAAGTTTTAAAAGTCTTAAAACTTTCTGGAAGTAAGAACTAAGATTCCCCCAGACTCTCCAACAGCATTCTTAGTTCTTAGTTCCCAAAAGTTTTAAAACTTTTAAAACTTTTTTGAAACTTTCTTGACCTTCAGATGTGGGAAGTAAGACTTGTCCCCAAGAGTTCAAACAATATATATGGTACCCCCCCTGCACATCTGACACCAAGACATGAAACATGTCTTTACCTCCAAGTTTAGTGTGAACCACACAGAAATGGGGGTACATGGGGGGGGGTACCATATATATATATATTGATTCACTGAGACACACACAAGTATGGGATGGATTCCCAGTGCTCTGTCATGTTCATTGATTGATGATGCTTATGATGATGATGATGATGATGATGATGATGATGATGATGATGATGATATATGTGTATATTTATAAATTGTTTCACTGAGACACACACACACACACACACGTTTGGGATGGATTCCCAGTGCTCTTTCATGTTCATTGATTGGTTTGTTTGTTTTTTTGTATATATTTGGTTTATGTGTTTGGGTTGGTTTGTTATTTGCTTATTTGTTGCTTGTGGCAGGGTTGTTTCGTTTGTTTGTGGCAGGCTCGAACCACACACTGCATTTTTGGGGGCACTGCCCTCAGTGGCACACCAAGTATGCGCCAGGGCGAAAGGCGCATATATCACAGGAAGCATTCACAGGCAGGCTTGAACCACACACAGCATTTTTTGGGGCACTGCCCTCAGTGGCACACCAAGTATGCGCCAGGGCGAAAGGCGCATATATCACACGAAGCATTCACAGCTATTGCGCTGTTGCACAAGCATTCCCCACGTCACGTGCCTTCAAGTCATACCTTGATGTTCAAGTCATGCGGGAAGACAGACCTCGGTCCAGCGGCTCGCAGAAACACCCATTAAGCCATTCAGCGAACACATGGCAGCCTCATCCGTGACCCGTCACTTCTGGAAAGACAGAGTTGAACCCCCTTGGGAGGCCAAACTTCAATGGCGACGTGCAGCAGTGGCAGTGGCTATGCAGAAGATGAGGACCTGGGAGGGGCAGTCGAAAGCAGCGAAGCAAGGCGAACGGCCAGCTGAAGCCTCAACTATTAAAGTGGCGTGCAGGTCCTTCTGTACCCGCGGCTTTTCAGCATGGTGGATGGGGCACTGGAGAAGCACAACGGAGGTTTCGGTCGAAAGCCTGGAGGTCGAACGGATGTGGAGGAGGCGAATTCGAAGGCACCACGTAACAAATTCCTGAAAAGACGGGTTTTGTCTCATGGCTGCCGTGGTTTCAAGAGATCAGCATCATGAATCGGGTGACTACTGTTGTATTTTGTTGTCATTTATCAATGTTGGTAAGTCAGTGACCATCTGGAACATGCTTTAGAATAGATACTTGTTTGTTCATTTAAGTCAGAATGCTAGTCGTTCGCGACTGGGAGCTGCCTTCTAAAAATGAACAAACATCCTTGGGCCAGGTGTCCATTTGTCCATGGTCGTGCCATCTGGAGTTGGCAGCCGTGAGCAGCCGTGGACTTCCTGCTGCAGCCGTTCAACTCTAACGAATGGATAGGCCCTGAATCCTGCGAAGCACCCACACACATTCTTCCCCCCGCAGCAATCCTGTGGAGGTGGAACTGGCAATCAAGATCCCACAAGGTGGGGCCATTTGGCCATGACCTGGAAGTGCCATGGTGGTACCAGGATCATCTCCCTTCTAGAGTGCCACCCTCATGTACTGGCTCTACTTGACCTTCCGGCCGTGGCTTCACACCTTGTTCCTTGCCATCCAGATTGATGCTGAATCTCTCTGTGTCAGTCAACATGCAACATGCTGGGCTAGAAACGGACACAAGTCCCCGACGGTCCACAGAGGCTTCGTCAAGGTTGCAACAAAAAGCACCCAAGCCTCAATTGCCCAAGCCACTGCAGGTGGTGGAGCGAAGCTAGTTTTCAATTGGCGTGCAGGTGCTGTATACCCTTTTCAGCAGCATGGTGGATGGCGGCATCATCAGCATGAGCAGCAGAATGAGTCAGCCAGCTGGCAAGAGAAATGGCAGGAGAAGGGCCAAAAGGGCTATTTTGGCAAACACGCCATGATGTCACACAAAGAACGCGAAAGCAAAGGTGCGATGTGCGATGTTATATACAGCATTGCCTAAAAGATCTTTGGTTTGATCCTTCTTTTCACCCAAACAGTTTCTGTTTTCACTGAGATGTTCTTCGGCTCTTCCCCAGGTCCGACGGCGCCGGGAGGAGAAGTTCCCCAAGCTGCGCAAGGCAGTTCCGCGACTCCGCGACTCAGCGACATCGGTCGGATTCGATGGTCCAAAATGTTGCATGTACAGGTCTTGTAGACGGTTGATGGATTATAAACAGATATCCCCCTCCCCTTGATTTAGAAATCGGAGGAGGGGGGTAACCTTTAGAAATGTCATTTTCAGTTTCATTGTTTCCTTGTTTTTTTCACGGTTCTGGTTGATTTGGGATGACGCATCTGAATCTAATTGTCGGGGGGGGTCCACTAAGTAATCTAATTGTCGGGAGGTTTTACTAAAGAATCTAATTGTCGGGAGAATTTTACTAAATACATTAATTGTCGGGGAGTTTTACCAAAGAATCTAATTGTCGGGAGCCAGGAAGTCTAGATTTGCATGATCAATTTTGATTATGGAAAAAATACGCCTCGACTAAATCCGGAGGATTTAGTCAAGGCAAGCTGTTTTTTTCCCAAGTCGAGCCTTGCCGCCTCGAGATTTTTCAGCCCGCATCGACTAAATCCGGAGGATTTAGTCAAGCTTCAAGGCAAACAGTTTCTATCAACATGGTCTTCAAGGCAAAAACCAGCGCAGCGGCCTTGATTGGATACTCAAACGAACTCAAACGAACCTCAAACGTAATAGGGGCCGACCTGTCCAACATCTCATGCACTGGTCATGCAACAAAATTGTCACTTTAGTGCATTTGCCTTTGGCTTGGTTCATATGGACTGTCGGTCTTTTACGAAACCACGGATGGAAGAAGCGACGCAGCTCTCGATCGGGGACATCGGTAAGAGGGGGTAAACCATCTAAAAGAAATTGACCCCCCCCTCTCCCCCTAAGCAGTGGTGGATAAACAGATATAAGCCGTATATAAAGCCCGTCAACCAGAATAGTTTAAAGCCCCCTCGGAAACATGCCGGGTCTCTGGATATTTTACAGTATTGAGCAAATCCGTTCGGCCTGAACAGGCACAGGCACAAGCATCTTCCACTTTCACGATGATCTTCGGGAAGGGTCATAATATTGACTAGCTGATCTGAAAAGGAATATCCTCTATTTTGGTCGGTGCCCACAAAAGGGTCTTTGGACTCTAAGGAGGTACATAAATGTATAAATAGACCAAAAAAATGAGATGCAAAACCATTCCCGACCGCTCCTGGTAGAGGGACCTAGTTTCTTTAGGGTTCCGGGTAGCAAACGTCTTCGATGCTCGGTGAACTTGGCTGGATTTGCTTGCTCGGGACACGTATTGAAGGATTGATTTGCCAACGCAAAGGGCCCGCTGGTAGTTGGGACAGTCTGATGTTTGTATTTTGCAATATGTTGCTTAGATTGGTGATGTGTTCAAGAGTATATATCCGCTGAGCACCTAATGTTTTTTATATTATTTGTATCCATTCTGCCCATCGTCGATGGGTATTGTTGGGTGTTGGTAGGCCGTTGTTTGTGTTGCGGGTGTGCTTGTCATACCAGGTGTGAGGGGGTCTCCTGCAAAATCGTTGTTTGATTGGAGACGAACTTCCCTTCTGCCAGGATGCACAGTACTTGGTGTGGGGGCCGAGGGGAGGGAGGTTTCTTTAAACATGAGCGCCCAAAGGGATTGCCGAACGTGCTGAAGGATTCGTGTGGTTTCTCAGCCTTTAAATGCATTTTTGTGCAAATAAAGGTCTGGGTCATGGGCCATGTAATGTAAACAAACATATATGATACACACAAAACATATTATGATATTATAGTATGGTTCCCTTTTTTTTGACATTCAGAACTTGTTTGCAAGCCAAAAGGATAGCCATTTCCGAGTTACAAGTGCCAAGTGACCTCAACAGTTTTAGGTGAACCCCAAAAAATTTCCTGAACAAAGTAGGAGAATCTACCAACGTTCATCCCACATTGATGCTATCGCCTGATCTATCCAGAGTATGGCTGTGGGTCAAAACGCACCCGGGTTGCCTGGTTGACCCTGCTAGGTGGACCTCGTTCGTTTGTTCTGAGATGTTTTGCGGTCAACCAAGGGTCTCCCGGTCCCAGCTAACCCGACATCGCAGTGTCAAGGGGAGTTTGGGGGGGAGCGCCATGACTGGTCCGCAAGTCGTGTTAACCAGGGTCTCCCGGATTTGTGCAGATGTTAAACTTCTGCGATGCCTGGGATCGCTTTCAGAAGGTCTTGCAGGGCAGGGTATCCTGCAGCCCCAGATACAACGGATTTGCACACAACGTTCTATTCCATGACTGTGGTTTTTGCCAGTCATGTGTATCGAAAGCATTGTGGGCATGTCATCGCCTTTCACCAACGGGCATTGCAAGAGAACCAATTGGAGTAGTAGCCGGCCGGAAGCGTGACCATCTGCTTGAGGCGTGACCATCTCTCTCACACTGATCATGCATGGTGTTAACGACGCGTGTGAGATCACCTAACTATAGAGCTATTGAATTGTCTATGTTGTGAATGGTCGTGGGTCTTCGTTGGTGACACCGTCGACGACACCTGACGAAGCGCGCCGCACCCAAACGAACTCGGCACCGCACCGTCAGGCTGTCCAGGGCACTGGTTTGAAGTTGCGCAAGCCCAAGAAGGGTGAGTGCCCGGGGGCCTGGTCAGATGGATGAAACGAAGCAACCGGGGCGCTTGTCTCCCCCGGTCGATGACCCACAAAGAGAAACCCTTGCATGCCAAAAGACACCAAAAGACAAAACAAAAATACACATGAAAGGACACCTGGACTCAATTCCGGAGGTATGTGGATCTGGGAATACACCCGCAGTTGGATTGTGAATATCTTGCAAACACATGCAAACACCATGTTGGACAGGTGGACGTTATGGACATTATATACATGTTATGTTTTTGTTTGGCGCCCGCAAAGAAGTCATGAAGTCATGAACCCGTGGAGCTACGAGGCCGTATTCGGCCCATGTTCTTGCAACGGATGCTAGGGCCGGGGTTGAGGGCTACAGATCTTTTGTGATTTGCAGCATCAACAAGTCTTGATGTTTAAGATCTCTATCTATCTAAATCTATCTAGTTTTATTTCAGACAAGTGTGGAAGGAAGTTGCCTTGAAACTGTATGATTGTATGCAGCAGCAGCAGCAGCAGCACTTTTTGCCTTTGTCCACTTTTAAGGAACTGAGTGAGACCAAAACACACCTACAAATCCATCCATCCATCCATCCATCCATCCATCCATCCACCCAAGAGAACACACACCAGGGAACACACCAAAACAGGCCTTCTGACCTCGGCCACCGTCGCAAGGCCCTCGCGGGCCGGAGGCCGAAGAGGATCCTCGCTGGAGCGTCTCGGAGAGACAACGGTTACGGAGTGGACTTCGAGTGACTCCCTGGCGAGTGAAACATGGATTCGTGGAACATGGGTCATCTTGGAAGGTGATTGTTCCTCTACAAACAGGCTTTCCACTTCCAGATTGGTTCCAGGGAGAGTATGTACTGTTAAATAGATATATTATATCACATCAATTCAAAACCATTAGGCCAGGCGGGTCTTCCTAAACACACGCTCCAATGGATGTGTCATTCTTGGTTGATTGGAATGCCATTCTATTTCACACGCAACATGTGCAGCCCATGTTGACCTGCCCCAGATTCTACGTACCAAAAGAGCTGCGCAAAAACATGCCTGTAATTACTATAGGCCTGTGCAGCTCGTCTGGTTCAGCGCTAATTCGCCTGAGGTGCCAGCGCCTTGCTGGCCGAACTGGAAGAGGACGATGGAGCAGAGGCACCCCAGGCACACTTCCCTCCGTCGCAGAAGAAAATCTCCGCAACCAGACGTGAAACTTCAGTCGGTCGAGGCAACACTTGGAATGAATCGAAAGCCCTTTTCTTTATTTCTTTTAAGCCCGTGGTCCAGCCCTCCTACTTAGTAGGCGCCTACTTAATGAAGTAAGGAGGTAAGCTACTAGGCTTAGTTAGCTTCTATATATGGGCGCAGGATAGCTCATGCTTCCTTGAAGAAGCGCTCGCACTAATGATTTGATTCCTAGATGTTTAGGGAAACTTAACTTGCATTGGAATGAGTCAAGGGCCCTTTCGAAGACCCTTCTCATCCTTTTCCCTCTCTCTCCCTCTCTTTTCTGGCTTTTCGTTCATGGCTTTGCCTGAACGATGCGGGATTCTGGAGTGTGCAACACGCCTATCGTATAGTCCTGCCTATACCCAAGAGTTGGTTGAATGGAGGCATTACTTCCGTGTCATGTCCATGTTATGATCGCCTTTGTTCTACAAGCTTTGCGGACAGCAGATCCATCCTTACAAAAGCTTTCAAGCACCCCCAGTCGGGGTGGTTAATGGACACCCCGAATCACCTCTAAGGAGCTATTATTAGACACCCCTTACGGGCCCGGGTATAGGATGTTGGTTTCAGTTTCCTGTCCGGCTTCGTTGGCGGCATTCGTTTGTATCCTGTTCGGGTCTGGTATGCTCTCGTTTGGGCTGCTCTGGCCGTTTCTTTGCAGACAAATGTGAAGTGGACAGTGGACACCCACAATTTTTGACGGGTAACGAGCTCAAGAGGCAGGCACATGTACAGCAACTTTTCGGGATCGAGGCATTACTATTTGGGTGGCGGTTTTGGATATTTGTGTTGCTTTTTTTCAACCTTTACTTGGGATATCTTGGGATGATTGAACCCACTGTTTAATATTGGTTGTATATATTTGAGTCTAAAGGCACCCGTTTTTCCGGGCTGATGTCAGTTGAACCGGGTTGCAGGTGCTGGAAGCCAACGAAGAGGATGAGGAGAGCGAGGATGATTGAGCTGGTCTCGTCCGTGGTCAATAAGACTGGACTCAACAGAGCCTTGATCAGAGTCGCGAACCTTTGTCTCAGAGAACCTTTCTGAACCTCTGCCAGCAAAGTTCTGGTTGGGTCCGTGAAAAAGAAAGTGCCAGAGGTGAGAGTTTTGCACAGATTGGGGCTTGACGAAGCTGAGTATTATAACTCACAGACATGGTTCATGAGATCGAGTGTTTTGGTGCGTCGACAGGTATTGAGGGCACGAAATCAACAACATCGAATTGGTTTCTCCCAAGAAATAGTGCATGTGAACATACCTATTTACCGCCCGTGCGAGGGCCAGGAATGGTGTATTGAAACGCGGGGTTTCGTTTGAGATATGTTCCACTGGGTTCAACATGGTGGGCCTATGCAAATGCATGTTTTCATGAGGTTTTTCGTCATTGTTTGACGTACAAAATTGGAACTGATGTGTTTGTACAACCGGCGCAGTCTCAATCTGTGCAAGATGCGCGAGACCAGTCATGAGCCTCGAATTCGCCAGCAGTACCTGAATTGCACATCTATTCTTTGAGGGGTGTCACTGCTAGGAGCTCATGCCCAGTTCTAGGAGCTCATCCCCAGTTCAGTCAGTGCTAGGAGCTTATCCCCAGTTCAGTTTCATGTTTTTCATGGTTGTGTCTATATACATGTTTTTCATGGTTGTGTTTCATGGATTGTCATTTTTGCGCAAGAACACAGTTGAGAAAAAAAGGAGGGAACAGCATGAACAGCGTTCCTTGCACATCACAGGAGCGGCATCTTAGTGGAATTTGTGTGGTTAATGGTCAATGCGTAAAGTATTGGGACATGTCCGTTTCCTTCTTGTGAGTCGAAGTGTCCATTGCTTCTTGCAGCCCCCCTATACTTGTAATATATATGCGTTATTTTTTTGGGCGTATTGATCGGGTCGATCTACGTGGGATGACGCCTGGCCATTGAAAGTGCCGTTGTCGTATGTCCGTGGCCGTTTCGACGAGGGATGAAACCCCTCGTCCCCTGCCGTGAAACATCGCGGTCCGCCAAACCATGGTGTGATGAGCTCCTTCTGGGTGGCTTGGCTGGAGTATGCTGGAGTCCCTGGCGGCAATGGTTGGGATGCCTGATAGACGCGTTGACCCTTTGAGGTTGGGATGTGTGATAGACGCTGGAAGCTGGGAGAAGATGAAGGGAATTGCCAAATCGTCACAGCATGTCACAGGTGCTCAGCCGACCCCACGTGGCTGTCGCCGGTCAAAGGGTGACCTGTGATTGATGGGAGGGTCGACGTATTGAGCGACCACTGTGGATCTTCCACCAAGATGATTTGGACAAGTGGAACAGTCAAGACTTATACTGTATTCCATCTTATTCCAAAGACTTTCCACCTAAGCAGTGTGGATTTCGTAAAAAAAAACGTCTTCCACACTCGCGCGCTTTGACCAACGGGGTCCTTGCACACTCGCGCCGAGGCCGTCGCCCTTGCCCTTCTGGCGATCTCTGCGGCAGGCCACCACGGTCCTTCGGGCGGTGGCGCTGACTGTGACCCGTCGGGTGTACCCGGCACCGAGAAACGCCGTCTGTGGCGAGCCACTGTGGCTCTAGGCTGAACGGATGTGTTCCATGGATCTTGTCCAGGCAACTCAGCAGTGTATATCAAAGGCACTTGGGTCACAGATCCCCAAGGGGTGGTTAATGGACACCCCTTGGAGGGTGGTACCTTTCTAAAGGTAAAACCAGCTCAATGTGAAGCTTCGCCACTCGTTAGGTTTCGCCTCATGACAGACAAGGAGTGACAGCCCCATAGGCTCTTAGCTAGTGTGTCACTTCCGACTGACCGTCGACCAGAGAGTCTTTTACATTCGCCTGGCCTAGATTTGCCTTCCATCCTCGGTCAGTCTCGGTCCCACCTGTGATGGTGAAGTCAAAGTCTTAACTGGAGGGTGCTGGCGGACAAGTTGATGTTGTGCTGTCCAATCCCTTTCACCATTTTTCATCCAATACTTTCGCCAAAGCTGATTCGACATCAAGGCGGAATGGTTGGCTGACGAGGCCGACTCATGGTTTGTTCCAGTAAAATACATCAACATGCTCACTTCCACACCTTGGTCCCATAAAAAGATGGAAGCGTTTTTTTTGTCCCTCAGCAACCAAAAGTCATTTCACCGCCTGTCGGTGGGGGCGGTGGTGTGACCGCTCGTGCCGCCCTGGCTTCTATCGATGAACAGATTTAGTATTTACACACAGGTCATTGCATGTCATTGCATCATCTACATGAAGGGGTCACGATGTTCAATCCGTGTTTGTTGCGCGCCACGATTTCAACGATGTCCGGTGTTCCTCGCGGCTTGACAGTCTTGACAGGTGACAACTGCCAAGCAGGTCAATGTGATCAACTCGCAGGTGAGGGACGAGTGGCAGGTTTTTTTCGCGGTTTCGGGTCGTTTGGTGCCTTTGGCTGAAGCAGAGTGAAGCAAGCCAAGCCAGCCTCGGCCCCATGGGTTTGAGACAGCATGAGGATCTCAGATTTGCTTTGTGTGAATGTAGAGGGAGTTGAGCTGTTATGAAGCTGTTTGGGACAGGTTCAATGACATGGTGTTGCGTCATGTTTGCTCTGACGACCATCAATTCTCCGTCCGCCGGTTCAAGGATGTTCATCTAAGTACGGGTCGTAGTTTGTGACAGTTGGTGTGACCAAAAAAAGGTGGCTGGTGATCCACCCAAACTCAGAAGCAGATGGTCTTTATTGAGAATTTGGTGTACTGTGTGTTAAAGTATCTCAAAGTGATCAATGCCAGGAGGTGCATGAACGCTCCAGCAACAGGGGCGCTGTTGTTGTATCTAGTTGTGTTTCCTTTGTACGCTTTAGATTCACTGGGTAGCCACTATGCTGCAGGCGTTGAAGAGGATGAAACACTACAGCTGCTCCAGCGGCGAGCCAGGCCGTGAACAAAGTGACCGGGATGGGTGACGGTGTGGTGATGGCCTGCGGGAGTCCCCTTCGAATTGAAGGAGGTCTTTGACCGGAACCCTCAAAAACTCGCGGTGTTTCATACCATTTCATACCCAAACACATCATGATCAGCTGGTATCCCACATATATCCCTATGCTTCGTTGGAGCTCGAACCAAAAGTGCAATAAAGCAAGTTTGATGCGCGCGCTGCTTGACAGGCTTGATGGATCAATCGGTTGGAGCCAATGCTTCCAGACACTCATGGACCCTCGCACGTAGGGTTGGACCCTGGAGTACTCCAGGGTCTCAAACCCCAGGCTTTGAGCGCTGCATTGAATAAAACAGATGTTCAAAACATCATGTCGGGAGTTTCTTTGCAGCCGTTTTCGCCAGGAGCAAAGAACTATTTCCAGCGACACAGAGCCTTGGAAGTCCATTGAGGCCAAGTTGAGGGCAGGGATTTGCTGATGCGTGTCCGCACGTTCCCTCTCGAGGCGAACCTTTGCTTTTTGGGGCTGCCTTAGCCGTGGACCGAGCAAGAAAACACAGCCGTTGTTTTGGTGGCCTTTCTCGAAAATATGTCAGACAGGCTGCCTACTATTGGAGGATAGGTTGTCGAGAGCATCTGGTTTTGGACTTCTTGACGCAGAATTGTTGTTGACCCAGATGTAAGCTCCAACCCTCGTCATGATTGAACACTTCCATTAATGTCAGATCTGAAACAGTCTTCTACTGAACTTCCTCCCGCAACCTAAGGATATCTGCCTCGGCTCTATTCCATGAGCTGAATCAGCGGCTTGCCTGCTCAACTGCTCTTTTCAGTGTGGAGGAAGGTGAGCGGTGAGCCCCTTTTTTTGGAGTCCTCAGGAGGCGTCTCGTCTGTCTGGACGGACGTTGCTTGATTGACGCTACATGACGGTACAGGTGTTCATGTGCAAGCTGCTGACCTATTTGGACGGTTGCCATCCAATGACCCACAATTGCAGGTCCATCGCTGATTTGCATGGATTTAGACAGGAGAGAAATGGAATTGCCACTTTCAGGGAAACAAGCGATGTATCCTGCATCACCCCTATGGCCCCCTAAGTGGTCCATTAAAAGGCAGGAGGCCAGCAATTGTTCCCATCACAACGCTTACTTGGAGGGGTGTGTCTCTCCGAGTCAAAACGAACCTTTTTCCAGCACCACGGAAAGGGTTGGAAGGACGATACAAACAGCAACCGCCCAAAATACTAGTCGAGCCATGACTACAGTAGAGAATTTGTAAACTTAAAGAGTCAGGCAGTTGTCTATATTACATTAAACAACCCGGTTTGCGGGTGCTGGTTCTTTGATCGTTGGTCTTTCGAGGAATGCCACCCGCTTGGCAGCGAGCCTCGCGACGCGGGCACTGGAAGCGTCTTCAACACTGAAGACGGATCTCGGTGGCTTGGATCAAGAGAAAGAACGTGTCCTTGGCCATCTTATGTGAGTGTTTTCAATCGCCCAAATGCGCCACCTTATTTTTTGTTCGCGCCATAATTACATTTCCAACCTAGTGTAATATAATAGTCATGCATTGTTGTAATTACATACCAACTCTTCATGGATGGGTGTAAAGTGAGACCGGGGAAAAAAGACATGGTGCGGTAGGTTGACCGACCGACTATGGGTACCAAGCTTCCTACATAGGACCACATGGCCCCCCCAAAATAGCCAGGTTGGTAGGTCGAAACCACAGGTGTGAGGGTCCCAGGGTCCTCAGGGTTCATCGGATCGTTTGTAGAACCTGGCCTCAGGTCCTCAAGACGCTCTATAATGCACTGGGTTTGAGATATGATATTTTATGATACTACTATTCCCTAGGGATCCACGTACCCTTTGAGAAGGTGATTGAAGACACTGTTATGCAGGTTTAGAGGGTCCAGTCGTACCGAACCTGAGAAGGTACTATAATATTATATATGATTGTAATATTAATATTACCGGCCCTACGTTGGTGGTTCAATTGGTGTAGTTCGTTGGAGTGGCCATTCGCTCCTGGACATCGCCCGATGATCGGATGGTCGTGGCCATTCGCTCACAGGTGCGTCCCTCCCGCAGCCTCCACATCGGCTGGCCGCCGTGAGTATTTGCTTGTGGGTGGCCACGGTGGGCGGTCTTTTGAGCTACATGATGCTCCTTTGGCTGCAGATGGGTTGGCCGCAGTTGAGGATTTTGTCCAATAACTTGCTATGACACGGATAGGGGCCTATCCAAATTAAACTACATTTGGATACAATTTGTTGTTTGCGAGATGAAGAAGTTGTGTCCGCCAGTCCATGGAGGTAATCTTGAGATGGCTTGACTGACTTGGGGAGAAATATCTCTTCCGATCCGATGCACGAGGCTTGAGAATCAATCCCCGGGGCTCGGGGAAGACCATTTTCCTACAGCTATCCTGCTGTTATTTGTGTGGAACTAGTAGCTTTTGAGAGGTAGTTTATGTGCCAAAAGAGTGATGTTGCAGAGATGGCAGTTCTAGGGATCACATCAAGAATGAGATCGCCGGTTAGGGTGGCAACACTGCCAACATATTCCACAAATTCTAATCTTTTCTCATCACTTTTTGAGTCGGAGCATCTTCTGATCATATGCTCCTTCTAATAGATTTTCTAATCATGGAAGTGGACCACTCCCCGGTCGCGTTGTTTTTGTTGCAACGTTTTTTCGGGTTCATCTCGTCCTTTTCCCAAAGGGACGGCGGGCCACTTGTACTTCACAGAGCGTTCCACCACTTCCAGCGGCACGGGTTTTTGGCTGCTTTTTCCCTCGGCCAGCCGCTCCAGCCGCTCTGGTTCACCTGTCCTCCGCACGCACCGCGTCGTGGGGCCGTTCCGGCGCGTGCCGCCTCGGCGCTCGTGGCGCCCAGATCTTCGGTGCTGGGACCCCTGGAGAGATCGAAGTGTGAAGATCGACACGTGACCCTCGAGCCGAAGAAAGAGAAGAAGGACGGCCGCGGTTTGGGCGCGGTCCACCCGCCAAGAAGCAAGAACCTGATAGATTATGACCACCCAACACAACCAACACCCATATATCACCACCCAGAGCTGGGTGGTTCATCGACCTCCCCTTGAAGATATATATATAATATATATGTACTTCCGTCCTCGGATATTAAGACGACCGATCGAGAATCGAATTTTTGTATAGTGTTTGGGCTCAAAGGGAAGCGAATGCACCCTTGTCGGTTGTGCACTATCCAGTGCTCCGACGGGGATCCGATCTGCGTCTTCTGCCGATCGAGAGACAGGTTCTGGCGAGCTCTGGATACTTTGCCCGTTCGCTGCCGTGGTTGGGGCATACAGAACCTCAGGATCTGGACTGCCATCATCGAGGAGGAGTTGGAAAGGGTTGCTGAGGCTGAGCGCCAGCAAGCACAAGCTGAGGTGAGCGCAGCTCCCAAGTCGGGGAGCTTGGCAGCGCCTGAAGGTCGGACAGAGGAGAGTGCAGACAAGACCTGGGTAAAGCCTAAGGAGGAGGAGCGAGGCAGCCCCACCACTTCAAAGCCAGGTTTGGTAGAGGTCGACGACCCGCAGGAGGAAGAGGGCAAGTTTTCCAGCAGCTCCAGGGCCGTCAAAGAGGAGAGGAAGCGCCACCAATCTGAGAGACGCTCAACGAGGAGGAGCCGGAGTCGCAGGAGGAGACGAGATTCTAAGAGCCGAGACGCCAGGAGGCGAAGGAGGCCATCTTCATCGGTGGGACGTCGCAGGCCACCTCGAGAGGAAGTGCCAGTTGAGAAGGAGCGGAAGGCGAAACCAAGTGTCAGGCCTCCTAGAACTCCTTCGAAGTCGCCACCCAAACGCCCCAAGAGGTTACCAGTAGCCAAGCCGAAGCCGAGGCCGGCCCCACGCTATTGGCAAGGTCCCATCAAGAACTGGAAACTAGATCCAGCTTACTACGGTGTGAACAAGGGAGCAAAGAAGAGAGAGAGGCATTACCAAGGTGGCCAAGGTGGTCGCTGAGGGCCCCCACTACATCGATGCCCCCAAGAGCAAGGCCAGCTGCTGACATCCGGCGAGCTGGAAGGGAAGGTCCTCCTATACGGGGAGGAAGAGTGCGAAGACGCCCTGCCGCCAGGGCTGAAGGTGAGGAGGACGACAGAGACAGAGGGCGAGACGAACCTGAGGCAGGCCGTGATCGTCGGCTCATCGACGGGTTCGAGAAGGGAGATCAGTTGAGATGTCAGGACATCCCTTTAGAGGTGTTCAGGCGAGGAGTGGCAGTGATGATAGAAGGAAGCTACTGGGGCGCGAAAGCGTCAGTGACCGGGCTCCTGCAGGATATCCACGTGCGAGGTCCTGCGGACATAGAGGTGTCCCTCAAGCTTCAGGGGACGGACGAGGAGAACCTTTTGAAATGGTCGACTGGCAATCCCACGGAACTGTTGAGAGTACACTTGTGTGGGAATGCCTGTCCGGACCGCCTAGAAGCCGACAACCTCCTCCACGGCGTCAGCATCAACAAGAGGGTGACGGAAGACCTGCCTTGGATGAGCAACTTGGTGGAGGCAGGCGATCCTCCCCGGAGGGGAGTCGAAGGCGGTCTCCTAAGCGGGGAGACAAAGGAGAAAGGAGGAGAAGATCGCGGAAGAGAGAAAGAGAAGGCCACCGGCAGGAAAAGCGATCGAGAGGACAAGAAGAAGAAGAGGAAAAGCAGAGAAAGAGGTCGAAGCCGAGGCCGCTCAAGGGAGAAGATCAGTTTGAGAGGAGGTGCAAAGAAGAAGCTCGAAGAGGTCTTGGGCGGTACAGGACTGTCTCCGGATCCTCGGTTCCGCCGGAGGTTTGCGACCAAGGCCCAAAAGCGAGTCAAGAAGAGGAAGAGGTCATCCGCCAGCAGCAGCTCGAACAGCAGCAGCGACTCCTCCAGCGGGGAGTCAGCGGAGGTGTTCGCCGAGGAGCACAAGATCCGCCGGATCGCAAAGCGGGCACCAGGCCTGCTAGCCGCTCAAGCCCTAAAGGAAATGCAGGGGGCTTTGTTGACCAGCACCGGAGGGATCTGGCAGCAGGAGGAGACAGAGCTTCATCCTCTCTCGATCCAGTATTACCGCCAGGCCATGGCACCACGGCTTCAGGGTGCCCCATCGAGAGAGGCATTGACCCTTTGCTTTGCCATCGACCTCATTCTCCAAGGCCGAGTGGCCGAATCGGCCGACTGTCTGGTTCAGAGGTTGAAAAGTATAGAACTGGTTTCGCAGGGAGCGGCATGGCAAATCGCTCAGCGGCTCGAGGTTCTACCTCCGGAACGCCCAGTTGTATCTACGAGGAGCGAAGCAAAGGAGGCCATCAGAGAACAAAAAGAGGAATCCAAGACCAAATCGGAAGCCTCTCACGCGAAGGGGAAAGGAGAAGGATGGAAGAATGCTTCCTGGAGCGAGAGCGGCGGAGACGCCAGCAGAAAAGGAAAGGAAGCAAAGGGGAAAGGCAAGAAGGGCAAACAGAAGGAGGAGCAGAAGAAGTGACCGCCGGAGGAGCAGATGATGAGCCCATTGCAGACTATGAGCCACAGCGGCATGAAGCTCCATTTGAAGGGGAGCTTGGCACGGTGGAGCCAGGCAGGCGCCTGGTCAGTTTTCCAGTGAACCTGACCGCTGAACATCAAGTCGATGCGGAGGTTGGGTGTGTAGAGGAGGCGGATGTGAGGCTGAGTATGCAGGCCACTTCCCCGCCACCATCGAGCGAACGGCAGGACTTTGTCGCGCTTGAAAAAGTATGCATAAGACCGCCGAGTGCAGGAGATAGTTTTGCCGAAACCGTCCCTTGGGTGTTGGATGTGCTGGTTCGTACTTGTGTAGAGATAGGTCTTGAGCCGCGATGCAAGGCCCAGCCCAAGGGCGACGTTTTCCCGTTGCCCACCAGTATGTTCTACCTCAAGACGATGGTGGAGGCGCCTGAGCGAGAAGTGGTGATGGTTCGGGGCATGTGTTGTGCGTTGAATAGCTTTTATGGGGAGGCTGTTGAGAACCACTTCCATCCCACTAAGCTGCAAGGAGAGGTAATTAGAAGTCTGTATAAGGAGGCTCAAGTGGTCTTGGAATGGCCTGAAAGAATGGAAGAAACTTCGTGGAAAAGCTTTTTTCAGTTGAAGACCATAGATTACTGTGGTGATGAAGTCCTTTGTGCTTGTTCTACTACCTGGGGAAACCTGGCCCCCCGCGATGCCCTCTGAAATAGCGTCAGTTGATTTGTCCGACGTCTGTGAACTGGGATGCAAGCATTACGTAGATCATTTTCACGAGTATCTCCTCCCCGGGGAGATGCAAAAGAGGATGAAGCCTCCGCGTGTTCTTGTTCATGACGATCATTGGATGGAGGTGTGCACAGGTTTGCTTTCCAGAGGAGTGTGCGTCCCCATCCATGAGAAGGAGGTTTATTGTGTTGAGGGTGCACTCGTCCTTAACGGACTATTTGGCGTACCCAAGGGCGAGGAGGCAGGCGGCCTGCCTGTTCACCGCCTGATCATGGATCTTCGGCCATGCAACCTAGTATGTCGCGCCCTGGACGGCGACATCTCAACCCTGCCAAGTTGGGCTACGATGAGCCCCTTGCAGGTGATGCCCACTGAGGGGCTCGTGGTGTCGTCTGAGGATGTGCGCTGTTTCTTTTATATTTTCAAGATCCCAAGTGAGTGGAGGAAGCTATTGGCCTTCAACAAGATTCTCCCACGAGATCTTTGGCCAACTGCTGATGGGCCTTACTATTTGGCTTCGCAGGTCCTACCTATGGGGTTCAAGAACTCTGTCAGTGTAGCACAGCATGTACACCGCAATATAGTACGACGAGCAGGGCTTCGAGTCCCCGGTCACCTTGAAGGTTCCGCTGAGATCCGCAAAGACAGGCCCTTCTCTGGGTCCTCAACACTTCACAGGGTCTACCTTGACAACTTCGACCTGCTCGAGAAGGTTGACTGCAGGACGGCGCAGCTCCTACAAGGGGAGCCAAGTCCAGCTTTGCTGGCCCTACGGGCTGAGTACGAGGAATGGGGAATCCCTAGGCATCCCAAGAAGGCAGTGTGCAGGTCTTTGAAGGCTGAGGTGCAAGGGGCGATCATTGATGGTGAGGCAGAGTAGCCTACCCCAAGCCGGTGAAACTCTACAAGTACCTTGCCTTAGCTACTCTTCTTCTCCAAGAGGTTTCCTGCACACAGAAGCAGGCTCAGGTTGTCGCTGGAGGATTGGTTTACATCAGCATGTTTCGTCGTCCTTTGCTTGGTTCACTGAATCAACTCTGGCAGTTCATTGAGAGCTTCCGGGGTTACCCTCCGGTCATCAAGTTACCCATCCCTGCCGGAGTGAGGTTGGAAATTTGTAGATTCGCCTGCCTGATGCCTCTAGCGAAGCTGAACTTTCGCCTCCTGGTGAGCGGGGAGGTTACTGCGAGTGATGCATCGACTACAGGAGGAGGAATCACTGTCAGTACGGGGCTCACAGGCTTTGGACAGGCGGCATCGGAGGCGCAGATCAGAGGAGATGTGGCGGACCCCAGTGACCTTCATGCTGTTCTCACCATTGGTCTCTTCGATGGCATTGGAGCCTTGAGGGTCGCAGCCGATTCCCTTGGGCTGGGGGTAATTGGCCACGTCAGTGTTGAGGTGAAGAGGGAAGCTAGCAGAGTGTTGGAGAGCCGCTTCCCATCAACTCTTTTCATTGAGGACGGCGTTGAGGCTGTAGATGATGAGATGGTCCGGTCTTGGGCTTCTCGATATTCTCAAGCAGCAGTTGTTCTCATCGGCGCTGGTCCGCCATGTCAAGGAGTCAGTGGACTCAACGCCAATCGGAGAGGAGCTCTTCGTGATCACCGCAGCTGTTTATTCAGTCACGTCACGAGAATTCGTGAGTTGGTGAAGCTCCATTTTCCTTGGGCGCAGGTGAGGTACTTGGCTGAAAGCGTCATGAGCATGGATGAGTGTGACAGGGAGGTGATGACGAAGTCCTTTGGAGACATCCCCGTGTGCATTGACGCAGCAGGAGTCTCATTAGCTCGTCGACCACGACTTTATTGGTGCGATTGGGAACTGCTCCCAGGCCGGGGAGTAGTGATCCAGCCTCCTATTGGTGCGGGGAGTGCTCAGTACAGGACGATTGAGCTTAAGGCTGAGGTGAAAGAGGAGCTCTTTCTGGAAGCCGGGTGTCAGCGGACCTCTTGCGAGCCGCTACCTACGTTCACCACGTCACGACCCAGGGACAATCCTGGACGGAAGCCAGCTGGGCTGTCAACTTTGAATGAGGAGGAGAGGAAGTCGTGGGAGGAAGATCGCTACAGGTTCCCCCCCCTACCAGTACCAGAAGAAGAACCTCATTCAGGAGCCAGGTGGCAAACTACGTCTCCCAACTGTGAATGAGAGAGAAGTGATCATGGGATTTCCAAGGGAGTACACATTTCAGTGCATGAGTAAGCAGTTCCATGGGACCCCATCACACTTGGACGAGCGAAAAACCCTCATTGGCAACACATGGAACGTCACGGTGGTGACCTGGCTCATTTCACAGCTGGGTGGGCAATTGGGTCTCAGTCCCTTCCTGTCGCCTCAGCAGGCGGTTGAGAGGACCACACCAGGGAGAAGTGCTACAGTGACAGGAGTGTTGCAGAGACCGCCGATGGTTGCTCCTGGGAGCAGCGGAACTAGCCAGAGGCTCGTGGAAAAGCTCTTGAATTTGGTCAGTTTGAAAGGTGAGGACATCATGATTCAGGCCCAGTCTGAGGAGACCTTGCGATATCATCGACTTCGCGCCAGCCTGCCAGCAGCTCTCTGGAAATGGAAGACTATAACAGGGTGGCGATGGCAGGGCACACCGGAGCACATTAATGTGCTCGAGATGCGGGCAGTGCTTACCACCCTCAAATGGCGGATCATGAAACAAAGGGCCTTTCGCACCAAATTCATCCATATGATCGATAGTCTTGTGTGCCTACATTCTCTGTCACGTGGACGAAGCAGCAGCAGGAAGATGAGGAGGACGCTTTGTCGGATAGATGCTTTACTTCTAGCTTCGGGAAACCATGGAGTATGGGCGTATGTCCATACTTCTCAAAACCCTGCGGATCGGCCGTCTCGGCGGCCAGTACGCAAAAATGGTGAGAAGACAGGCAGCGCATCTCGAAGGCAGAAGTAAAGCAGCTAGACAGGCACAGAGAAGAAACCTAGGTCCACTTCGAAACCTGACCGTGCAAAGCAAGACTCGTGATCGGTACAACAAAGCCCTTGATAAGTACAAGAGCTACCTTAAAGACGAAGGCCGCATCTTTCCTCGAGATGCGGCCGGGCATGATTATCTTCTTTCTCAGTATGTTGAATTCCTCTGGGAGACTGGCGAGGGTCGTGCCCTCGCTTGTGACACCATAGCTTCAGTGCAAGACCAACAACCAGCTGTCCGAGGACACCTTCCCAGCGCGTGGCGGTTGCTGCGAACCTGGCAGGCCAATGAAATACCAAACCGGGCTCCCCCACTCCCGGTGGAGGCGCTTCATGTGCTCGTTGGCTACTCGCTCTTCTCCGGCAATAGCCTCTTTGGACTTTCTTTGCTACTTGCGTTTCATGGGCTCCTACGCACCGGGGAGCTTCTGGGCGTCCGGAAGGCTCACATCACACAAGTGGGACCCAGGTCGCCCGCGGTCATCTCCTTGGGGATGACCAAAGGTGGAAAGCGAGTTGGTGCCAGTGAAAGCGTGACTATTCGTGAGGAAGAGACGCTCCGCAGGTTGTGGCAATGGCTGAACACCCCAGGAAGCCCTTCGTTGCTTTGTGGAACAGCCCATAGCTGGAGGAAAACCTTCAATGACGCCCTGGAAGCATGTCAGCTGCTTGGATGACCGGCTCTTCTTGTAAGAACTTGGTGGATTCGGCAAACTTGCTGGAGAGTTTACATGTTCGCTGAGTTAACTTACAAGCTTGCCAAGTTATAACTTGGCGAGGTTGCAAGCCTGCTATGTACTGCTAAGTGCTTTGTCCATGTTGCTGCACATGGGAAGTTGTTGTACATGGGCGTCAAGTACATACTAGTGTGCCATTCAACATGTGAAACATGCTCACCGCTTGTATGTTGTTGCAAGTCCACCGGCCCGATATTGGCTATATACTTCGGTGCCTGTTGCAAGTTACATAGCGCGGTTGGCTAAGTTGATTAGCAAAGTTAGCCATCTCCCACAAGTAGACTTAGCCAACTCCAATCATGTTCGCTAAGTGCACTTAGCGGATTTGGCCTATGTGTGCTAAGTTCACCTTCTAAAGGGCCCAGGACGCTGCGTGAGGTCTGTTTTTTAAAATATAGTATGCTTTTTTGGTGGGTCGTTTTGTTTTGTTTGTTTTGTTTGGTCGTTTCGTTTGTTTGTGTGGGTCGTTTTTTGTTTGTTTGTTAGCTCCAACACACTCGTCTGACGCATACCTGATCCATGCCCGCACCACGGTGTCGTCGGCTTTAA